>BPLQ01006556.1:0-85722 GCA_021605075.1 Caerostris darwini
TCTTAACTATTGTTCCAAGGGTAAATCTGTCAACATATTCTATTTGGAAACTTTCCAGTTTAATTGCATGTTGAGTTTTATCATTTATTTTCATTGTTTTTGTTTTGATTTATTTTCACTCCTACAATTTCTGCATACTTTTTAAAAATATTTGTTGCAGATCTTCAAATTTTCTGACAAATAAAATAATATCATTGGCATAATCTTTAGTAAAATTCCATCTTATTCTTCATTTTAAATCTTTAGCATGAACTTTTTTTCTCGTCATCCTGGTAATTATGGTCCTGGTATAACACACCCTTGCTTCACCTCCAATTCCGATGCTAAAGGGATCTGTCAGGTATCCATTAACTTCTACACAGCATTTTTAATCCCTGCAAAGCTCTTTATTGATATTTATAAATTTTCTGGAAATGCCATATAATTCCCAAATCTCTCATGAAATATCTCTATTAATAGAGTCAAAACCTTTCTGCAAGCTAATAAAACTCATTTACAATGATGTATTGAATTCATAGCTTTGTTGAATTATATTTTTAAAAAAATATACATTTGTTGGACTGTTCCTGCTCCACTTCTGAAACCTGTCTGTTCTTCATGCAGGGCTATCTCGATTTCAATCTTCAACTTGTTGATTATCATGCTTTCAAACACTTTGGCTGTAATTAACATTAGGTTGATTCCTCTATAGTTATCATAAATGGAAAGATCTTCCTTTTGGGGAATTTTTACAATTGTGGATTCCCTCTACTTGTCAACCTTTTCTATTTACCAAATTAAATTCAAAAAGGGATGTATTCATCAAGATGCTCCATCAGTATCAGTTTTTAGCATTTCTACAGTGGTTTGTTGCTTCTGCGAGCTTTTCATGACTTTAATACCTTCAAGGTATTCCTAATTTCTATCAATGAAATTTCAGCTGTGCCAACAGAAAGGTTCAATGAAATACTGACTGTTGCTACATGATGTATAGCCTGATCTTGATGCTTAACATTTAGTGGATCCTTAAAATGTTCTCTCCGTCTATTGTTAATTTCGGATTTATTACTTAAAAAACTGTTTTGTTTGTCTTTCCCATTTAGTTCTTGTTTCCTTGCATTTCCACTAATCTGTTTATTAGCTTGTTAAACTGTCCTAATTTCTTATCTTTCAGCATCTCTGTGCCTCAGCAGCAAGTGCTTATAGATCTCTCTTGTTTTTTTTTTTTTTTTATTTTTTTTTTTTTTTACTTGTATTTCTTTTCACATTTTCAGCTTCTCTATACTTTTCCTTATATTGCTGAAGTTGTCCATCTGACTTAATTTTTCTTATATATGTTTAATCTTCTTCCTCTCTTCAGTTAGTTTCTATTTGTTATTCATAATCCACTTATTATTTGCTTAATTAATTTCCATCCAATGAAGCTGTCTGTTACGTTCTCATTTAGAATAAGGACCATTCCTCCTTCATGTCAGTCATCACTTTCTCAATACAGCATTGTTTTATCATCAATTGTTTTGATGTGACCAAAACTAATCCATCTAGTTTCACTCACTCTAAAAATATCAAATTTATAATTATCCATCTCATTTATTACTTGCCTAATCTTTCCAATTTGATACACGGTATTCACATTCCATGTTCTAATTTATAACATCTTTTTTTGCTTGGGCATTGACTCCATCTGTCTCAGATATTCCCTTTTAAGCAAGATAGCCATCATCTAAAATCTTGCAAGTCTTCACAGGTCCCACCATGAGCATTAAGCAATTCAAAGTTTGAGTTTCTATAATTGGGGATTTAGCCCCTCGGCCAACCTTTCTCAATTTACCCCATATTTAGGATTGGCATAGAGAAAAGCATGCTCCAACCTATTGTTGAGTTTGTATTATGTAGTAGAATATTTTAAAAAAATGCTGATATATATATATATATAAAAGAATTTGATGAAGATAATTTGATTAGAAATAAACTACTGTTTTCATTAGTGAGAAAGGCGCTCTCACAGGAAGCTTGTATCTCTTCAACAAGTACATAGAAAAACTGAAGAAACCTCGGCCGTGCTGCCCTCTCTGCACTCGATCCTTTCAAGAAGCCCAGGAGGCTCAGACCCTCATTGCTGATGTCAGTTTTACCACTTCCTGGTCATTTCTTTTTCTTTTATTATAGCAAATTAATAAAATTTGAATTTTAATATAAAAAATATTTCATTTGCTTTTTGTTTCTGATCATATGTATGATAATCACTGTCATAGATTTCTATTATTTCTACTAAAACTGAAAACTTTCAAATATGTTTTAAATTATTCTGTGTATATAGTAAACATAATAATTGTCAAGTTATGAAAATAATTTTGTCATCTTTAGATATGAATGAATTATCACCTAAATAAATAGAATATCATCTTCTGACTGAGAAACATTAAATTCATTGTCTTTTAAATTTTTCTGAAATCCTCAGAAGAATTTTTTTAGCATGTAAAAATAATTAGGAAAAATGCATTTCATTCTAATTTATTCTAGATTTTAAAATTGCATATTTGTCAACATAATGAAAAAGTATACCTAACTGCTTTATTTGAAATATTCAAGAGGGAATATAATGGAAATTTATTTACCTTGTGCTATGATTTTTATGTGTCTTTTATTTTGTTCATCATACATATTATGTGTATGCAGACATACTATACTGATCAGGATATATGTAATGTTACAGAATATGATAGACATCTACCAAGAAAAGATTAAAAAACTAACAAATGCAATTTACACTGTCCAAAATTCTTGATATCTTTCATTTCTTCCCATTTTTACTATTTATTAGGTGGGAATCTGTCGATTTTTGATGTTTTTCATTATATTTTGTTTCATAATCTAATTTACAAAACATGTGTAAAAAGTCAAAGAAGCTATTTTTAACAATTTTTGTAATTCATAATATAATTCTTAACTTTTCTGTCAAATTCTATTTAAAATTCGAATGTAGATATTGTGCTGCAGAAATTGTTTGTATTCTTCATATGTGATAATTTCTGAAATAATGAATTGTAATATTTACTTTTCCTTTGATCGCTCTTGTAAACATCATTATCAATGCTTTTCTGTATCTTTCAGTAAGCACTCTTTAATATGGCATTCTATGATATGGCAATTTCTATAATCTGGTATTTATTGAACTGCCCAGTTTCACAGTTTTTCATGTGGATTCAGTACTATTTTCATTTTCACTTAGTATTCATTGTAACTATTAGTTTTTAGTTCAGCATAGAACTCGTAAATTTTTTGTATAATTTAAAAAACTTTTTAAAGTTATCCAAATCATGGAAGCAACACAATATATTTTTTAAACAGTAAGGCAGGTTCATATGTATTTTTGTTGCTGTAGAGTTGCTTATAACAACTTGTTTTAATTATCATTGAGTAATTTTTCGTTTGTGCAGTTTTTTTTATCAATTCAAGAATATTCAATTGCATTAAACTTCAATACATGAATTTTAATTTTGTAGTTTCTAATATGACAAAATACTTTGGTGGATATTTATATTGTCTGTACCAGGGGTTCTCAACCCACAAGCCGCATGCTGTCCACCTTGAATATTTTTGCACCCACGTTTATCATGCTTTTACAAAATGTATTTATTTTATAATAGTCAAAGTAGTGAAAACCAATGCATTAAAATAAATATTATTTGTGCATCCATATATTCAACTGTACATCAAATATGCAATAGAAATAAGATTTACATCTGGTTTTGAAAGCCAATTCAGTAATTTAGAGTTAAATAAATACAACAAAATGTTGAAATATATTCATCACCTTTTCATGTTGAAATCGATTCGGCTCCAGAATATCTCCAAATGGAACTGGCAATGCAATATTGAATTAAAACGTATTTTTGAAACATAAGAGTCAAAAATAGATTTTTATAACACTTACGTCACAAAAGAGAAATTTTCCAGTTTGAGAAATCTGGCACAAAAAGTTGTTAGCACTTAGGGTTCAACTTATACCTGCGAATATTTTTTTTTTTTTCTAAAATGAAATTGACCCAACACATAACATGCTCAAACATAACGAACTCTGACCTGCAACACCAATTACGATGTGCAAATGCCCAAATTGAGATCGCTCTGCAAAAGCTAAGTGAAAGAGTGGAGAAACAAATATCACACTAGCAAAATAAATATTTTTTTATGATTTCTTTTTTTTTATTTCTTTTGTGTTGTATATTTTTTCACAATGTGCATCTAGTATCATTATTATTATATTATCTAGGTTTACATGTAAAAATAATAGTAAACACAATAATAATAACTCATTATGTTTAAATTTTTCACTCTAAAAAATGTCTATAAGGGGGTCTAAATCTAATATAGGGATATACAATTTTATATGCTGCCTACAGAGTTGTGATGCATTTCCAAAGTGACCTGCAAGCTCATTTGGGTTTGCCACCCCTGGTCTATACACTGGTTCAGAATGTGCATGAACACATTAAATACGTACATGTTTTAATTGTTTAAATTTTTATCTAGAGTGACTTTTAGTATTCCTGTTAAAGTTATATTGGCACTTAATAATTGAGCAAAATTGCTAATCTAGTACTGCTGTGGTCTCAAACATGGTGGATTAAAGAGCACCCACTGCAAAATTGTTAGCTTCTTTTGATTATACGGAGTTAAGACTAATCAATTTGTTTCTTATGGCAGCCTACTAGCAATGCTAGACAAATCAAATGACATGCTTCATATGGAAAATTCTATCTTTTTAATCGATAGGTTTTTACAAATCAATGATACTTATTAAAAATGAATGAGTAAAACAAAAGAATTATGTTAAAATTGTAATTATTATTCAATCAAATTTTATGTTTCTATCATGCATAATTACACCATCTCCAAATATTTCATGACTATGGCAATTAATACCATTAAAAATAATTGTTATTGTAGCTCCAAAAAAAGCTGCAAAATGTGCCAAGTGCTCTGGAGCAGAAGTCAAACCTGATCATGGAGAAAGAGAAGCAGTTGAATAAGATGTTGGAAATGAAGCCCATTAAAGAAACTGTAAGCTCAGTTTTTGTATTTGTACTTAAAAACCTAAATAATCTATACTTATCAATGGTCAGCATTTTGTGTTTGATACACAGTAATTTTGAATTATATAATGAAGTTGCAGACCTGTCATTTTGTATTTTATGTGTATTATTAATTTTTTTAAATAATTACAATAGCATCATTCAAAACTACTAGTCCATAATATTTTGACACTAGGTCCTTTAGTAATACTAGATATTTTACAAAGAAATATAAATTTCTTCCTTGTAATTACTAATGTGGTAAAATATCATTAAGGATGAGTTTAAAATCAATTAAAAATACACTTCTGTGAGGGATGTTTTATAAAAAATATTAGTATTAATGCATTCGTCTCAAATAGGGTCTCATTAGTAATTTCTATTAATTAATTGATCGTAGTAGAAATTGTAATGATGCAGTTTTTCTTCTATAAAATAAACAAAATTAGATTCTTATTTTTTAGCAAAATAATTGAGAATATTTTAATAAATATGGTGAATATAAATATCAAGGAGCAACATTTTTCAATAGTCATGTTGCAAAGCAGGAGGGGAAAAGATATTACAACAATAAATATCATTTTTTTAATGATATTTTTCTATTATATAAAATTCGAGAAATATATGTTGATTTCTATTCCAAAAATTTTATTAAACTTTAAATTAAAATAGGCTGTTTTTATATTGCTTAATAAATATTAAATAATTTGTTTCTACAAGGTTTTTGAAATCTAAAGTTTCTATCTTTCAGATAATTACAATTTTTAAATTATTTTCTTCTTGTAACTAATCATTGCTTAATACAGTAATTTCCAGTTTAAAATTTGTGGATTGTAAGTTGTAAAAAAAAACCTTAGGTCGTTGTTAGAAGTTTTATAAAAATTAGTTCTATAATACTGCCACCAGAAAATGTTTTTAAAAAATTGACAAAAGTTAAATAATCAAATTTTAAAGACAAATAATCTTTAAACATCGGAAATATAACATTGTTGACAATGGAAAATGATCTGAATTTTAAAAAAGTGGACAAAATACAATTTGTATCTACTAATAGATGGAAAGTTAATGAAAGAATAGATAATTAAAATATGTTGCAGGTCATATTAATGATTAATTGTGATACTAATCAATATATTCATATTTTGTTTTCATCAAGTTTCGTAAATGTATATTTTCTTTCCAATTTACACTGTCTTAAATTTATAATATACGTTTCAAAAACTATTTTTTAATATTTAAAAATATTTTATTATTAATACCATGGATATTAAAACAGGACTTGATAGTTATATGGTTGTTTATGTTTTGTGTAATTTTCTTATTTGAGTTAGTTATTTATATTTATAATTTTTCTCCTATTTCTGAGGGATTTAATAATTTGACAACTGCTAATGTTAATTAGTTTTTAACCTTGTTTGTGACCTAATTTTTTTAATGTTATTTTATATAAAAGGGTTTTTACTTATTTTATTAAAATATAATATCTAATCAATTTTTTTCAATTTTAGATTTCAGTACTTTTAGAAAAAGATATTCCTGAATTAGAAAATAAATTAAAAACTGTTACAGATGATATATCAAAATCAACTTCAAAAATTTCTGAGGTAATTTTTTTTATTACTTTTTAATCTTTTCTAGTGATGAATTTCATTATAGTTTTGATTTTAATTTTAAAAATTAAAATTTTAATGACTATTTAAAACAAATTAGAAAATTTAGCTTTGGTTTAAAAAAGATAAATATTCAATAAAGGTGTTTAATAACTTTATTCAGTGTTTTCTAATTCATTGAAAACTAGAAGATACCTTGTTGAAGACATATTACCCTAGTTGCAGAATTCTTATCAAATCAATTTTTCTTTATTTATTGTATTTTTATTATGAAATTCCATTTTTGTTTTCAAATTTAGGTTAAACAAATTGAATGTAACTGTTAATAGATAATACATTAATAGTGAAACCTTGTTTATATCCACATATAAATGAATATAAAGATTTTTAGATATGAGTATTGCGTATATATATATATATATATAAGCACTTAAATTCTTTCATGAATTTTAATTAATCATGTGTAAACATACTTTGCTGGGCAAATGCACATGGAGTATACCAATATTCAATAACAAATAAATTTATGAAACAATTGGTCAGAATATGATAATGGGAGTTCTGCTTTTTAAGTTCCGCTTGTTTATTTGGTGATTTTTTCCCTTGCAGTTTTGGCAATTCCATTTGATGTGGAAAAGAGACTTAGTCAAATAGGAATCCTCACGAGAACTATTAAATTCAATAGCAACTGGAATATAACAAAATTTAATAATTCTAGAACTTTATCAAGAAGCAATTATTCAAATACTATAAGAAGCACTACGAAATTCAGGCAAAGAAGTCTGTTAAGTTAACTTTTGTAAGCATAAACTAGTCCTTAGACACTATTTTGAAAATATTAAAAGATATTTTTTTGAAAGTCAGACAATTCAAACTGAGGTCAACAAAAGTCACGTTGTTCAAAAAAGGTTTGTGGGTTGATAGAATTAAATGAAAAATTTGTTTTTTAAATTCTCATATATAAGGGAATGATTTTTTAAAAACAAAAATGTTACAAAACAAAATTCATTTTAAGGAAAAATTACAAAATTGCTAATAAATGTTTTAAAATTAATTTTTAAAACCGCTAGCTTATATACTTTCCGAAAATCTATTTTCTTGTTTGCAATTCCTTTAGTCAAGTTTTTCATCTTGAACTAGATGCATTCTGTATCATTACTAATGACCTGTAAATGCACATTGTTTCAAGTATCTTTTTAAAATATTGAATATTTTTTTACTACTTTTGAAATATGGGTTAACTTTGCCTTTAAAAATTGAATCTAATGAAGAGTTGTAACAAAAAGCTTACACATTAAAAAAAGCATTAATTATTTACAATGTTTTGTTTCAAACAGATGGAAGAGGTGCTGGATAACCAATTGAGTGACATGAAGACAGCTTCTGGTCTTATTCCTGATCTGTCTCTCCTTGATCAATTCCAGAGTGAGAAAAAAAGCTTAGAAAGGCGTTTATCAAAACTAAAAGTTCAGATTGGTGGTAAAGGTAAATTACTTTTTTCTCTCTCCTTCTATCTTTCTATTTCTATTAAATATGTATCCTTATTGAAATTTTATGATCCTTCATACTAATTTTATTCGTAAATTGAAGCAAGCTTTTAGTTTATGATCTCCTGTATCATTTATATTTTAATTTTCATTAAATGTTTGTTGGAAAATATTGAATTAATGTGGACAAATAGCTATGTAGGAAGAAAAATATATCCATATTTGGCAGGCTGATTCTCTATTAATTTTTTTTTTTAGATGAGAAACATTACTTTTAATGCAGTTTTGAAAGGTATTAGTTAAAAAAATTTAATTGTATTGTGTAATATTCAGTATTAAAATATTATTTTGAGTTTAACAATCCCAATTATATTTTAATGATATTATTAATTAATGGATTTGTAATATTATTACAGAGATAATATCTCAATTTTTTACAAATTTGCTCTACACATGCATCTTATACTTATTCATTGCTTTGTTACATGATTTTTTGCAGATATTTTTCGAAATGTTCAACAAGTAAATGAGGAACAAAATGCTATTCAAGTGCAAATGTAAGTGTTTATTGTTTATATTATGTGTATTAATTGTATGATATAATTTTACTATCAAATCTATATTTTAATATCAAATTTTACTATCAAACTATACTATTACTATCAAATATATGAATTGCATCAGGATCAAATCTTCATTTGAAAAATTCACTTAATAATCTTGCTAATTGGGTTGTAGAAGAACATTGCAAGATTTTCTTTCAATATATTCTATACTGTCTTCCCATTTTCATTGTTGGCTATGAGTGGCTGGATGCCATACTTCCAGAAAAATTGTCTTTTAACTTCTTGCCTTTCATCATCAGTAAATTCATTTCACATTTTGGTGAATTTATTTAACTATTAGAATATTTGCATATTGAGTTTCTTGACATTATAATTTCTTGACCCAGTGGCCATGATTGATCAACAAAATCTTAATATTAATCTTCCAACTTGTAAATAAAAGCCCAAAATAATACTTGGATTGATTTCCTCCATTTGATCCTTTGTAACTGATCGATTCTTAGCAGAAAGGTGAATTTGATTGTAGAAATGGGAATTTGAAAATGAAAAAGAATGAATTTGGATTGTCAAACCTATATACATTAAAAAGTTTGTCTGTTTTATTAACTTTTAAATTTTGTATTAACATTTTAAAATCAGTCTGTATACAGACCAAAACTTTTTTTTATGTGATTTCAATATTTCAGTAAATCTGTGAATCGTGACATTGAAAAGACTCAGCAGAAAATTAATCGCCACATTGAGGAGCTGCAGCAGTTAAAAGGGAGGCTGAATGATCTAAAAGCAGAAAAAAATCAAATGTGTAGTGACATGCAGAAAAAATCAGCTCTTGTTGACCAGGCAGATAGCCTTACTAAAGAAAATGAAGCTCTAACTGTAACTTCTAAAGTGAGTTATGAAAAGTTATTTATTATGTTCAAGCAATCGTTCTCTTGATATGCTTCATTGAATTTGATTTACTAAAATAAGCTTAAAGAATAAATTAAAATTTTCTGGACAATATTGCCAATATATTACAATTACATTTCTAGTTTGATCATCAAAAATAACATAATGTATAATATAATATATTTCTGTTTAATATATTATCTATTAAAATGACACTTTAAATATGGAAACTAAAATTTTAAATACTACAAATAAGCTTCGATTCATAAGACAAATATTAAAAGAATAAGCCTCTGCATTTTTAAAGTTGTTCCTATACACTGCATAATCCCTTACTTTGTAAATTTTATGTACAAAATGAGGTTATTTAACTTTAAAAATAAAAATGATTTCTGAGTTATTAATGAAGAAAAAAAAATTAAAATTGCAAATATATTATAATTTTAATACATTAAAAGAAGCTTACAGAAATCTTAAGATTTGCATGAAAGCCATGAAAAATGTAAAACATTAGTAATGAACATCTTATAAGAAAGTGTCCATTTAAAAGCATTGTACAAACTTCTTCCTTTGATTTAAAAGTATATTTTTCATGTAAAATTTATGTTTGTTATTTATTTCCATAGAAAATTGTTATACCTCAACAAGAAAAATTAGGGAATTTATTCTAGCATGCACAATAATTTAATTGTGAGGGAATCATAGTATATAAAAATTTTGAATTGTATTCTAAAATTCTTATTTGTTCTGTTTTCATGGACTGATGTAAAACATGTTTAACAAATTCTCAGTTTTTAGTATATTATCACTATACTGCCTTTTGTATAGTTTGAATTTTATTATTCATGTACTCTCTTGCAGTACTATAAAGTTTAATCCTCTTAATGTTTTTATTTACTTATCTAAAACAAATATAATGATATAAAAGTTAATTTGAAACAACCGTACATATGCCAGTTTGTATAGAAATTAAAAGCAAAAAAAAATTCAGTGTAATAAAATTTGCATACCTCTTCGCATTATTTTCTCTGCAATTGGAATGTTACCTTATTTTTCCAACTTAACACTCTATTTGAATTTCTTTCATCAACCTTAATCGAATCAACAGCTTTTAATATATGAATCTCATATTTTCCTTTTTTTTTTTCCTTTTATCTCCAGGAAGTGAAAGATGAAGTTACAAAATTAGAAGTAGGTGAATTCATTTTCTTTAATATTTAAAAATTATTTTTTATTTTAAATTTTTCATATTTAAAAAAATGATCTTTTTGTTTTTGAACTTTATTTATAGCTATATTTAAAAACGTTTATGTAGATAAATATTTAACTGTTATTACATTCAATATATAATAATTTTTTTTTCAATTATGTAGTAGTAGAAAGCGGTGCTTGTTGTTTAACTTATAATTATAGAGATTTATTTCATATTACAAAAGTATTTTTATTGAGAACTTATGCCAGGCTTTAAAAGCTATAGACAGCTAGCCATAAAAGTTGTTTTAAGAAGAGCTTCTTACAATGTGCAGAATATAGAGAACTATTTTAATCACTACCCTAATATAAAAATTATAGTTGATGCAGAAAAAAATTCCTGTAGCTCCTAATTTCTTGTTGTTTAGTCTAGTATTAATTTATATACTTTGCTAGCATGCTTATTCCTATTAAACCTAAAATCTAATGTGATGCCTAAATTGGTTTCTTCTAAATCCTTAATAGGAACAATCCTGAATAAGTCGGGGTTTTTTTTAAAAAAAAAAAAAAAAAAATTCAATATCTTTAGAGTTGGTATTCAGAAGTAGCGAAAGCTTCAGTCTTCATTTGAATAATTTTGGACAAATTCTTTGGTGCATTATGTATCTATGCACCATGCACATGTCACAATAAATAATAGACAATATTTTAATGAAACATTTAAATTATCCTTCTGTGTATAACAAATCAATTAATGTTAAGAAACTCTGTTGCAGATTTGTAGTGAATATTCCTAACCAAATGGCAGATAATCTCAATTTTGGGAGAACAGTTTATTTCTTCAGCAAAACTACTTTATATATCTTTTATATACCTTTTTATGTTTGTCGTTTGTCTCTTTGATATTAATAAATGAAGTGTACAAATATATATATATATATATAGTGTGTGTGATGTCCTCTATAAAACACGCTACCCTGCAAAGGTGCTATTCTTCATTTCTATACCTTACCAACACTAAATAGAAGATTGTTTTGTCTCCTCCATATTATCAGAATATATGTGTTTTATAGAGAAGAGTCCATAATAAAGCTACTCTGAGGATGTTATGATTAATTATTATTTAATTTTGTGTATTCCCTAGACTATTACTAGACTATTCATATGTTTTTATAATTTTATAGATTTGTGACATTTTGTTCTGCTGATATAGTTGTAGCCATTTATCTTGCTAATACTTTTATTTGCCTAATGATTTTTAGTTTCATTGCTGTAGATTATGCACATTTTGGATTTTAAACAATATTTTGAGTACACCAAACATGAGGCGCCATAGGGTTTATGTATAATAAGATTTTATTTTAAATTTTCATTTATTTCCCAGATATTCTCATCAAAAGACAAAAAGTTTAAAAAATGAAAAATAATTTATTAAGATTTAAACTGTGGATCAGTTGCAGCAACAAAATTGAAAATCATTACACATACAAAGAACACTTTATATATGAGAGACAGAGAGAAATGTTTTTCCATCTATGCTGTTTAATCTTCTCTTCTCACTATTGTTACTATAGCAACAAAAATGTTAAATATGAATATGATTAAAAATAGTCTCATTCAAATGGTGTTTAATGAAATTCAAATGATATATGTAAGCATGACATTAAAAGTTACATATTTGGTTTAATCCTGAGTCTGCTTTTCTTTCATAATATGCAAACTGAGCCTTAAGTAGAATGTTAAAAAACATACATTATATTTTACTTTATATATTCTACAAAAAATTATGTATTTAGTGAGTGAAATAAGTATAAGATATATTACCATTTTTATTAGTTTTTAAACTGTTGTTTTTGGAGTAAATTTTTAAAGAGCTACTGCATTAATTAATTTTTAATGAATAATTTCCCATGTTTTAAAATGTTTTTGTCATTTAGATTAGTATAAAAGAACTAGTAAAGAAAAAGAAAATGCTACGAAAATGAAGGAGAATGAGTTGCAAAAATTGACGAACAAGGTATAATATTTTTTATCTTTTTCAGAATTAAACCAGTCATAAATGATATTCAGCTAAAGATAAACATTTGAAACTTTTAAAAAAATACCTACTTAATTGCATCTTTAATGAAGATAAAACTTAGTGAAATTTGTTGTAAGGATAATAATAGAAGGAATAGATAGATGGTTTATACAAATGAGAAAGGGATCCATATTTGTTTTATAAAAGGGAAAATTAGAGGGAAAAGACTTACCATTTCTTAACATATTGGCAAACATTTTATTTAAATTTAATTTTATGTTTTAGGAAAAGCTCTCATTTTTGAGGTTTAAAAAAAAGCATTTTGTATTTGAAATAAAGACAAGAAAAAAAAAATGGTATTTAAAGATAAATTAATTTTCATAAAATTTAATTTCTTTTAAAATGTGCAGTAAATATTCTTTAAAATGATCTACATTTTTATTGTTGGTTGTTATTTTTAAATTTTATAAGCATAAATCCTTTTTACTCCTAAAGCAGCCATTGAACATATTTATACTCATTTGTGGATATCAAAATATATTGGGAGTGCTGAAAGTTTAGTTTTAATCAAAATATTAAAAAACTTTATTAAAATTGTTCAAACTTAACAACTAAAACTTTCAATATTTCTACTATAATTATTCATTTTTAATAAAATTTGTTATTTTAAAATTTTATTAGAAATGCACTCAATTCTGTTTTTACTCAAACTTTTTTTACATAATTTTGATTTAACACAGATTAGAAAAAAAATTTAATTAATTTAATTCCCTTTTTACAAGACCTATTTTGATTTAACATGATCTCCCCAAATTCTAAGAATATCCAAATGTGCAATTTTGTTTTCTGCCTCTAACATTATATCACTGATCACAACTATTAAATCAAGGTATAATTGCAACATTTAAATCATACTACATAAAGCAAACATTTTGAATAAATTGAGCAATGAAACACTAACAGTCATTGATATGTGGAAGAAATTTTCAATTATGGATTGTATCGATCAAATTGAATTAGCGCTAGCTGAATTATGACCATCAACATATTAGAAAGCTATTTGGCCAGAATGTATTAAAAACAAAAGTAGCATTGTTTCTAATACAACCAAATTTCGTGTTCATGGATTAGTGAAATGCTTTTTTTTTTTTTTTTTTTTTCTCCTTTTGAAGTGTTGATTTACTTTGTATCCTCGATGTGCAATCATTATGAAATGGAATGTTTAAGATCCTAACTTGAAAACTCATCAGTTAGGATTAAAAGGCAATTATACCTTGATCTAATGGTTTATTGTATTATTTTTGCGATTTCTTAGGACTGAAACCAATCTTCTATTCATAGATGCAATATATTTTTTACACTACTACTAGTTTGAAATCCTAAGAGAACTTGATAAATATAATGCACATCAAATGATAAATATGTTTTTATTTTTGTATGTTCTTAAAATTAAAAAAAAATTGATTGAAAAAGTATTAAAAATTTACTAATAATAGCTAGAGAATTTCACTATATAGGAACTCTGCAGATGATATACTCAAATGAAATTGGCATCTATTGTATAGACTAGTTAGTCATACAGTAGTCTAGATGCTTTTTACTAATCTTTGATGATAGTATTTCTGTATAAATTATTTTATGTGCACATACAACATTTTCTATTAAATAACACTTAAAGCAATTCCATATTCTTAATAAAATATCACCTGCTAGGTTTTCTTTTCAGGTCCCAAATGTGTGAATACATGTTCCTAGGTGGTAAACGCCCTATGATAACATAATAATAATAATAAAATTTATTAAATGTAATTTTGCGTCTAGTGGTGCATTATGTTAATAATATATTTTAAGAATTTGTGTATGTAATTCCAATTCTAATACTTTAAATGTTTAACTTAATTAAATTTTCATAAAATTTCTATAAATTCATTGAACCTTTTTGCCCTATTTTTGTAATCAAGTTCATTCTTTATCTTGTTTAACTTATAAAAAAAAGGCATAGTCAGACATGATAAATCCATGGTTAGAGCTCTTTCATCTATCTACTAATTGGTTTTTAACAGGAAATAAACAAAAATTGGGAAATTTATTAGTTTCATAATTTATTTTGGGATCATGAAATTAAATAAAAAATTACATTATTTTATTTCATACCTTATCTTTTAAACCTACTTATGAGAACTACTAAATTGATTGCCCGACTTGTGGATCAGTGGTAGTGTATGCCACTAGTGAGCATTATGATTGAGGTTCAATCCACTGGCTCCATTGTTGTAGACACTGTTTCAAAAGCGAGGATACTCAATGGCGTTTGTGATGTTCAGTATCTTGCCTTGTAATGACTAGGGTTTTCTTCCATACGATACACAAATGGGGTGTAGTTTCCCCCAAAAACTTCCCTTCTTCAGCGACTTGGAGCCAAGTCAGGCTTCTACATACAGGTGCTCCATTACAACAGAAGCTGCCCTCCATTCATAAGTAGACTACTCATGGGTGTCCATCCCACTCTACCAGACACTGAAGATAAGTCACAACAGCTAAAATGATTGGATTTTGGGAAAAGTCTTTTTTAATAATCAAATAATATGTCTTTAATTGCTACAATATTTCCTTAGATTTCATTATATTTAATTTGTTTGTGAAATTTATTTAATAAAGTTTTTAAGATATTTTGCACATGATTATATTCTTACTAATTTATAAAGAAAATTTGAAAGGTTATATTATTGAATATATTTTGTTATATTCTCAAATACTTATCTATTTTTTTTTTTTTTTTTAGATTTAATCATATTCATTATTTTTACGTTTTATGAAATGGAAGTTCTTTTCTTTATAGATCAGAGAAGAAGAACGTGAAACTGAAAGTATAGAAAAAATTTCTCGAGACATAGATGAGTAAGAGTTTTATTGCTGTAAATAACTTACTTAATGCTATATATATATATATTTTAAATTTATTATGCTACTCCTCTGTTTCTTTTTTAAAATATCCTGAAATATTTTTTCTTCTAAATATTTGTACCAATTAAAAACCAATAATTTATAACTATCTACTATTTCAAATTATTAATAATTGGTTTTTTATCGTGGATGGCCAACCCAAGACATGCAAATCACATTGTGGCATGGCAGAGTTTTAACAGTTACATACAAAGATTTATTGAAAATTTTTAAAAATTGGAAAAATAATGTCAAAATACATAAAAACCCTGACTCATACACTACTGAATACAATAGTGCTTTAAAACGGACCTACTTTTCACCAACGATGCAGTAAGACAGCATGGTGATGGAACGAGCCTAATCATTTGAGTTGCCTTTCTTTGATGCTGTTATGTCTTGCTATAGTTGTTCATTCTTGAGCAAAAGCAACACTCTGGCTGTCTAGTTTCAACCTTCTAAGCATATTGTTAAGCTTTTTCAAATTGTTTTTAGATTTTGGCATCACCATGTTTTGTGTTAAAATTTTTATATTCCCTATGTCCATGAAGAAGAAGATATTGCAATGTGTGTTTTTAAAATTGTCTGGGAAGAACAGTTTTTGTTTATGCATCAAAATACTTCCAAACTTGTTCGTTTCATATGTAGAATATGTATGATAGTGGCTAAAAAATTTAACCTGGTACTGACATTACAAACAACTATATATTGATATCACCAACAAAAATATCCTGTTGGATCACACTTGTGAAAGGAATTTATCAATAAAATTAAAGAAATCCTTGCACAATAAAGTGCTTGAGCGATTTTAAAAGGAAGTATAAATTTATTTATAAATTCAGATTAGAACTATGTTGTATTAGGTATTCTATAAAGTTTTGGAATTAACTAGAATTTTAAATTTTGTTCATAAACTTTTAATTATATGCTGGAGTCTTTGTTTTAAATTATGTAATATTAATTTAAATTAGGTT
This sequence comes from Caerostris darwini, assembly GCA_021605075.1. Taxonomy (NCBI): domain Eukaryota; kingdom Metazoa; phylum Arthropoda; class Arachnida; order Araneae; family Araneidae; genus Caerostris; species Caerostris darwini. Next base: position 16,737 of record BPLQ01006556.1, read on the forward strand.
TGATAAATGTATTCCCAACATAGAAACATAATACAATGTAAAACCTAATATTTTTTGTTAGATTATAGCATATTATTAATTTATAACATGATAAATTATATACTTAAAAAATTTTAAATTTCTAGCTACACATTATTGACCACTGTATACATCTGTGAGGAAATTTAATACCTGTGAAGATGTTCCTGGGGGAAGTTTCTGCTTAAATTAATTTTTTAGAAAATGTTTTTTGTTAAGATAATTGATATTGAATTTTGTGTCAGAGAGGAACAATATTTCTTTCCTTTCGAAAATTAAGTGTAAAAATTGTGCAACTTGTAAATAAATTAAGGCTGTAATTAAAGCTAAATTAGGACTGTACTTTTATGAAATGAGATAAACTAAAATACATGGTGTATGCAAATATCTGAAAATGAATGAGAAAGTAATGAATAATTAAAAAGGATATTTGGAAGGCTAAGTTAATAATTGACTGATAATCTTCAAAATCACTGATATCAGATTTTTTTTTCCAGCACCAAAAGTAATGATTTACATTGATAATTAAAATACATAAATGATCCTGAAATGATATTTCTAGTGTATCACATGTTTCATATTATATTAACATGTTATACATGACTTGCATGTAGCACTTTCCAACTGAAAGTTAAATATCATGCTAATAACAAGGAAATTTTAGTGAATATAAAACACATATAAACGTACATAATACACTTGGAATATTCATTAAATCATTATTGTTTAAGTTTAAATACAGAATAGTATATATAATATTAAATTATCAAAAATCTCATTTTTACTGAATGCAGAAAACAATAAAATATTTTCTAAAATTTAAAAATTACGCTAATTCCTAAGAAAAAAAAACTACTCTTTTAATGCATTTTAATTTTCCTTTTCAGATATGTGCAAGCCAATAAAGAAGGTGAGCTAGTAGAACATGAAGAAAAAATACAAGAAATAACCTCTCAAATTGAAGCCAAGAGAGAAGAACTTCATCAACATGCTAAAACAGAAAAAGAACTCCACCAAGATATCAATTCTCAGGAAGTAAGTTGTTTGTTAACATGTTAATAGTTGTAATCTTTATTTCAAAAGAAATTGTCCATATTCCCCCATTCTCGCTGTCATTTAAATGGCATTAAAATTAGCACCTTCCTGTGCTTAATGTCTATAAATGATATGAATTAATGGGCAGACTAAAGTGTCCATGATTAAGAATGTAGGTCATTTGGTGCGGCCTTTATAATAAGGACAAACCAATTTTTTTCCTTTTTGTCATTTGTTAGTACTTATTCATTATTACAAAACTCTACTGTTCGATGATTATAATTCAGAATACTTTGAATTGCCTGGCCAACAATGCTACCCTGCCTTAGAATTTTCTGCTGAATAGTCACTTCTTGTATATTTATAGCATATTTGTAGGCATTTCTGAAAATTGTTCCTTCGAATTTGTAAAGGAATATTGTAATTTTAAATTGATATATCTAATGTAAAAAAAATAATAAACGCAATATATTTCAAGTGAAATAGTTTTATCTAAACTTAAAGGTAAAAATAGACAAAATATACATCTTTATTTTGGCAAAATTGGTTGCTGTAGATGGATTATTGAAAGTGATAAAGGTTATACAGATAATCGAAAAATAAATTATTTCAAAGAAATGAAATTATATTTGTTATTATTTTGAGATTTAATTGATGTCTATGTAGAGAGTTAACATAACTCTCCATATGAGAGTTCTTCTTTCAATTTGACTGCAATTGGCTATATTGTCAGAAAATTCGCAATGCAATCGGTTTTAGTTAAAATATATAAGTACCCTTTTATCACTTTTTTTTTTTAATTATGATTTCATATGGAATTAAATTCCTGCTAAATTCTTAATATGATGAGTTATACTGAAGTTTTGTTACATTATCCGAGATTTTTTTTTGGAATTTAATGTATGTTAATTTAAAATATTGTAATTTTTAAAATCAGTCTAATTCAGGTTTTTAATTATCATAATACTTATTAATTAATTAAAAATTCAATAACATTATTTATTCAATATTTTACTATCAATAACAATATTACTATTAATACAAACCATTTTTAATTGTATTTGAATTGGAGCTTTATATATTAGAATTTGTTATTCAGATATTCAATTATATTTTTCTCTGTATTATGAATTTTGATCCACATTTTAAAAGCAGTGCTATTTTAGTTAAAATTCCGAAATTTAGAAGACAATCGGAAGCTGATTGAAACTATTGAACAAATTGGAGAAATGATGGCTGAATGTCAAAAGTTGAAAGACAAAATTGGAGGCTATAACGTTAGATCATTGCACAGGTTTGTACATTCAAATAATTTTACCAGCAAAATTTCAAATTTAAATTTTAAAAAATTTAAAATAAAAAACTCAAAATTAATCAACAAAATCACAGTTAATCACCATTTTTTTCTGCTCAATTAATAATTAAATACCTATTGTATGTAATTTAATCAGTGGGCCTCATGTACCTCTTATACCATGAACAGTGCACCAATGGATGATTAGGGAGGATGTTTTAGGATAACTGCCCCATATTTATGTGTCGTTTGGAAGAAAAGCTGGAAACTCTTATAAAGCAGCCATATCTTCGATGCGAGATGCTTTGCACGTATTTTCACAATCTTCCTCGTTTCTGAAAGCAGTGAGCTATTATGAATTTTGATCCATGCTTTAAAAGCATTGTTATTTCAGTTAGAATTTCGGAATTTAGAGAACAATCAAAGCTGCTTTGAACCTATTGGACAAAATTGGTGAAATGATAGATGAATGTCAAAAGTTGGTATCAATGCTGCCAGAAGATTCAAACCTCGTCCTGATGTTGCTATCTGTGCATGTTGCCATTGGGCGACAAGTGGAACATTAATAGCATATTAACAACTAAAAATTTTAAAATAGATAAATATTTCTGAATTTTTCATATTTCAGATTTTTCAAACTGTTTATTTAATACCACGAAATTAATTGCATTTGAATTTTTTTAGAATAACAAGACTTCCTCATTTGAGAATACTGGGCATTTAAATGAAGAAAACAATACAAATGCTTACAAACTTACAGAAAATGAAAGTAGAAAATATTTTTTTTTCTCAATATACATATAATTTTTTGTGATTGAATAAAGATAGACAAAAAGCTTTTATGAAGATAAATATGTGATAATTTTTGTTTCTGTTTTTTTAGTAAATGAATTAGAAAAGCATCCCATATATAATTTAACATTGTGTTTTTCATAGTAGATTATAGCTTTGATGAGCTGCTTTTCACTTGACACTATTTGCTTCTTTACCGTGATAGAATTTGTGAAAGCAATGGATGTTTTGTAATAGAACACTTATAAGTATATTATAATACAGTCCTAATAATTAATTAATTGGGACTATCATCAACTCGGGTTAAGTAGACCGTCCCATCATAAAATGTATAACTCAAAAAATCTAATACAAAATTAGTTTAAAAAAAAAATAAGAACACAGAATTTTAAATGAAAATGTGTCTCATATAACTATATTTTGATTTAAGTTGCAGGAGAAAAAATCTATTGTAATAGTGTCTTTTTGCATAAAAATTATCTCTTGTATATTGTAATCTGGCATATTTTTCAAAAATAGAATATTCTTGGTCATCTGGTTACTACTCAATGTAGCAAAAATATAACATCTAATTCTGCCATTTATTCTGTTTGTTTATTCTTTTGTTCAATGTTTCAGTCAGAAAATTAATGTTTCCTTTATTCTTATATTTATAAAAATAGATACGTGATTTCTTTTGCACTCATTTACTTGTTGGCATATATATTGTATCACTTTTGTGATACATTAATGTAATAATTAAATATAATACGATGTTCTCAAATTAGATGAGGTGTCAAGTGAAAAGCCACACCCCTCCTAAGCAAAACTGACTTGACAAACTCATGTGAAGGCAAAGAAGAATGGAGAAACACCTACTTGTTTGGTCAAAAGGTTTTAAAATACTCAGTGGGGAAAAAAATTATCACCATCTTTTTAAACTGAATGAAAAACTATTATACTATTAATATCTTTTGTAAATATTATCACCAAAATATTGCTATCAAGTAACAAGACATAGAAAATAAATTTTGTTGTAAGTTCTTTTATATTGATGATCAATGTTGACTAAAGGAAACAAGTCTTTTATTGCGAATGATGTTTAAGAGTTAACATTGAACATAATAATAGTTACTGAAATTTTATCAGCATATTTGTGGTCTTTTTTTCCCCTTTGTGAACTGATATAAGCTTTTAAAAAATGATTGTATTTTTGAAATGTTCAAAGTGTACAGAAAAATGATTTCATTTCATTCCAGTGATTTGGAGAGACTGACAGAGGAATTGAAGCGCATCACAAAAGAGAAAGATGAGGCAAGTGTTCGGGAGACAGAATTCAAGGTTAAGATTCGGGAGTGTCGGAAGCAACTGCAAGATGATATGTTTAAAGATGCTGAGAAGAAACACAAAGATAAATGCATTGAGTTAAGGGTAAGGTAGCATTTTTTTTTTTTATTTGAATAAATTACAACTTTTTATGATTAAAGTAAAGTCAGTTATACTTTGTTAAATATTTATTCTAATATTGAATTCAGAACTGTAAGTCACATCCCATCCTTTACTAATATTTCTTAATTTTTTTAAAGTTAATTAAAAAACATATAAATTATATCCTAGCATCAATGGTGTATAAAGTTTGTAATTAGATTAATGTTACTGAGGATTTTATAATTAATATTGAATTAAAAGAATGGTGAATACTGCCTGTAATTTTCAATAACAGAAAATCAAATTAATATTTTATTTCCCCTCCCCCTTTTTTTTCATAGAAAGATGACAATTATTACATCATATATAATTCTTTTTTAATGATTTGTGAGGAAACCAAAATATTTTTTTAAAGTTAACTAAGATGCAAAAGAAATAAAATAAAAAAATGTTGATTGCAAAAATGCAAAGAAAAAAAGAAAAGAAAGAATAAAAACAATCGCCATGATCATGTTTTCTAAATATGCTACTAACAGTAAAAATGCAACATCACAAAGAATTGGCATAACAATTATACAAATTGCATGAAATAATATGCAACTAATGGTCGCCTGGCTAGTTAACTAAGCAAAAATAAAGGAAATATTTTTTCTTTTCACCATACCTAGAGCTTTGCAGCTGCTTACCAGTCAGAAGGGTGTGGGTGGAACATCGGTCGACCTTGTGTATGCCTGAACAGCCCACCATGGATGATAGGGAAAGACAATGCCTTTCAGCAGGTCTTTTATGGGTAACTGTCCTGCATCTGAGTATTTTATATGAGAAAATTCTCAAGGTAGCTTGACTATCAATGCGAGACAGTTTAACACATATTGTAACATTCGTCATCTAGTCTCCCCGTTTCTGAAAGCAATGACTACAACAATACCATCACATTTGATTTGAACATCAGGCCTCCTGCACACTAGTTGTGAACGTTGTCACTGGGCCACGAATCGAACGAAAGGAAATATTAGATGAGTAAGTTTTTCCTTTTTTCTCCGGCCCTGGGAAATTTGTTTTTTCATCTCAGAAGACATGTGTAGTTGAAGAAATGCCGGCGTTAATTTCAGCATTAAGTTGATTTCACTTACATAGCAATGACCCATAAGTACTAACTGAAATTGCGTATGGAGAGGAGTCCACCTCCTCTCCATAGAAACTTCACTCGCTGTCTAGTTCCGAAATAAAATTTTCAAAACTACAGTATGTTGATATGATGAGCTATCTAGGCTTTGGCCCTTGGGACTTAGTGGATTGGTCAGTGTGGCCCTTATACTAAAAAGTTTGGTTCAGACTCCTTTTCTAAGCTATCGACAAAACAACTCTCATTCCTTATTTCAGACAACCCAACTGGCTTGTGATGATTTGAACAAGTACTATGTGGCCCTCAACAGAGCCATCATGAACTACCATCAGATGAAAATGAAGGAAATCAACAAGATCATAAAAGATTTGTGGATAAGGACTTATGCAGGAAATGGTAGGTCTCTGTTCACTAGATTTTTTGATAGATTTTCTTTGAAGAAAAGGCAAAATGCTTTTTAAACCTGTCTCAACTCATGCATTAATTTAAAGTGAAAATAGTTGATACATCCTTCTTGTTATGGCTCCACAAAATATTAACCTATGTATGTCTCCAAATAGTTGACCGTTTTAACCATAATTATTTAATAATACACACATCATGAGAAGAGCTCTCGATAATTATCATGCCATTGCATCATTAAGTAATTATAAGTAATAAAGAATGTCGATATTTAAACAAACTATTCTGAGTAAAATTGACTAATAAAAAAGATTATTGCAACATATTTTTTTCAGTGTTAGCTGTTATAAAAATAATTTTGTTACTTCTTTTTATTATTGTGCCAAATTTATTTAAACGGTATCAAGAGCTCATTTCTTGACGGTGGATTGTGAGTGTCAGTAGTTTGGAATGCCTGTCATTTTATTCATATGTTGGCATACTTAAAGTAAAGGATAAATATCCTTTCAAAAGGTAAAAAATTCGAACTTCATAAGTAATATTTAAATACATTTACAATATATATATATATATATAATTTTTATTTTTGTAAAAAATTTCAATCTTTATGAAGAAGTTCTTGAATTTGGATATATATACTATATAAATATTGATAGATTTATGTTATTTTAAAATCATAGCAGTAACTTTGGTGCATTTGCTGTAGACAATGTCTTTGTAAATACTCAAACTAATCAAAGTCTTGAGCACAGCATCATAGATACAAACATTAATGTTTAAAAAACTTTTTTTTTTTCTTTAAAAGAAAAATATTTGAAAATATGCTAATTTTTCATAGTTTTTGCTCAATTATTTGCTTTTATTAAAAATTTTCGTTTTCTAACGTTTATAAATTTTTAATCAAAATGTTTTGAATTATTTTGTAAAAAAAATTATGATTTGCGGGACTTTTTTTCCCCAAGGCAATCAGATACCTCAAATAGTTTGGTGGATCGTTTACTACAATATATTGCTGTATTTTCTGCTGCAGTAAAATAAATTGCCTATAGAAATAAAGTTCTACTTTTGTAAATAATTCATCTGGAATTCAACACTAAACAGAGCAATCTTACCAAAAGGATACCTTATTTATTTACTTACTTTTGGAAAAAGGAATTAATTTTTTTTCTATTTTTCTAATAATAATACTTAGCAAATAATGCTAATTTTATTCTATAAAAATAATTGCATTGGATAATAAATAGTAATTTGGCATTGATAATAATGAAATGAAACTCTACTACAATATATTTCTGTATTTTCTGCTCAGCAAAATAAATTGCATATAGAAATGTAGTTCTACTTTTGTAATTAATTCACCTGGAATTTGACACTAAATAGAGCAATCTTACTAAAAGGATATCTTACTTGTTTACGTTTGGAAAAAGGAATGAATTTTTTCGCTATTTTTCTAATAGCGAATAATAATTAGCAAATGAGGCTAATACTAATTTTATTCTATAAAAATAATAGTACATTGGATAATAAATAGTAAGTTGGCATTGATAATAATGAAAATGAAACTCTGATAATATTTTTCAACAAAGAAATAACGGAACATAACTGACTAGACATTGGACACTTACATTAAATGCATCAGTTACAATCAATTTACAGAAAATTTCTCTGTTAGATGTTTCATCAATTAACATATGGGACTTGTAAATGACTAGAGTTCCAATTTTTCAGATATTGACTACATCGAAATCCAGTCTGATGAAGACGGCGATCGTGGCATAGAAAAGACACGAAGGACCTTTAACTACCGAGTGGTGATGTTCAAAGGTGATACCGCTACTGACATGAGGGGGAGGTGTAGTGCAGGCCAAAAGGTACTATCAAGTTTTCTGAAATATGTAATTAGTATATGTGTATTAGTAATTTGTATATATTAATAAGTAATTTGTATTTGTATATGTAATTTGTATAGTTGAAATATGTATTAGTAATTTTTTTTAATGGATATCATTTCACGCCAAATGTAAAGATATTTTAAAAAAAAATGCCAATTATAATTTAATGAGTCAAAATTGGCGCACTTTTGCACATTTTCCTGTGACTCAGCTAATGGAAAAGTACCATTTTTTATTAATATTTTCAAAAACTGAGCTGTCAACATATATTTTATCTCTAATTTTAACAATCGTTTTTGTTGTAATGTTAGATAAGAATTTTAAATGTTCAGTAAGATTTTTAAAAAAGTAAATAAGGATGCCACTTGTTATGAACACGAATACTGGCACAAAATTTAACTAGAGATAAGACTGACACAATTATAATTAAATGTAAAAAAAGGAAAAGTTTGTAGCTTCGAAAATCACATAGCCAATTATCAAATTTACAGAGGGCTTCTTTTTTATGGTGGGTGGGTGGGTAGTCTGGCAAATTAAAGGAAAAAGAAAAATTTTCAATCGAATGTCCTCAAAAAAACTGTTTATTTACGTACCTAATACGTAAAACGAATGTGTTTCCTTTCCAATTTTTTTATTCCAATTAATTTAAAATTTTTATTTATTTATTTATTTTTCTTTTCATTCTTTATTCAATGTACACAGATAGCTGTTACTATTAAGTAAATTTGTTCCAATAAACTTCGTGATTAAGCATCAATATCTAAACTGGTTTCTCTCAATTAAAGTACTGTGGTCACCATTTGACATAGTTTAAATGCACACAAATTTTTAATGTTGAATGAAATTAACATTAGAGATTGGTGCATTCACATAATTATCATCAATCACCTTATTGTGACCAATTCACCCAATTGCCACCAATCTCGCATTATAAAAGAATAATTTTGTAAAATTAGAGCATGAAATAAATTTAAATTACTTATTATTAAAAGAAAAAATCTACAATAATTATTACAATTATAATTATTTTTTTCTTTCAAAATCGTTTTGCGCACACATATGTTACCAGCATCCTTAACAAATAATCGATTCGCCGTTTTCGTCTTTAAACCAGGTGTTTCCCTTTCCACACAAACAGGGGTCATACTATTCATGTATAACACCATATACTATACATGTATGTACACCTTAAAACAAAATTTACCCATCATCGTGGAAGGTCATGAAAGGCTGGCATTTTACACGTTTCCAAAATGTGATAAAAAAGCTATATATAATACCTCTGTTTTCCAAAATCGAATCTAAGGCAGTTGAAAAACTAATGCATAAATTTAGCAATGATTTATACAATTTTTTTTTAAGTGTGCTATTTTGATTTGAAAATATAACAGTTTTGGGATAATTAATGTTTTCGATTTGTATTGCTCGAAAAGATGAAACTGAATTTCTCAATGAAACCTTATTACCAAGGCCACTATTATCTAAAAAACCCATCTCTGAAGTTCCGAGTACGAATTTCCAAACAATTTTGATTTAACAAATAGATTTATTGGAGGACTATTTACAATAATATATTCACCAAAATGGATTGCAACATCAGCAATAATAATTACAAATGACTTAAACATGAAATAAAACACTCTGGAACATCAGTTGCCCACATGAACATTCAACACTCCGATCTCTGTAACTCCTATTCCTGGTATCTCTAAACCTCTCCGGCCCTCTCGACCTCATAATCTCCTCCCGATCTCTCTACTACTCAGTCACGTACCCAGAACCCCCTAAACCATCTTCTTTACTCATGTCATTGTGTTTTCATCCCGCCCGTCTAACTCAGTCCCCAACTATTTCTCTTCTCATCCCTGAAGCACATTCTTGTGCTCCTGTCTTCCTACAACCACCTTTGCCATACAGGCAGACTATAAAAGAACGTGTTTAGGATTGCCAACTATTTGGGGACTTATTGCGAGGATTGAATAATAAGAAAATATCAGTTGTTCATATTGAGGGGCCTGATGACCGAGTGGCTAGCGCTCGGTACCACAGGTTTTGGATTCGAGTCCCAGCGGTGCCATGGATGTTTGTAGTGGTTCGGAATCCACTTTAAACCGTAGGTCCCGGTCTAATATGATCGTAAAGCATTATCCCCATCATGTGTCCATTCAACACCCACATATTTCTCAAACTGTAAAGGGACAACTCAGCTCTAGCCATAGTGATGTGGTGTAGTAGTAGTAGTTGTTGTTCATATCGTATATAGAAAGATTGTAATATCATTTAAATAAAAAGATTAGTTTTTAATGAAATATTTCCTTTTTACTTATAAATCTCTCATAATTCAATTTCCTTCATGTCAAAATTAAATATATTTTGCCATAATTGAATTGTGCTGAAAATTTAAGTTGTATTATAAATATAAGTATCAAATGGGGTTTTTTATATTCATTTATTAAATTCTATACCTCGTTCTCGTTATTTCGTTGTAAAAATGGTCGTTAATTGTTAAAAAAAAAATCCATGAAATATTATCTGTTATAGCTACATGTAATTATATTGTTAGGTGAGAATGACTTTTAAATTGCAGGTGTTGGCGTCTCTGATCATCCGACTAGCCCTAGCCGAAACGTTCTGCCTAAACTGCGGCATCCTAGCTCTGGACGAACCCACCACCAACCTGGATCGTGAGAACATCTCTAAGCTTGCCAGGGCGCTCATTGAGTTAGTACTACTTCTTCGTCCTTTTCTCTGCCAAAAATGTCTATTTTTAGTTCCAGTAGCTTGACGTGGTTTTAATAATAAGTCCTTTCCTTCAGAAATCTAGTTCGATTAATACATATAATAAATAATTTCAACGATCAGTAAGAAATAAATTTTAAGCTAAATAGTTTCAATCATCCCAATGATTCTTTGTAATATAGTTGTTCGCCTTGTGATGCAAATGATTTTTTTTTTCTTTATATATTTAAAATGATCATTAATAAAACCGCATTGTTGATATCCATCAAAACAAATCAAAAGATATGAAATTGGTTGAATTTTTAGAAAACGAAAATTTTTTTATCTACATTCAAATAGAAGAAATACGTCATTGTAGGATGCTAGTCATACGGAGTATATGTCATTGGACATGTTAAAATGAAATTTAAAGAGAAAAAAAATCGATCAGTAAAAAATCAATTTATATTGAAATATGTAAAAACCTTACATTAATTATTTCCTCGCGAAAAGCAAAACAATGAAAAAATAAACATACAAACAACAACAAAAAACAAATTTAAGGAACATAAAATGCCATAATTTTTTAGAATAAATTCATAGATTCACAATCGTACTTTCAAGTGCTGTGAACTGAATATGGATAATAATGAAATGTTAATATAGAATAGAGTGATAATATGAATATAATTTTCTTTTTAATAATTATTTTTTTTAACAAATGCAGACAAGGCTCCATTTGTATGGCAAAGAAATTTTTACCCTTCATTTTATGAAAAACAATAAGTTAATTAATGCAAACCAAATAAATAATAATCAATTTGCTATTTAATATTAATGACAAATATACTTAAAGTCCACATGTTTTATTAAGAGATAGACAGAAAAAATATCTTTGTAAAGAAAATGTCAAGTGAAATATATTATGGAAATTTAAGGTTGTTGTACTTTCAAAATGATGATGATTAAAAATGTCACCAAATAAATTGAATTTGTCAGATTGAATAATTTACTTTTAACTAGACATTTACAGTACTTTGTATGTATTTTGAACTAGACATTTACAGTATTTTGTACATATTTTGAACTAGACATTTACATTTCTTAACAGACGTTTATCAGTAATTTTCTTTTTCTCCACAGCATCGTGCAGTCCCGCAGTGAGCAGCGCAACTTCCAGCTGCTCATCATCACTCACGACGAGGATTTCATCGAGTTGTTGGGAAGATCGGAAACCGTAGACTACTTCTACAAAGTCTCCAAAGACAACAAGTCAGTGCGCTTTCATTTCACTTTTTCTATGGATAGTACATATTTGCTAACTAAATTTGAAGGAAATTAAGAGTTTTTTTTTTTTTTTTTTAAATAAAGTTGGTACTCTCATAAGAGTATCTCAGTGCACATGCTAACTTGGATCTGTACAAGGTTTTCTTGTGATTGTAAAACGGAGTATTTTGAAAATTTTATGAGCGTTGGTTGTTGGGGAGTGTTTGATCCTTACTTCTGTGGGCGCATACACTAACATTAAAAATCCGTTCGTTCGGATGGACCAGTGGCATACTTGAGAGATCCAAGCTCACAAGGGCAAATTTTATATGAAAAGTTATATTACATTTCCACATAGTCCGAAGACATCTAGCCATGTTTATTTTTGTAAAACATGAATTCATTTTGTAATATGGCAATTATTTACTTGCCATTGTTTTTATAAATTCTAATCTCATAATGCTTCATATTTTCTTGGTATTTCACATTTAGGATATTTTCAAGAGTTTTTATTGTTCGTGGAGAATGGAGTTCAATTAGGTTCTTTTTTTTATTATTATGCTTGAAATTCATTCATATCCAATATTACGGGGAGCAATTGTTAATTTTCCTTTAGATATTCTATCCAAAGTACTCATTTACCCTATATCATCACCATTATTTGTATCTGAGCTAGCTTTGTTTGGTTGCAATTCTTCACATTAAAATGCTGTAAATTTACTTTCAAATATCCTCCCAAGCTACATGATCGCTAACTGCGAAAAGAAACGGAATTAATCAGCAAAATATTTAATACGGGTGAAAGAATATTCAGCAATTTCTCATAACCTCTTTGTAAAGCTGTACTTGAACTTAAAGGAAAATTTTCCTTTAACATAATGCAAGTCAACGATTTAATATTCTTAAGATTATATTTGCACAAGCGTAAAAGATACTTGCTAATTTTTACAAATTTTTAAAAATATTGCAAGTGGATATATAAATTTTTTGAATTATAAATCAACTGAAATAAAAATTACTCGAAAATATATTTAAAACAGAAACACTGCTATTTATTTTAAAACAATAACCTATACTAAAATGATTCTTTTTGTTTTGCAGTGCCCATTCAAAAGTATCCAAGCTGTACATATCGAACATGGCCTGAAGAAAGCATCGGGGCACATCACATGTATTTCCAATACTCGTGTAAATCTCGAGTGTCATTTAATAAAGGTTTATTTTTCTAGTTTTCAGTTTCTTCGGTAACTTTTCTGAAGAAACTTTTTAACTTTTCTTTTCGGGTGTAACTTAATGCAGAAGTGTTCCATATCGACTCAAATCTTACCGTAAGATTCCCAAAATGTGAAAATATAGGACAAGTGAGTGAAATTGTAAAAATAAGGAATCAAAAAGTTAAAAAAAAAAGAAGAAGAAGCTCCAAGCACAATTGGAGAGAAGACAGAAATGTCAATGTGACAGGCCTTGACAAGAAAAATTTAGTCTTTAGATGGAGACTGTGATAAAGAAATTGTAACGTCTGTCCATCTGAATCATCCCATGTTGAGGACAAGGTTGTCAAAGAATCATGAGGACATCGCGGCCCATTCCTCTTGTAGCTCTAATTGGAATCGTTGCTAGCGGCTGGTCACTTACTTTCAAGCGTTTCCCAAGAAGGTCCTACACTTGTTCAACGAATTTAGGTCCGGGGACCTTGCACGTCAATCATGTGGTGAATATCTTCGCTCTCTCCAAGAGCTTTGCAACAGCTACTATACGATGAAGTGTATCATTTCTTCCCTTCCTTCATTTTTTTCACCCTTGCCTATAGGGCATTACACCTTCCAACCGTCATCGTTGTTGGTCGTGGGTGACCATTACTGGACGCTCGGACAGCTGTTATTATGCTTGAAACATGCTGTTAAAATATATGACAGCTGTTAAAAAGTGAAGAAAAAAGGTGTTCGGGATCGCTAAGAGCCTCTATGCCGTGAGACTCAGCGATCCCAAACTCCTCCGCCACACTTAGACCTTTTTCCAATAATGCGATTTCGGTACAATCATCCAGATAACGTCTCCTGGAAGGGCATCTACTTTTCTCAGATTTCTGGTTGTATCCGTACGTAAAGATGACTTTAAGAGGATATTGCTTTTTAAATTCCACAAAGATTTGCAAACTATTGGGGCCGACTTAAAGTTAATTTTTTTTCTACTAAGGTCTAGAGATCTATTAATCGAGTCACATAGAGCATCCCAAACAAAAGCTTTCCTATCAGCAGATTAACTGAATGATTTTGATATAAATATCTAAGCCCTTGAATCACTCAATCTCTGTCAATGTATAATATGTGAACCCAATTTAATTTCTGTTCCTGAATCGAAAATTGAAGAAATAATGTGAAATAATATAATCCGATTTTGAACTTGTAAGGCACTGTTTTTCCAAAGAACTTTAAATTTGAATATTTAATTGCCTTTTTAGACTTTACATTCCTAACCTCCTTCGTTGCTTTGACTGCCAAAAATATAAACAACCTTGTCATAGAAAACTGTCCTGTTCTTGCTGTGCTTCTCCAGGTCATTCATGTATGGATTTAAAATTCGAAGCAAATTGTCAACAACTGCATTCTTCAAACTAAAAGCTGCCTCGGTGACAGAAAGAAAGGCACAGGAAATAAAAATAACATGAAATTTTCTGATTCTGAAGATTCCATTTCATCCTGCCTCAATCTATGCTGAAGTAATACAAATCAGTAATTACAAACAGTGTAGTAAATAAAGAAGTTTGTGTATTGGTTTAGTTTATGTAAAGATCGATAATAGCAGTACTGGAGTAATTTGCCTCCACTTCAGAAGCTTTAACCACTTTCTACATGTATCAATCTTGCATCTGCACCTGAGATTTCTGCTACTGTTTCTTTTCTTGTTGCTCTGAAAGAATGAAAGGAATGGTACAAACAAACCACATTCAAAAGAAAATTTAGCTGACAAACTCAAAATATATAGTACTTAATAGAAAAAATTAAACTTGCCACCTTCTAATCTATAAGAATTTAAATCATCACCACTATAAATATTCATGACAAGAACAATTCCTCTATTGATGATGAGGGGGCAACGGGCGTACCTGTTACGGAGTTCCTAGGTGGTTTTAAGAACCACTATACCTCCACATCTTAAATTAGTTAGAAAATTAGCATTAAATGTAGTTGCTTCAATTATAGCATATTAATAAATAAAAGGAAAACAATTTAAAATTTAGCAAAAACATCTCTTGCTTGAGAACAATTAAAGCAAGAGATCGAAAAAGCTAAAGCTTAAGGTACAATTAAGAGTCCGTTGACGATGCCCAAAAAAAAAAGATTTTTAAGATACAAGTTAAAAATAAAAATTAAAAGCTAAGAAAAATAAAATAAAGTAGTTACGATAATTAAAAATGAACAAAAGTACATACAACACATTGCAAACAAAACAATCTTTCATTGACTGGCTCGCCGACAGATGGCGCCATCAGTAAAAACCCAACCGAAGTTGGGGAAAAAAAGTGTCTGTTCATCTATTCATTACCGATGGTAGTTTTACATTAGAAGTCATTACGGGTCTTATATCATTCCTTTTTATTATTTTATTGTTCCTTCTCCCCATTTTTTTTTTTTTTCTGGGAATTCTCGTTTTGCTATTCGTTCCTACTCTACGTTCTCACGTTCAACCCCCTCTCCCGGATATCATTTTATCTATTGTATTTGGATTTTTCTTCGGTTCTTTATAATCTTTCAATTTACATATTTTTATTATCCATCGTTCATTTACATAATATTTTTAATTGCTGTTTCTCACATCGTACTTTTAATTTGATTTTGAGTAGATGTGTGCTTCGCGCACAGGTACTCGACCTGCATTCAATCTAAGTAAGAAAAAACATTTTTAATAAAAAGAAAACTGTGGTGTGAAGTGAAAGTGATCAGTTAAATATTATCTAACACTAAAAGTTACAATTAACAGTGAGACTATGAAAAATTAAAGTGAAACAAGGTTCGAAATAGAACAGAAATTACAAGCTTGAGAAATGTAAACAAAAGCTTCGTTTTTAGGAAAATAAGCAGATTAATTACAAATAAACAAAACAACTACAAAAATGAAAAATACAATTAAGAGTCAGGTAGCCATGTTCTAAATTAAGGTGCACATCGTAGCAAATAATTAAAATTTAAATGCCAAAAGCTGCAGCTCAGATTCGCTTGACTAGACAACAGCCACAGCGGTAGAATCGGCAGTTGCAGAATAAAATCCACAACTCCTTTTCAATGCCGGGAAAGATTCCCAGTGCGTATCATAGATAGCTCTGGGTCTCTTCCTGGAGCTAGCCATACCTGGATGGTATACAGGTATTTGTCGGATCGCTTTGTTACGGATATGAGGGCATTTAGAATGAAAAGATTTTGAAAATATAGTCCATAATGAGTTCTATATTCAGATCTCTGTGGAGTTGCTTCCTTCTAACAAATCACGGGGCGTTGACTATCATAGCTACCTGTTTATTTTGAAAAACTTGAAGCTTCTTAAGATTTGCGATGGAGAGGACGCCCAAATAGGACATCCATATAAGAGAATTGGTCGAAGAATAGATTTATAGAGTAGAACCTTGTGTCTGATCGCAAGCCTACTCTGTCGAGAAATAAGGCTTTTGAGCTTAACGCTCGCAACAGTTGCTTTAGCAACTACTTTGGTGAAATGGGTATTAAAAGATAATTTTGAGTCAAAAACTAACCCCAGGTACTTGTATTCAGTAACCCAGGAGACTGGCTGGCCGAAAAGGGTGACATTCAAAAGAGAACCAATGTTCTTTTTCCGTGTAAACAAGAGGCACGCACTTTTGGTAGGATTAACTTTGTTTTTCCAGGTGGTCAACCAACTTTCCAAGCGAGGAATATAATTATTCAACAAAGCAACGACGGAGTTTGGTGTTTTGTGCTGAGCAATTATCGCTGTGTCATCTGCGAACACGGCCAGTTTACAGAACTCTGGCTTAGGAATGTCGTTCACAGAGATTAGAAACAATCTGGGACCGAGCAGTGAACCCTGAGGTACCCCGCTCCTGATTGGATGATCGCTAGAGATGGGCCCTCCCACTCACACTCTGAAATTACGCAAAGAGAGGTACGAGTGAATGATTTTGATAAACTGGGGTGAAAAATCAAGTCGCATGAGCCTGAGTAATAAGCCATTATGCCAAATTTTATCAAAGGCTTTGGCTACGTCCAGAAATAATATTCCCGTAGATTTACGATTGATAAAGCCATCATGGATCAGCTCGTTAACACGTAAGAGCTGGTGAGAAGTACTGAGTTGACTTCTGAACCCAAATTGCTCAGGAATGAGGATGTTGTGATCTGTGCAGTGCTGATCCAGGCGTTTAAGAATCGAATATTTTACTCACTCCACTGAGAAATGAGATTGGACAGTAATTTTGGGGGTAGGCCCTATTGCTATCAGGTTTTGGAATAGGAATAACTACGGCAGTTTTTCAGCTCTGAGGAAAATAGCACTTATCGATTAA
Organism: Caerostris darwini; assembly: GCA_021605075.1. NCBI lineage: Eukaryota > Metazoa > Arthropoda > Arachnida > Araneae > Araneidae > Caerostris > Caerostris darwini. Next base: position 34,223 of record BPLQ01006556.1, read on the forward strand.
AAAGTTAATCAGATAAGTGATCAGTACCACGTAGGTATGCGGTAATGACTTGAGCATGCGATCAATCCCAGGAGGCTTATTGGGTTTTATTTTCCTAATAAATTCACAGGCTTCCGCTGGACTGACCTTACTAATATCATTAATGTGTGGTTGTTGTAGGAAGTCTGCTACAATGGTGTTAGTACGACTGAAGAAAGTAGGATCTTCAACGTCGTGGTTGGTTTCAAACTGAAGTTGTAGGCTATCAGCTAAAAGCTCGGCTTTCTCCTCCGGTGCGTAAGCAGAAGATCCGTTGGGGCGTAGTAGTGGGGGAATGTTGGTAAAAGGTTTACGCAACAAAGACGTTCGTCTAAATAGTGTTGTCTGAGGCGTCATGGCCTCTATGGTATGTTCCCATCGTTGCTGAGAGAATTTCTTGGTCTTCAATCTAACTATGGCCATTTGCCTGTAATAATCGGCTCTGGCGTTCGGATCTCTAGATTCTTGCCAGAACCGACGAAGTACATTCTTGTGCTTAATTTCGACGACGGCACGACTTTCTGTAATGGAACACGACGCGAAATATTATGAATAACAGAAGGAATAAAAAGTTCCTCTAATTAAATTGCTATAACCCTAAAGAAATTGACAAAAGATTCCTGATTGCAAGATTACGATTTCGTCGAAGTACAGTATCTTAGATGTTAGCCAATGTCTTCACTCCGAAATTCCAGCAACAACAAAAACTTAGCAGAAATTCAAAAATCCAGTTGTCTATTTAAGGTGAATATATTTTTTCAACAATCTCCTAATTTTCTTCAAACTTTGCGGTATATAACTTATTTATCTATTTTTATTTAATAATTTATTATTATTACTATTACTGATGTGGTTTTGAAAATTTTCCATCACTTAAGATATGCTTTTTGAAAAAGCACAGATTTCATATTTAATAATGTTGTTTGTTGTTTCTTATCCCACTTGGCTGGCCAAGCCCACGAGCCCGTACGTACTCATGATTGAAGGGGAAGGAAGCAGCTTCTGTTGTGATGGAGCACTCGTAGGTAGAAGCCTGACTTTTGCTCCGTGACGCTCTTACAGTCATAGGAGACCGGGACCTACGGCTTAAAGTGGATTCCGAACCACTACAAACATCCATGGCACCGCCGGGATTCGAACCCGAAACCTGTGGCACCGAGCGCCAGAGCGCTAGACACTCGGCCATTCAGGTCCCAAATTTGCCAACGGCACGCAGTGTTCCCAGGTGGTCACCCACCCAAGTACTGACCGCGCCCAATGATGCTTAACATCGGTGATCTAACGAGAACCGGTATATTCAGCATGGTACGGCCGTTGGCTATATTTAATAATAGTAGTACTAAACAATAGCTGTGGTTGGATATAATAATCATACGTGCTGTTAATTTTCGAAACTAATTTTAATTGCTTTCCATTTTTTGTGGGCAATACAAACCTCTTTAGCATAACATGTTCACACATGATGACAACTAAGTTATAGATTTTTATTCGAAAATGTTTTTTGTACTGTTTACGTCAAATGATAATCAAATGCTCTGATCTACTTATCTTCGGCGGATACAGATTACTTTTATATTTAAATTCTTAAAAAGCATTTTTAACTTTGACAAATAAATGAATTACATGGAGATACTTGGAGCATAAATTCAGAAGATTTCGTAAAAGAAAAAAAAAAAGCATTTAGTTTTAAATATGAATTAAAAATTAATCTGCAAAAATTTCCATTAGAAATAAATTATCCAATAATACTATCCGATGACAATTTTGAACTTGTGTTGTCAATTTTTGTAACATAATTGTTTTAATTAACATTTTATTTTTTTAATATTAATATAGTTGCCAATATTTGCTTTTAGAACTTCGTATAAATTTATAAAAAAAAATAAAGAAATATAGAGTTTAATAAATGAATTGCTAGTTAATTTTCAGTATATTTAACCAACTGAAAATTTAATAATGCTCAGCAGCAATTTAATTAATGTGGTATTGGTTGTGTAAGCAAAATGAAATGTTCATTATAAAAAAAAAAAATTTCAAATATTTTTTTTAATTTTTATTCATTGTACCACAAACATATTTATATCTATGACAAAAAAATTTATATGCACTCAAGAGCCAAAACATTATGGCGACCCCTACATTTTGCAATGAACTCGCCTGGATGACGTGGAAGGCACGTGATCGGGTGGAAGTGGTATTTAACTGCTGCTGGAGAGTCTGAAGAATCATTCAATTTTCTTCAGACATACGAACCTGACATAGTATTGCTTCAAGAGACCCATCTTAAAAATTCTCAAACCCCTTTTATTTCTGGTTATACTTTCTATCGTAACGATGGACCTCAAAATCCAGTTTCTGGAGGAACGGGAATTTTTATTAAAACCAATATTCCTCATACTCATGTTCCTACTCCCACTCTACTTGGTATCAAAGCGACAATTGTTTCTCTTGTCTTTTCTAATCTGCCCTCTCTGAAAATTGCTTCTGTATGCGTTCCTAATCGTATTGCTACATCTAATTTTAATGATATCAATGTACTCCTCTCTCTTAATAATAGCACTATTCTTGCAGGCGATTTCAACGCACATAACACTCATTGGGGTTGCAGAACTAATAATAATACTGGTAGAGTACTTGCTTCTATCGACCTAGACATTTTAGCACCTTTAACGCCCACTAGACTTGGTGCTAATTCAGCTTCAATAATTGATCTTGCCATTACGAATAACTTCCATTTCACCCATTCTATCAACTCTCTCTCAGTGAAGTCTCTTCCGATCATAATCCTGTTATCTTAAAATATAATTTTACTTATCCTGCCATCCCTGTTCCCAGTAAAACTAGAACTATTTGGTCTAAATTTACTACCACCCTTGATAAAAATATTACCTATTCTACTAATAACATTAATTCCTTTCAAGATATTGAAAATGAAGTAACTAATTTTACCAATGCCATTATCTACGCTCACAATTCTGCTTCTAAAAATATCGCTGCTAACAATAGTAACTATTTGCCTCCATACATTAAAACTAATTACTCAAAGAAATGATGCGCGCAAAAATTGGCAAATTTTCAGAGATCCGCAAAGCAAAACTCATTACAACTATACTCAAGCACTTGTCAGAAGGGCTATTTCCGAATACAAGCAACTTCATGGAATAATCACCTCCAAACTGTAAATAGCCAAGATGGTTCTTTTTGGAAGCTTCCGAAAGATGTTAAGAGGAAAAAATCCTCTATTACCACCCTAAAAACTATCAATTGCACAGCTACAACTAATTCTCAAACAGCCGAAATTTTGGCAGACTGCTTTCGGGAGCAGTTTCAGGAAAATAACGTTAATGATCCTCAGAATACTAAAGATGTTTATGACTATCTCTAACTTTAACTCCATCCATTTTGCTCCAAAAATTGTTAATACTAAAGCTTCTACTATTATCGATTTCATCAGTGACTTAAAGATTAACAAAACGCCTGGTATGGATACTATTACAAATAAGATGCTGAAAAATCTTCCTTTAAAGGCTATTTTTAAAATTTGCCAAATTGCTGACGCTGCCATTCATTATTCTTATTTCCCTGATTGTTGGAAAAGAGCTCGAATTTTGCCCATTCATAAGAAAGGTAAAGAACCAACTTCCCCTTCTAGCTACAGGCCCATTTCTCTTCTTTCTTCATTAAGCAAGTTAATAGAGAAGGTCATTTTGACTTATCTAAAAAATGAAACTAAACAAAAAAATCTTCTCATTCCTCAGCAATTTGGCTTTACTGAAAAATTATCTACAACGTATCAACTACTTAATCTCACTGAAACTATTTCCGAGGGATTTTTATGGAAATTAGATACTGCTGTGGTTTTTCTTGATGTAGCAAAGGCAGTTGATAGAGTTTGGGTCAATGGGTTAATCCATAAGTTAATTATTTTCTCCTTTTCTTATTAAAATTATTCAAAATTATCTTACTAACAGAACTTTTGTGGTCTCCATTGGTAACACAGATTCTTCTGTTCAAAAAATTCAGGCTGGTGTTCTCCAAGGTTCAATACTTGGACCATTTCTCTACAATCTTTACGTTAATGATATTCCGCAAATTTATAATGTGAAAATCAGTCTTTTTGCAGATGATACAGCACTCCTCACTCAAGGTCGTAAACATTTTATCATTAGTAAAAACCTTCAAAATTATATTAATCATCTTGAGCAATGGCTTATAAAATGGAAAATTCAGTTAAACGTTGAGAAAACCGAAGCAGTACTATTCACGCGTAAAAGGGTTCTTAATACTCCTTCTATCAAAATTTATAATAATCCTATTAATTGGGCAGGGCAAACTAAATATTCGGGTGTAATTTTAGATCGTAAATTAAATTATGCTCCTCACATTAATTATCTTAGGGATAAATTTAATAGATGCATTTGTGTACTGTATCCACTCATTTGTAGGAACTCTACCATGTCCTTGGAAAATAAAAAACTCATTTATCTTGCTTACTTGCGTCCAATACTTGCATATGTGAGTCCTATTTGGGGATCTACTGCTCCGTCGAATTTCGAGATCATACAAAAACTTGAAAATAAAATCCTACGTATGATTACAAATTCGCCTTGGTTTTTCCGAAATGAGGATATCAGATATGCTCTTTCCCTCCCAAGTTTTAAACAATTTGTGTATAAAACTGCAAAAAAATTTTATAATTCCATTCCAAATATTAATAATTCCGTTTTGAAGGATCTAAGCAACTATGTTTACGACATTTCTGATTTTAAAAATCGCAAAAGACCTCGCGCTGTTCTGAATATTATTCATTAACGTTCCGATATCCTCCTTTCAGAATGACCATGCAGTTTCTCCATTGAGTCACAATTTCCCCTCCAATCGTTATTGTTTGTTTCTATTGTTTATCTCTTTTATTACCTACTTGTAATTATAATAATAATATAAAAAAAATTATATATGCAGAATTTTATTATTTTTATTTATTTATTTTTATTAATTAATAAAAATTCCGAATAATTAATTTTTAAATAAATTAATAATATACCTATATTGTTTTTTTCTATCTAATCAATGGGCTTAAAGTTTAAGAAATTTCTTTCACTCACAAAGCAGAAGATAGAGGTTGCTGCGCAACCAAGGTTCTCCATTAATCTGGCAAATCATCAATCATCAAAGGCTGCTGATCTAAGAGACTTTGATAGAGGGCAGATTGTAATGGCTCGAAGGCTCGGAACAAGTATTTGCGAAACTGCACGACTCGTGGGTTGTTCGCGATCTGCAAATGTTAGTACTTATGCAAAGTGGATGAATGACGGTGAAACCAGCAGTAGACGACATGGTGTTGGACGTCCACACGCTATCAAAGAAAAAGGTCGTCGGAGACTGTCTCATATGGTGAAGCAAAACCGGAGCCAGACAGTGGCTCAGCTGACAACCCAATACAATGCAGGGCCAAGTAGAATAGTATCGGAGCACACTGTTCAGCGGACACTGTTGGATATAGGGCTACGTAGCAAACGTCCTACTCGTGTGCCTTTGCTGACCAAGCGTCATCGCCAACTGCGCCTGCGCGGGCCCAGGAACATCGTGACTGGTCCATGGATCAGTGGGAGAGAGTTGCCTGGTCAGATGAATCACAGTTTGTCATTCATCACGCCGATGGCCGTGTCAGGATACGCTGTCTTCCAGGCGAACAGTTGCTCCCTCAACGTACAGTAGGTCATAAACAGGCCGGTGGTGGCGGTATTATGCTTTGGAGGACGTTCTCTTGGGCGTCTCTGGGGTCCGTGGTTGTGGTAGAGCAGACCATGAATGCTACAGGGTATCTGACCATCATTGCGGACCAGTTGCACCCTTACATGGCCTCTGTTTTTCCAGCTGGAAATGGAATGTTCCAACAGGACAACGCCCCTTCTCACAAGGCTAAAATTGTGTTGGAGTGGTTCCAGAAACATGATGCTGAATTCCAGTGAATGTCCTGGCCACCTAACTGACCGGATCTCAATCCGATAGAACACATTTGGGATATGTCCTGAGACGGCAGCTCAGAGTTCAAAGACCAGCAATTCGCAATATCTCGGATTTGCGTGACCGTTGCTTAAACATCTGGTACAATCTGTCTCCCGCCATCTACCAAGGACTTGTGGCATCCATGCCAAGGCGAGTTGAAGCTGTGTTGCGCGCCAAAGGTGGGCCAACTCGTTTTTGACAGGTGGTCATAATGTTTTGGTTCTTGAGTGTAGATATTTTCTAAACAATATACTTCTGAATATAAACTTCTATACATATTCTCAAAAGCTCTATATTGGGATGAGAGTACGATTAATAGTAGGCGGTGATTTCCAGTAGTAGAGTTACGCGTACTACAGAAGACTTTGACCTGATCTCTTTCTCCATTAAAAATTTAGATTTTTTTTTTTTCAGTTCGCACAATTCGCAAGTGAAAAGTCGTATAAGTTGGTAGCTATATACACTCATGTCCATAAATTAAGAATAATTCAGAATCACACAGAAATTGAACTCTAAAATAAAAATTTCACCTGCAGAATTATCACACACATCTTGAAGAAGAATATGCAAACTACAGGAAATCACCAGATGGCGCAGATAGTAAGTCACAATGACGAGAGTGTAAGAGAGGGGTATATAAGGAATGGTGGCAAAGAAGTAAAATTGTTCGCAAACGCTTTAAAAGCCTTTCAGTGCAATAACCGCATAGTTATGGCACAAAGGCAGCTTTTGGATGATTTTTTAAGTGGTAGAATTATCGGACGACTGGAATGTGGACGTACCCAGCTGGAAGTATCCGAGGAACTTGGAATCGCCCAGAGTGTCATCTCCAGGCTTTGGCAACGATTCCAAGATGATGGTAATGTGAGTTGATGTTACAGCACAGGTCGCCCCCGAGTTACAACGCCGATTGAGGACCGGTATTTAGCAGTTACTGCCAAAAGAAACAGACGGAGCACAGCATCAGACCTGTCTCGTCAGCTCTCTTCAGCTACCGGTACGATAGTTTCAAGGCAGACCGTGTACAGACGCTTAGGGCCCATTGGTCTATATGCTCGTAGGCCTGTCAGATGTGTTCCACTTACCGCAACTCACTGTCGCCTGCGATTAACCTGGAGTAGAGAGCATGCATTGTGGACATCGCAACAGTGGTCTTGTGTGATATTTTCCGACGAGTCCAGGTTTAGTTTGCAGTCTGATTCTCGCTGGACTTTCATATGGAGAGCGCCAGGTACCCGTTACCCCCAAGAGAACACCATTGAACGTCACCGTTACGGTGGTGCAGGATGGCTCGTTTGGGGAGGAATTATTCTTGGTTCCAGAACTGACCTGCATGTTCAGAGTGTAACGATGACAGGCCACATCTATCGGGATGTCATTCTGGAACAACATGTACGTTTGTTTCGGGGCGCCATGGGTGCTGAATTTCTGTTTATGGATGACAACGCCCATCCTTACCGTGCAAACATTGTAGACGAATGCCTTCAATTGGAGGATATCACCCGTATGGATTGGCCAGCATACTCACCGGACTTGAATCCAACAGAGCATGTGTGGGATATGCTTGGCCGACGAATTGCAGCTCGTCAACCCCCTCCCACCTGTCAACCGGAATTTCGGAGGGCATTGCTTGATGAGTGGTGTAATATTCCCCAAGATCAGATTGATAATTTGATACTCAGCATGCCTAGGCGTTGTAAGGCCTGTGTTGCATCGTCCGGGAGACATACTCCATATTAATCATCATACTAACCATGTTATAGTGTTTTTTGTAAATAGGTTCTTTTTTGAAATTTGCTCCAGGGAGTAAAAATCGCAATTTTTATTAATTATGTCAAACATATATCTTTTTTGCTCTTTACATTTTGTTTAATAAATAGACTTTACAAATAAGTCAAATTTGTTTTGCTTCTGGCTTTCTTTGCCTGAACTTCATTATCCTTAATTTATGGACATGAGTGTATTATTTAACAAAAATCTATTACAAAATTCCAGATATTCATTATGAAACTTACATTATACTGTGTCCTATGCTACTGACCGATTCAAAAAATAATTTTACTTACTATACAGATCTAAAAAAAAGTAGTAACTCACTTTTGAGTAGTTGATTCACTGTGTTTGGAGTGCGTGTTTTAAACGATTTAGCATGTCGCCATGATTCCACAAAGAATGAATGGGGGTGGGTAGGGTATGCGGCATGAATTTCAATCTTATTATCTTGAAAGCTGTAAAAATTTAAACGAAAAAATGTGAAGCAGGAGCATGATAAATTAATTTGGTGGAAAATCCCCCCCCCCTTTTGCAAAATGTTCGAATTTCCTAGGGTGGCCCCGAAGCTTGAATGTTTCGAATTATGGTTAACGGCAAAATTAACAAATTACGGTATGCACTACAAATGTCATCCGTGAGGAGTTTCATTCAAAATTGCAGTAGCACAACTTTACCCTACATTAATCTTTGCATTGGGACGTATTATGTCTATTCTTAATTATATGATGCGGGGCAGTAATTGTGACAGAAACACAAATCAGCTTCGATTCATAGAAATTTTAAAAAATATGGTTTTGACATTATGTGAGTTCAAGAAGCGATGCCTCGAAATGTCGTTGCCTCAGTATTGCGATAAATTCCTCTACATAACATAAAAATTCGATTAATAGACAACATCATTATGATCTGCTATCATGACATAATGTTCCTCATCTCTGAAGCAGTAAACTATTTTGAGCGTTTATCTACTCCAACAAATAATGGTTTAAACCAGAGGTCTCCAAACTACGGCTAAGTAGTTTGCCAGCCAGTCTCATCCATCAGGCCCGCGACAGCGAATAGCTTATTGTTGCTGTAATAAGTTGGATAAAAAACCCAGAATGATAATAACTCGGTTTTATTGACTTGCTAGGTAAAGCTTAATGACAAGCATAATACGCAGAAAATTGAACTTAAGCATAACAAATAAATGAAATGAATCCCACTGACATTATAAACTAGTGAACATCCCGCTGTTACACCTACTATTTCCGCTTATGACCACTAGATGTCGTCAAGTGTCACGGTCGTATCGATACACACAATAGTAATTGTAGTAATTGAACCAACGAATTTAGCAAGCATATGCTCGCTCAGAGCGCGTACTCGGCGACTGGTCTAGAAATTATAGATAATGGCAGAAAAATTAAAACGGTTTTGGCCCTTGGTACTTACTGGAGTAAACAGTACGGTCCTGAGGCTGGAAAGTTTGGAAACCCCTGGTTTAAACTAAAAGAAAATCTCTTTTAACTCCCCTCAAGCGAATGTTTAGAAGTCTTTCAGTGGGTAGTAAATACAATAACGTGTGACTAAAAATCCCTCACCAGGCCGAGAGATAATCTTCCTTACAAAATGCAATAAATAAAACCGTATACATTTTTATTTCTGTTCAAATTGCAGTATTGTAGCAAATCGATTTGGTGTCCGCAGCTCAAAACTTTTGTACACTATTGAAGATTCGTATGGATATGGGATGTCGTGTAAAGATTTATTAGATTATTGAGCTTAACAATTCCTTCCTTCCTTAGAAGGAATTGAGTATAACGTGCTTCAGGACGGGTCACACTAGCGAGCAAAAGTTTTGAGAAGCTCACATCTAATTAGCTGGAATTTGGACGGTACTCGAAATGCATGTTGTTCCATTTCTCGGGATTCGGGGTAGTTTTACTTGGAATCGTTACTGAGTCCATCGTCAAATGATTAACTTTTCATGCCGAATGAGGGGTGGTCAGTTGCTCACAGGAAAAGACAAGGGGTTGTGTATGACCGTGGTGATTGTAAGAAGAGAAAAACATCAAAAATGTGCCACACGAAAAAAGAAGAGTTTAGGACTAATAATCAGCAATGGCCACAACAAGTTCAAAATGGATAAAAGTAACAGCCATTGCCAAATTCAGATTTAGAGAACCGAGATCTCGGGAGATGGTCGAGAAGACTTGAGAGTGTTAGTGAGGGTATTGCTGATGAACCAGTGTGTTTTGGTTTAATGTTTAAGTTCATTGTAAATATCCGTTGCTGATGTTGCAGCTGAGTTTTGTTTAATTCTTATTTCGTGTAAATAGTCATTAATAAATGTGTTGTCTAAGCCTTGTTTTGTCGTGTTGCTATCTAGAAATTTAATAAATTAAACTATTATTTATAATCTCGAATCTAAAGCAAAGCAAATCAGACACTACTAGAGAATTAATTGCGTTGTGTTATCCCAGGAAGTTGAAATTTTACCTAAACGACAATCAGCATGGTGTGCAATGTCTGCAGGAAATAATACTCAGGAAACATACAATCATAGACATTAGATTTATTATAATAAAAATAGATATAAACAAATGAATTAATTTTGAATTAAATGCAAACAGGGGCCCCACCAATATTATACAATTACGTACAAACATAATACACTTAGATTTAACTAAACACAATACATTAGATAAAAATACAAATTAAATCAATTCTTGTAGTTTAACTCTCACTCACATCTATCACAAGCAATTTAATTACAAGAAAAGGACGAGGCAATAAAATCTGTCTGTTGAGTTCATATGCAAAAAGGACGGAGGAATGTGCGCTGAACTCGCACTGAGCATTCAATATCACTTTACAGTTATTCAAAATCTGTATCTGAATGCTGAATACATTAAAAATACAATGTTCAAAGGAAATGATAAAATATTGCAAAGAGAAATCAAACAATCAAACGAGTACTCATCTCAAACTTTGTCATTGGAACGTTGAACCTTTCGTCAGCAAAATCCTCGACTGTAACGGCAAATCTCAAAAGTGATCATTGTCAAAAAACAGATTGTGCTTTACATTACTACGCACAATTTCGGTCGCATTTTGCTGCTGTGATGTCTCAATCCCTGATCATCTTGGATTGTCTTGCAACCGAATTCATCACCTGGTGCAGCAGCTAACCCTCAGTTTTTACAGAATACAATTGCTAACACTCCATCGTCCAGTCTCAGTCCAAAAAAAAGCCCCTTGTTCTGTCCACCACCGCTTATAATTACGAATCATGACCGCGTCATAGCTGACGTCATTCCAGGCTTCGATTGGTCGAGAACCCGGTTCCAGACGGGGTGACAGGAGCCTGAGGCTCAATTCGTACTTCATGGGGTCCGCCATCTTCTACCCTGACCACACCGGAAGTCAAACAACAACCCCTACCAAGAACTGAGTTTGAATGAAAGTGGCACAACTTAAGACTTTTCTTTCTTCTCTTCCTCTTTTTCTTTTTATTATTATAATTATTATTATTATTAATCAGGATTTGAAAATGTTTCACACATAATTTAACAAATTGCAACTTTATGAATATCGAAATACAATGACAAAACAAAAAAAAAAAAAAAACATATAATTTGCAACCAAATTTAAACACATAATACATAAATTTACACATTTCCCATCAATTTCCTAATTACGTCTCATTCACTGAGTGGGTGGATGACAGCGCCACAACAGTTATATTGAAGTATCGAATCTTTTCTCCAAGTCCACTGAAGGAGATTAGTATTCTAATTTTGATACATCATTTCAGGTGGTCATCTACAAAAAATCCAGATGTCAATGAAATGAATGAAAGTTGAAACTACGACGAATCAAATTCACGAATGCACAAATAAAACAAATGAGTAAAAAAATTTAATATTTTTTGTAATAAGTGGCATTTTGTTAATTAAAGAAATTTATTATTGTGTAAGATAAAAACAAACACGTAAAATATAATAAATTTTAAGAAAATCTGAGCCTGCATTGTTTTTCTTTTATTTGAACATATTTTATAGTAATAATTGATGCAAATAGCAATAATTGATTAATGCAAAGTGATATAAGAATTTTTATTTTTAATAATACTCAAATTTGGAAGCAGAATTCCAACTTATACCATTTATTTATTTTTTTTTACGAAAATGTTTGAAAATTTAATATTAGAGATTTTGTTATTAAATCAATTCTCATTGGAGTAAACATTTCTCTGGTCATGATCGATCACCAATCACGATGAAATAACTCATGGTATAGTCCATATTTCATTTGTAATTGTTTCGACCTGTGAAAGTTGCACAGACATTCGCTACAAAACACTAATTGCATGTAATATAACTACCCCCAATACTGCATGTCTGCTGTCATATTTGAAGGATATTGTTTTTTCGTTCTTGTTAAAGAATATACATTCTTTTCTCCTGGGAAAAAAATGCCAAAACTCTTTCCGTGAGAAAAAATTCTACAATCTATCAACACTTGAATGTATTTAAAATTAGAAAATGTTTCGTATGCAAATATTTGAACTATCAATTCCACAAATTTTGCCTTACCTTAAAAAAAAGACTGATTAGTCTGTTTCCTCTCTTGAAATCAGCTGTTCGTATATTTATTGCTTTTGTGCAATACCGGTAAAGCCGATTTTAGGACAAAAGACAAATAAGGCGAAAATTCTTTTAAAAACAACAACACATTCCTAAGTTCATAACTAATGTAAACATCATTATATCCAAACTCGTAAAGTAATCAAATTACATAAATTACTTAAAATATAAAATCGTAAAGTAATTAATATTCATTTTACTGTAAAACAATAGTTATGCAAACAATATTTGATACTCCAAGAGAATGCCAATGTTTCAACTGCATGAAAGATGCTCCTTTGCCTCCACTTCTAATGGAACGCATTTGGTCTTCTAAGAACTTAGAAGGTAAGAAAATGGTGTTTGGCTTTGTTCATCTTATTTGGTTGATACGCTTATTATTATTCTTTCTTTAGAAATTTTTAATTTTTATAAATTTCCAGTAATTTTATTAAGTGATTTCTACAAAACATAATACTAACTTTGGCCAAGTCGCAAAATAGGGGCTGTTGGGATGTAGTGACTTTTTTGTAGGCTAACTGAGTGATAAGTCGCCAAATGCGATAACCCGGGTTTCTTGTATTATTTCAATTCATTTCACTTACAGTTCCAACCCGTTACATAAAATGTAACGGATTGAATTGATTCATTGGCCCCGAACTTTGGCGAAAAGAATTTTTGATGCCAAATTCCAACAGCCCCTATTCTGATATTTTATCCCAACTTTTATTCAAAAACATGTTTTAAAATAAAAAATTTAAAAGGGAAACACATGTAGAATTACATTCAAACACATTGATTTTAGGATTTGAAAATTAATAACCTACTCGTTCTATTTCATGGATTATATATATATATATATATATATGCGCACATCCGGGTTGTGTCTTAGGCTCAACAAAATAAAGCGTAATCATTTATGGAAGCTGAATAGGTGACTAAACTATTAATTATAGAAAAGTTATCTGAAGTCGAAATTCTGTATATTAATTATTTCATTAATAATTTTTACATTGCATTTATTTGGTACAAAATTACATAAACAAATAATAAATTAAAATTCAGTCTTCTTTTTTTTTATTTTGCCAACTCATCGATTACATCGCTTATATCAACTTTAGCATTTCGATGAATATTTAATAAACTAAATTTGAAAAACTTCTGCTCAAACAATACATTCAGACGGCATGATAATATTGACACTGATTCATTAAAATACCAAATATTTAACAAAGACACTTGTGAGAGACAGAAAGTTTGACATGTGCACTCTTTTCCTGTATGGGATTGAAGGAAGGGTCTCAAACTCGCCAGCTACCTTCCTTCGTACTTAACATATATATATATATATATATGTGCGTGCGTGCGTGCGTGCGTGTGCGTGTGTGTTCCTATAGTTATTGTTCCAGGAGATGAAGAAAAACAATGGAATCATAGAGAAATAATAAACAATGAATAAAAACAAAATTTTGGTGCCTATTATAAAAATGAAAAAACATATACTCACCGCCGATCATGCCAATGTTCTACCTCGAATCATACCATACATCGCGATTCACTATTTTTCACTTTAATATAGAAATTGCATATTACTTTTTTACTCATGAATTAGAGATGAAATCATGATTAGGCAACTGCTAGATGATGAGAAAAGGTTATCGATAGACTTCAAGTTAAACAAAAAATTAAATATGTTTTTAAAAATTACTATCAACAGATGTTAAACTTCATTTTGTGTATGTCTTTTATGGAAAAGAATTTTAGAGTTAGAGAATTTTTTTTTTTAACTTTGCAATTAATTTATGATGTTGTTCACATTTCTTTTCCTTCATTTGATAAATCCGTTCGAATCAGCGAGTTGATGACAGCTGATTGGGTATTACCAACCAGTTGAGGTTTTCTCCATTCTTTCTCTGGCATGCTGGCAAGAGTGGCGTTCAGAACAAATGATCAATTAGCCTACATACTCTCGTCAGAAGAGGACGTATATTATGCTCAATCCTGCGCCTTAGCCGAATCCCGGCTTAAAAGTGCAACCCTTTCACTAATTTCTAATTATCTTTCCTTTACTTTAAATTTTGTGTTAAATATTGTATGTGTGTAGTATTTGTGTGTATGTAAATAAAAGTATAAGTTCTAAACCTGCGTCTCAAGTATCTCAACCCAACCACACCTACTATAATCTGGCGCCCGAAGTGGAATCCGTACCTGCCCATTACAATCTGGCGCCCAACATGTGCCCTGTGCCTATCTACTACAGCCTTTAGTAAACATTTAAAATTACTACGAAGAAAGAGTTGGAGACATAGGATTCGAAATAACCCCCAAAAAATTTGAAAAAGACCTTATTTACCGTATTTAAATTTCTTCTACGAAACGAAAAAGAATGCATGTTATTTAGAATTAATGGATCTTACGATCCAATAAAGTATGCTCTATTTCAGAACGGGATCGCATTATGAACCATATGTACTATGCGAAGCCCTTTTTGAAACAAGACTGGACGAAAGACTGGCGTTCTGTGACTCAAAGGGATTATGTTTCTAACTACAATAGTCGGTCCACGTATTTTCCACAGAGAGTTCCCAACAAACAGTTCACCGACTACGTGTGCAGAAAATGGTGCGATGAAGAGCATATTCCACCTCTCTCAGGCAAGTTTCATGGAAAAACAGATTTTTAATCATCATATGGGGATTTATTTGTCACTTAATTATGATCCACAACAATATTTACCAATAGGTCTATTAAGAAGCTAATCTGACTCTATGTAAAAATATATCTGTCTATATTACAAATTTAACATCATCGATTTTATTTACTTTTACGTCGATATATTCATCAAACAAGAGGGAAAAAAAATAACTAAAATATAATATGTAATTATGATTTATTCAGAGATAGATCTTATCTATTGTTAAATATACAAGTTGAGTTCGAATGGATGTGACAAAATTAAACCAATTCCGTGGTAACCTTTTTTTTTTTTTTTTTTTTTTTTCCCCCGTACTAAATGATTACCGAATGAGTGATGCGGTCGAAATTACTTTGTCACTTAAAGAGATGAGCTTATTTTTTGTTCTCCCAATTCAAATATTTCCTTTATTAGAACCCTATACTGTTGAAAATATTAATTCCCAAAAATGAACAATTGGGAACTACAAGTTGCGAAGGCATCTATTAAATTATAATTACTTTGATATTCTGAAAATAAATTTTTAAAAATAGAAGTAGAAACTAAATCCCTGTTTGATAATCACCTTCTCTACTTGACTGCCTATACGACTATAAATTATTGACAGTCAAAGCAAACGTGAGAATTATTTCTGAGATTAATTTCTTCGCCAATCGATACGAATACTTTAAGCCCAGATCAAAGCGGCCTGCAATATAACAACTCAAGTTAAAAAAAATAATGTTCTTGCAATCGTTGCCAAATAACGGTCCTGAAAATCTATTGTAGCCCATTTTCAACCTTGGCCTGATGGTTGTCTGTGCACAGTGTCTTTAAACAGTTTCCATATTCTTGACATAACGTTTTTGGTTATTTTTTAAGTCTTTACTAACTCCTGTCAGCATCTCTCCTGCTTCCATTCACCTTATCACACGCCATTTCTCACAATCCTTCGAATGTATTCTGGACGACATATTCCACAAATTACAGGCAAAAATTTTATTCACCTACTCAAACAATCCTGCAATTTGACTTCAAATCTTCCATGTGCTTTCCTTTCTATACGTAGCGAAAGAACCGGCTCAAAAATTTGCCTATATTTCTATAGCGAAGGTGAATCCCATTGGATTACATGATTTCATTGACATTGAGTTACCAACCATTTATCTTTCATTACACTTAACTTAAGTAACATAAAGTACCTTTTTATGTTCGTTGCTTTAATTTTTTCTCGCCAGTGTAGTTATCGTATTTTTCTGCTGTATGAGAAGGTCCTTCCAAAATCTGCTCAGGTTGCAAACGAAATTTATTGATTGTAGTCGATCATCATTCATCATCATTCCACGCACGGAGTACCTTGGCCGGTTTATGGCCCTAGACTCCAAATCTGGTACATAAAAGTTCATGGGAAAAAACATACATGACTAAAACAAAAGCAGTGAGCATAATTATGTCCAGTGCTAGTAAAAAAGAAAGAAAAAGTAATTAAAAAAGCGGAGTAAAAAAGGAATGGCGCAATTGAAAAATAAAACAATTATTTAATTAAAGTAAACAGAAGCTGCATCTTTTCAAAAGTGTTATTTGCATTCTTGAATTACATATATATATTGTCTAGGCCGCCAAACATATTAAAGAGATTGACAATCTCAATTAAAACAAAAAGCGCTTTATTAGCTGAGTCAGCAGTAATGTTAGTATCATTAGGAATAGGATTATTATTATTAGTAGGTGCATTTTTAGTGACCAAAGGCGTGGCATGTGAGATTTTCGGGGAACCTTGGAGTAAGCTGGCAAAGGACACACCCTCCGAGACTGGCCGGCTGGTGAAGGCGGGTCTTGCAGGCGCTGGGCCCTGATTGGGCGGCAGGCGTGGCTTGGGGAACATCGGGCAACCGCGCCAAGCGGC
The DNA here is from genome assembly GCA_021605075.1 of Caerostris darwini. Lineage (NCBI taxonomy): Eukaryota > Metazoa > Arthropoda > Arachnida > Araneae > Araneidae > Caerostris > Caerostris darwini. The sequence continues at coordinate 51,213 of BPLQ01006556.1, forward strand.
GAGGTGCCCCATCTGGTGACAGTTGATGCAAACTGGATTTTCCAATCGTTCCTTGATATGGCAGTCTTTTAAGTTATGTTCGCCCTCACACTTGAGGCATCGCTTCTTGTAACTACAATAATTCGAAGAATGGTGGAAAAGGTTACAAGCGAAGCATTGTGATGCTCCCGGCCATCGATTAAACTTCTCAACTCGAACAGAGTAGTGAAGGAGTCTATTTACTTCAAAGATTTTAACATTCTCCGGGACCTTTCGATAAGTAAGTTGCCACACCGGTATGGGGGCCTTGGTCTTGAGGTTGGATAACTGACGGACTTGGTCTAACTTGAGACCAAGTTCGGATAGTCCGGCAGCAATTTCATCAGCAGAGTAGCTGACGGGCAGTCCTTTGAGCACCGCTTTCAGCGGGCGTTGATTTTTTGGCGTGATGACAAAAAATTCGAGTGTCTGCTCCGTGAGATAACGTGTAACAGCTCTATGAATGTCCGAGTTGGCAGGAAAGATTTTAAGCTGCTCACCGGCAAGCTTAATTCGTACATTCTCCTTGTGCTGATTGCTAATGACAGCAACGTGATCCTTGAGGTCATCTTTAAACCGCACCATAATGGGCGGCAGTTTAGGTTCAGCAGCTTTCGACGTGTCCACATTATTGGCAGGAACAGTCTCATCATCAGTCAATTGGTCAAATTGATTATCAGTAGCAATAGGGTTAGTTGCATTAGTTTCTACACTAATACGAGCCGTATGTCTTTTAGGTGGTTTAAAGAAGCCATCATTAGAATTAGTTGCGGCGGGTCTTTTAGATTTCTTATTATTCTTAAGGTTAGTTTTGCCTTTAGTAGGTAGCCTGACTTGCGCATTACTATGCCGAGCACAGTTAGTAAGTGGACATAATCCAAGCTCACTTACCCGTTTAGTTGTTTCTGCCAGCGCAGCTTCCGCTTTTGCAAGTCCCTCCATGGTGGTTTTCATGGCAGCCGGTTTAATGACACCTGCGTCAATCAGGATGTTCTGATGCTGAAGAATTTGACGGATCATGTCGACAGCCTTTTCATTATCTTTCAGTTGGCTCTGGGCGGCAGTGATGCTTGCGCAGTGCTCAGCTTCAGAGGGCATCAGCGTCTCCGTACTCATGGCATCCATATCTTCAGCAGCAGCGCTAGTACTGGGTACTTGTAAAAGGTCCTGATGAGGACCGTTCCCCGACAAACAGCTAGCATTCTGAGTGGGCCTGAATTGACTCTGTAAATTAGTCTTGAAAACAGCCATATCTTGTATGAGCTTACTCAATTGACAACTCTTGTCAGCGACATTACCAGAGAGATCCATGACAACTAAAAAAAAGCGATCTTTGATCATCTGTGTCGATTGTAGTCGACAAATCAAGTGGAACACAGTTTTAAACATTATTCCTTTTTTTCTTATTGGTAACATCTAAAAGCCCTTGGATATGATATTCCAGTTAAATCTGTTGAGAATTTCTACGCGATAGTTCCAGCTACCAACTATTCAGAAGATACTAGCCAAGTAAACATAAATACGTCTACGTATTGACTTTGGCAATTGTGTATCAAAACTGATAATCAATTGTTTCAACTGTAGTAAAAAAAAAATCAGTGCTAGTACATAACAGGAAAAATTAATCACCAGGTCAAATATTTATCCAGTATAGTTAGTTATATTAACTGTTAGCAATTACAGCTGAACGATTGATGGATTTTTGCTAAGTGCTTAATTTATAGAATTCTGTTTGTGTTTTTTAAATTTATGACGCAACGCCATTACAAACTGTAGTACTGATTGTTCATCATAAAAAAATCAAAAGTGCAGTTTATAGATTTTTTATATTAATACATTCAATGCTAAAACAAAGAAATGCCCTTAGAAGTACAAGTGTAATACATAACTTGTTATATTCCAGTAAGTCGTAAATAAATCCAAATGAAAAGCAAAACATAGTAGCAATACTACGTACCAATACTAGCAATACTATAACTCTTTTACTTTCATTTGTGTTTATTAAATTGAAAATATACATATATTGTGACATTACACATTATTCATATCGGTAATACTATCAATAACAATTCAATAACAAAAATTTTAACTTTATTGAACACCTGCGTTTGGAATTTAATGCTATCGATTTTATTTTAAAGGGTTGTTTTATGGAATTTAGTAATAAATTGAACAAAAACAATTAAAAACACTCTCCAATAAGCTGAGAATTTTGTTATCACTTTTCATATGCACATTATATCAAAAATAATAATAACAAAATAGAGATATAACTTCAAAAAGAAATGATTTGACTGTGTAGAAATATCGTATACAAATATCTTGCGACCCAATGTGCAAATGATTAAGGACCTGATGACAGGGACAAATGACTGCCAAATCACAAAGTAGAGGCCAATGGGATTTGGCGAGTGTTTGTGGCACCAAATGTGCAATAATTCGCCAAATGAGGTAACCCTTGTTTCCAGCACTGCTTGCAATTCACTTCACTTACAAATTGCAACCAGTTACTTGGCGCACTTCGGAGAAAAGATTTCTTGACACCAAATCTCAATGGCCCCCATTCTACGATTAAGCTTTGGTGGCCAAGAAATACATAGTTCGATCTTTTGGGATGCAATGAAGAAACCACATACACGTGATATGAAAATGAGAAAAAATTCCAATTCTGTGGTAAAACTACCATCCAAATTTAACCCCTATCTCATTTTAATAATTTCTTTTTTATGTATATACAATACCATTCGGATAACTCCTTCTAGGTGCTTTTTTTTTCGGTCTTAGATTGTACTAATAAAATTTTTACTATTGATACATAATTTTTCATATTTTTATGGGCGGCATATTGTGGTGGTGGGATATCATCCAGCCGTAGTTCTTACTGTCTTATTTTCAAAAATAAGATAAGTTTGTGAATAGCACTGAAAAAATACATTTCCATAGCTCTTGGTGCGTTGATAACACATTTTTATGTCTCTTTCTCCCCCCTCAGCCAGCGACTATACTGCCCAAACCATGCCAGATTTGTTCGAAGAGCGCCGCCGGACTCTGTACGGGCCACTCCGGCAGTGCGAAAGCATCCACAGGGTGGATTACACTTGGAAAGACGACTACAGTCCTCAAGGAAAGTTCCCTGGATGGTGTCTCAAGGGAAAGCCCCCTCATTTTGGCGACAGCGACAGGGATTGAAGAAATCTGAAACGGTCACGAAAATCCAAATGGTTATTTAATATAAAACTTCATCGTTATCAATAATAAAAGACATCATTATTAACCATTTGTGTGATATTGTTCGAGAATGATTTGCATTATTTATAAATTATAATTTCAATCTGTGAAAAACTCAAAAAGATTCAATGAAAATCACATGAAGATGACCTCATTAATCACCTCATTTTCAAAAACCACTGCTAATGCGGCGTGATTATTGGACTTGGAGTCGTTAGTATAAATTTCTTTATACTAAGGAAAAGCTTGTCTGTACGGATAAAAAAAGTGGAAAGGTAGTGGGGAAGTATTTGAGGAGGTAAGATGAGGAGGTTTAAGAAGTATTCCCCCTGTTGGTACTCTGTAATCGGTACGCCAGTTGCCAGGTGTTCGTACTTAATAGAAATAGGCAATAATATAACGTATAACAAGAAAGCCCAAAACGAATTACAAACCGAAGTACAAATTTATTCTTTAATGTATTTAAACAATAACTTTCCTTAGTTGCAACCAATTTAAAATTATCCTTAAATGTTATTAAAAAAACACAAAAATCTTATTGATTTTATCAAGTATTTAAAGATTCTTCTTCTGATCTATAACCTAGTTATCAGCAAGTTCACTTTTATATTTCAAAATTAGAAATTTTTTCTTTCGTTTTCTGTAATTTCTGTCAACTAAATATTTCAAAACACAAATTATTATAAAGATGTAGATGTTACAGACAAAGCTCCAATATTACAAAGTAATCGATGTTGTAAATAAAAACAACTAGCCCTAAGCTTTCTTCAGGCTTCCGTCAGGTTTCTTCAAATACTGCAATTTGGCCAGACTTCGGTTCTCGACCCGTAAAATAAATAAAGGTTGAATAATTGCTTATATTATGAGATGGTTCTCTGAATTTAAAAATGAAATTTTCTTTTTATCACAAAATGAAATTTCCCTTTGACAGGCTACATTACCCAGAATTGAGTTGACTGCAGTATTTGTTCCAGCATAAGAATAGGTAAGGATATGCAGTTGCCTAATTGGATCCAAGAAATGTTAAGTTCGAACTTCAAACTTTATTAATAAATGTCAAACTTTATTATTTTTTTCTTTTATAAAAAGCATGAATGAATCCAGGCTATGCCCATTTTTACACATTTTTGTAACAATCAATAAAACTACACACCTCACGATTTGGAAAATTAGACTTAAAAAAATTTGGCACTATTTACCCCAGGATTAACATAGTTGATATGCATCACTTGATACATATTCATAATATTAATATGTTGATATATATACTACCAGCTAACTAATGATGGGTGAAATATATTTTTAGGTAACGCCAGTGAGTAAAATATTGCTACACACTTAAAAGTATTTAATATATACAATGAAGATAAAAAACATTGAACACCAGGAAGAAACGATTTTCCCATTAGTAAAATAAACATTTTTCAAACTCTTAAAACTTATATTTTAACATATGTTTACCGACTTTCAATCTAATCCTGTTACAAAAATTCGGTAGCATAATGGATAAGCAATTTGAAATAATAGATTTTTTTTTTTTGTGGTATGGATTCAATGAATTTTGTATTCACACCTGACATTTCTCTTCTCATAGTTGCAAGCTTTTCAGATGTAGCTTTAAATGGTATTGTTTGCTGTGTTTAACATCATCTGTGCAACTTTTGCAGCACTGTTTTTCTTTATAGCCTTTTCAAATTATTATTATTATTTTTTTTTTTTTTTTGCCTCTTTCAACAACAGATAAGAGGCTTGTACTTTCAGAAGTCCCTCCTCACCGGAATACAGAGTTGATAGCTTCTCACCCAAATCTTGTTTTGCCTTTCCCCCACCAAGTTATCTTCTGACACCTCTTCGAGTTTTCTCTCTTCAGTAGCATTTCTCTTGTCCCTATTTAAGTTTTCTAAATAGAATGATTATTCTGCTTGGGATTTTTTCCCAAAGTTTATTATTTCTTGAGTAACAGAAATTTGGGATACAGACGGCTAATTTTTTTAGTCTTTGTGAACTCTTAAAGCTTTAATCCCAACTTCAGAGAGTGCGCTCCTTGCATCAGTATCAGTGTGGTATTGATTGAGAACACTCCTAGCGGCCTGATAGCCAATTGGCTAGCTCTCTGGCCTTTGGTATCACAGGCTTCAGGTTCGAGTGCTGGCGGAGGCATGAATGTTTGAGAGTGGTTTGGAACCCACGTTAAACTGTAGGTCCCGGTCTAATTAGCCTAAAGTGTGCACAAAATGACCGCAGAGCGACAAACCAAACCTTTCGGTAATCGAATTGTCCTGAACTCAAATATGATTTAGCCGATTTGGTTAAAATGGAGTATTTCATTGCCTCAAGACCATCTCTCCTGTTAGAAACAGCTAAATAATATTTGCATATAATCATGTATTTCTTTACAAAAACTTTCGCACATAAGCATTACGTACTCGGACTTTAGATTATCGCAGTCCCTGTCATTTTTGGGGACCTGAGTTATTTGTCCTCCAATACGACAGATAGCATCTTTAGCTATTATGTCGTTTTGGAAATTTGGTGATATATAATTTATATCTCTTAGTAAGGGCTGTAAAAGGATAATTTTTTACTGTAGACATTGATTTTTTAATCTATCAGCTACGGATATCATGCAGAAAGTCTTTATTGTCAGGGTACTTATTCTATGAAACAAAACTTTTTACACCAATACAGTAAGATCTTTCTTAAAGGCATTATGAACTGTATGTAAGTTACAAATTCCAATGTCTGCAAAGCTACCTTGGCCTTCAGAAGCTAAATGCAAATTCAAGAATTAATTGATAAATCCTTCAATGAGTCAATTTTGGAAGGAATAATTGGCATTCCATCCCTGTTGCATTGAAGAAGACGATAGAAGCATGAGACATCACTTGAGCATATCCCTTATTTTGGGACAATTAATTGTTTAGTTCACAATCGGCAATATGCTGAGTAGATATCCTCATCAGATTTGCATCATTTACTGATTGGTTGGTTATTAAATTTTATCTTGAAGCCAGTTTAGAAAATTTCGTTTCTCTCGGCATTTTTGAGCACAAACACAGAGATATATATACCAAGAAGCCAACCAGTTGTCAGCCAGCCACAACCAGTTGTGGAACTCGAGCTATTCGGGCTTACAATTGAATTGTAAAAGGTACTGCTTAACCAGATGGTATCTATTTAGCCAATGCAAAGAAACTGTCCAAAAAGAAGGAGATAAAGAAAGTTAGAAATTTTCATGGAAGTTGATTGAACATATTACAACGAAGTCCAAAATAAGCGAGCTCGTTCTCAAAACTCGTTTCGTTAGCTCCCCCATTTCCGCTCTTCCAAACAAAACAAAACAAAACAACAGCGTCTGTTCTCTCATTTTTCAGAGAACGCAATCCAAACGATAACGTATTTTCCTTGGATTGCATGGTTATTTTCAAACTTCTGTTCCATTCTTCCAGTGGTACAATTCGGTTTTCGTAACAACCATTCCATATGTCACCAACTATTGCGAGTGACGAATTTAATCACTGGGGGATTTAATTATAAACTGATTACGGGCGGTGTCATTCTTAACTTACAAAAAGCTTTCGACCGATTGTGGCACGATGGATTAATCTATAAAATGATAAATTTAAACTTTCTTACCTGGATTATTCTACTTCTTCATAATTACCAACAAAATAGAACCTTTCAAGACAGAATCCAGGAGGAAATGTCCATAATTGGTCGCATTCAAGCTGGTACTTCTCAAGAGAATGTACTAAGTCCCATTTTATAAAAAATCTTCACTTACGACTTCAGCATGATAAAATCACAACCTGCTTATTTGTAGATGATTCGGCAGCTTTAGCGCAAGGTGCATCCATTCGCTACGTAATTAAAACATTTAAGAATTTCCTAGACTCCCTGGAAGAATGGCTTACTAAATGGCGAATTGCCATCAATGTTTCCAAAACTCAAGCAATAATATTTCGTAAAAGAAATGCCAGTGAACCAAGTGATAATCTATATCTTTTCGATGAATAAATAACCTGGGGAACGCCGTTAAATATCTTGGTTTAATAATTGATAAAAAAAAACTAATCTTCTGTGAACATAGCAATAATATAAAAGAAAATTGTTGGAAAAAATTTTACCTCTGCCTCCCTCTCATCAATAGAAATATCTTACGCGCCCTTTCAAACAAAATATTACTATTCAAGAAAGTATTAAGGCCCATCCTTACTTACGCAGCCCCAATTTGGGATATAGCAGCAAAATCTAATAAAAACCAAGTACAAATATTTCAAAATAAATTACTTCGGATTATCACTGGTGCTCCCTTTTTCGTACGTAACTCTACCATTCACAACGACCTTAATATTGAAACTATAGACCCCCATATAACTAAACTTTTTAGAAAATTCTTTTGTAATATAGCTAATCACAATAATCCGATTATTAAAACTCAAACCATTTTTACTCAGGGTAATAGTAGATGCAACTATCTCTAAGTAACTTCAAAATAGAATCGAAGCTTAAAATCACCTTAAATCGTCCATTTTTTCCTTTAATTGCAATATCCATTTTGTCCTTTTTTTTTCCCCATTCCAACTTTTTTATTTCATTAACTCGAGTCGAGCAGATGATCGCTTCGCGAACAGTTACTTACTTGTTACTTACTAAGTTAACAGTTACTTTAACTTAGTTAGTTAGTTCGAACAGTTAGTTACTCTCTCAGTACTACCGAACAGTTACTTAAACTATCCAACTTAGTAGCATGGTTTCCTCAATTCGTGATATTCATGTTGGTGTGCCCCAGGGCCCTATTCTAGCTCCTTTCCTCTATAATATCTTTATCAACGATATTCCATAAAAGAACAATATGACGACAACTGCAATCTTAACGCAAGGCCGAAAAACTTGCACTATCCAGGAAAATTTGCAAAATTATATCATTGATTTAGAAAAATGGCTCATTAACTGGGAGATAAAATTAAATGTAGACAAGACTGAAGCATTTCTTTTCACTTGCAAAAAATCCCATAACCCTCCTAATATTAAAATATATAATAATTATATCACCTGGTCTAAAGAAACTAAGTACTTAGGAATTATTCTTGATAGTAAACTTAACTACAGATCGCATATCTACAACCTTAGAAATAAATTCAATACTCAATTTAGAATTCTCTATCCTTTAATCAATAGAAATTCAGCTTTGCCTCTTAATCTCAAAATTCTAATATATCTCTCTTATCTTCGCCTAGTATTAGCTTATGCAAGCCCAGTTTGGGGTTCTGTTGCACGTACAAATTTTGTAATTATTCAAAGGCTTGAGAACAAAACTCTCAGAATGTTTACGAATTCACCCTGGTACTTTCGTAATGACGATAGTAGACGAGCTCTCTCGATTCCAAGTTTAAGACAATTTGTTCGCAAAATTTCTACTAAATTCTATAATGATATGCGAAACATTAATAACCCTGTATTAAATATCCTACAAAATTACGATTATGATATTTCTTCCCGCAAACATAGCAAAAGTCCTCGCACTGTTCCCAGTATTTTAAATTAATTCCTTACAACTGTCTAGATGAAAAAAGTTTGCTTTTCTCCTAAGCTATTTTTTCTTAATTTGGCCCTTGTTCATTCTGGGTTATTGCATGCAACTGATTTCATCAACAACTACATTTTTGATATTTTTCATTTTATAATTTTATTAAATAAATAATTCTCTTTTTTTAAAAAAAAGGGGCATTTATTTATCTATTTTGCTTATTAACTCAAAGGGCATGAGACCACCGCTATGTTTCAACATTTTACAAAGAAGGAGCTAGTGGCCGCTACGCGGCCAAGGATCTCCGTAATAATCTACAATAACTTAGTAGCATGGTTATTCTACAGTACATTCATACCCAATTGCTCCTATTCCATTAAACCAATCGGAAGAAAGAAATGTTAACCGCTCTCGTGACATAATTTCTTCAACCAATAAGTGGAAAGACGTCCATGATTAGCTCGTTCGCTTTTATCTCAGCCTGGGATTTGATCCGAAAAATTTTATTTGAATCGGGAAACGTAAAAAAAGTGTAATACTCAAAATTTCAAGGCGAATTATTATCGACATTTCAGCTTTTTTTTTATTTTTATTTTTTATTAGGAATTTAATCTAAGAGTTATATCCGTCTGTTGCTTTTGCGAAATTCTGTTTCTATTACTAAATAGTGGCAATCTTTATATTCTTTACGAAGCTGATTGGAAAATATGAAGCTAGTCCATAAATGTTAAAATAAGCAACTTTTGTTGTTATTTTTTTTAAGTTAAAACAACATTTTTAATTCCAAACTTTAAAAATATATATATATTGTAGATTATAAACTTTGAATTTTTTTTTACATTTTGCTTTTAAACAATATTGAATATAAGTTTAGTTTTTATGAATGGTTTCGTGATCAGTATATATAGCAACACATTTCTTATTAAACATGCTGTCAGTAAGTGAAATGTATATTCAAACTCGCCTCATTTGCAGTAAAAAGGACAAAATTATATTGAAATAGACCAAAATACAAAACGTATTATTTCTAAAGATGATGATACCTAGTGATAGAGATTATTGAAAATCCATATATTATTTTCTGCAGTGAAGAATAATCACATTGTATATAAAATTTATAATTAGTATGTAAATAAATTATAATTTTCTATACATGTATTAAATAATATGTATAGCTCATATAACTGAGAAATAGATTAAATACTTTTTAATTTATTTTTTTCCAACTTCTCTTTAAATTTTCATATATTCAAAAACGTTTTTAAATGAGGAGCTAAATATTAATAAAAATTTAACATTGAGGCCATTGAATTTAATTTCTTTATAGCATTTTAATAAACTTAAATAGGGATTATTCGTATTATTACAGAAAATTATAACATGAGAATTTTCTTTTATTTCAGGATAAATTCTCAAGTCAGGATATAATATAGCAACATTTTTTTTATAGTATTATATATATTACTTAATTTTTTATAATTAAATGAAAAACTAATCAAATAATAAACTATCACTTTACAGTTAAAATTAGTATTTCTAATGATAATACAAAGTGATATAGAGATTGACTATAATTTATATTTTCTGTGAAAAAAAATATTTTTTTCATTATGAGGTTTATAAATATATTCATCAAAATTTGGTTCAAACCAGTTTAAAAGATCACAAAATGTTTCCATGTCATCCTCTTTTGTAAGTATCTCAATAACTAAATCATCAAAATATATATTTAAATAATAATTTATAAAATTATATCTTCTTTCCAAATTTCCACAAACAATTGTAGAAAAATTTGGTTTTATATGTTCTGGTAATAATTCTAATACAGAAACAATTTTTCTTTAATAAGAGCTTTTTTTAAAACATTTGCTTCAAAATGTTTTCTTTCTTTAAACATAGCTAAAGCATCAGTTTCCCAAATTCATTTTTTTTTTATTATTGTATTCATCATAATATTCATTAACAATTTTTTATTTATTTTTATATCAAAGCTTTAAATGAAAATATTTTATTAAAAAATATTTAACCAATCAGAATGCTATACTGTAAAAAATTGTTTATAAATAAGAAATATCTTTTAATTCAAATAAGTTTTTTGAATATTTCATCTTAATAGATATGTAAAAAAAAAAAAATTTTTCCCCCGTTTCAGAAATAATTTAAATTGTTTTGATTAAAAAAATTTCAAAAATAAAATTTAAATTTTTTACAAATATTTTAATTAAAATTCTTATGCAATATAATAAATCTTTCTCATGCAGAATATTATATATCCTTTAACAATTTAAAATATTTTTATAAAGATGAAAATTATTTTATCTTATTTTTTGTTAGATAAAAAATAAATCTATATAATTTCCCTATAAATGTCTTTTTTAGATCTTTTAGGTAGCATCATGAAGCCAACAACTTTTGCTGATTTAGCCTGGTATCCAGTACTTAAAAAAATATTGGCTGTTGTAATATATATCATCTGAATTATAAATTGTATGTATCAACTGTAAATAAATATATTTATTTAATAAACTTATGTTGTTGTTTATATTAATTTTTCATTTGATAAATTCTAATCCTACACGAAATAAAAGTTATTTAACATGGTCACTTTACTTGCTGTGACAAATTGTTTTATCGATGTCATTGACATATGGAATATAGAATGCAAATATATTATAAATGGATATTGTGGTAAAAACAGATTATATCAATTTGTAAAATATGTGTAAGAAATGGAAATTAATACTTTACATAGTCTGAGGTAAGTAGAAAAATTACAGTTCAAACAAATAGAAGCCTGATGTAAATACAAATTTATATTTATTAAAAACAACAACTAGTTCCTTCAATACAGAACTGAAAAACATTACACAAAAAGATTGTCTCATATAGAATGAAGGGTGTGGAAGTGTCCAACAGCATCCGATTTTACAGCAGTTTGTAACAAACTTGATCATACAATCTGTGAAAATACATTAATTAATATCAATAATAATTCAAATAATTTGTCAAGTGTTGTGTTTACTTTCATTTCAAGTTATTTATAAAATTACACAATTTCACAAAATTATGTTTTACAAATATAAGTTACCAAAAAAAAAAAAAAAAAAAAAACTTTTTTTCTATTCTGCAAGATAAAAAAAGAAATGTACAAAAAAAAAAAAAAATCTTAATTTTTCATAAAAAAAAATAATTCAAATAAAAAACCAAAGGCATTAAATCTCAACAGTAAAAGAAAACATACAAGGCCTCTCAAACATATAACAATCTAATAAATGCAAATTATACACTATGAAACAGAATAGAAAATTTTAAAAAATTGTGCAGTCAATTGATTATTTACCAAATATCACCCAGATATGATCTAACCAGAATAGTCAGTAAATATCCATTTATTCTACCAGATGTTATTAGGGAAATAAGTAATTAAATGAAGAATAGGAAGTTAAAATTAAGAGAATAAAAGTTATTAAAACATAACTATGAACATAAGTCCAAGAATTATAAAAATCAATTTAAATCTCCCAAGCCAATTCAAATTTAAAAATAACAATTCATTTTCTTGTTTATTCAACGAATATTATGAATTTGCTACATGGTAAATCTTTGTATAGATACGCCCTCAGTTTAAAAAAAAAAATGAAAGATTTAAAAAACAAAACAAATATTTTCAATTTTAAAGCACTGTTTTTTTTTCTTACCATTTAATTTTAGTGTTAACATTATGTGAAATTCTATATTTTCCAACATAAGTAAAAGATAGTTCAATATTAACACTCTAATCATTTAATTAACTTTTTGTCATAAGAATACTCTAAAATCCAATAAAATTGATTCATGAAAATTATTTTATAGTTATCTCATCAATTAACAAATCTGTATTAAAATGATGTGCAAAGGTATAGGCTATATCTGTCATAACAGAAAAAAATAATCTTAATTCTTCTAAAGTATATTAAACTAAGGTCTCTCTCTAATATTCTGAATGCTCCATATCAAAAAAGAAGTTTTTCTTTCTTTCTTCCACCCTGACTCCTAGGGCAATTTGCCTGCTTCCATTATGATCTATAGCTGTTTTAAAAATAAATTAACCAAAAATAAATTTTTTTTTTTTTAAATACTAAAAGGAAAAAAAACACTTAAATTCGCTTATAAATTAAAAATTCAAACAAAAACATTTTTCACTGTAACTATTTTACACTTACGATTTTCTTGTAAAAGGTGTGTCCAGTGTAAACTAGATACACCTTTTATCTCCAACACAGATGGCACTTTTCTTTTTTAAATAGTCTTTTCGGTGAGCATATGACAGTCTCAAAATGAATAACATTATTACAAGGATTAATAATAATTAATCTGCAACATGATTTTATTCCAGTTTTCTAAATGAGATCGGCAACTGTAAAAAGAAAACATAATTTATATATAATAAGTGAATCAAGTAAAAAGCTTATCTAAAATTTCATAAATACTTAATTTATTAGAGATGCCACTTACCATTCATGGGCATTTCATCAATTTGAGTGGAATAGTACTGTTCAATATCTCTAAGAATTCTGATGTCATCATTTTTGACAAAGTTAATAGCCACCCCCTTTCTTCCAAATCGACCAGAACGGCCAATCCTGCAATAGCAAAAATCAATGTTTTTAACTATTATCTATTGATAGTCATATATAAATAGTTTTAATTCAAATTATAAAATACAATTTCAAATTTTACATGCAGTATATTCTGTCATATAATTTGCATCTATACTTTCAAATTGAACTTTTTGATGTATTTACTAAATAATGTGCACACTTTTTTTTTTTTTTTTTTATAAAGAAACCTAAAATGTACATGTGCAACACTCTTATCTTTTGAAGTTATTAATTCAAAGCATTTTTTTAGGCTTTAGACAATTATATACTTCTTGAATTTGCATACATAAAGTGTAAAGTGAAGTGGAGAAAAAATCAGCACCATGGCACAGTATTTTCAAAGCATTTCTATAGACTTCATTTCCTCCTCCCTTTCATGAAACGTACGAGGTGGACAATTTATCTTGGAACAAATCAGAAAGCTCCAGACATTTGATGAGCATATTCAATAAAGCTCATAGAATCTTTTTTGCCATTTCTTTTAGTAAACAGGGGTCCTGCAAAACGAAGCAAACACGGTGCTGATTTCAAAATCATAGTATTCCACTTGCGAAAGAAAATGGAAATTGTCCTTCAGCAAGAATGTTTGCTGTTAGTGAAAGCTCCATATGTGAGTAGAAGAAAAATGAAATGACATTCATTAATATGCCAAGGAATAAACATCCCTTGTTGCCTAAAGAAGTAACGAAATTATCTATCCTAAAAGAAAGTGTTGCAAACTGGATCCTAGAAAATCGACAGAATGGTTTAATTGTAACAAAAAACAGTGTACATTTATTTACTTTAAGGTGGGCAAAAAAAGGATACAAATGAAAGTGAAAATTTTAAAGCAACTTAGAATCGGTGTAACCGATTTATGGCATATAATAATTTAGCTTTGCGAGAAAAAAAAGTCTCACAAATTCCTCCTAAAGATCTAGACAACAAATTGATAAGTTTCCAGATGTGATTGACCTATCCAATATATATATATATATATAAATAAAATACTAACTGTTACATATTTAAAATAAAACAATTGATGTGAAAAGAACAAAAATACTTCAAATAAAAACAGGTCACAAAAAATCTCACTTCACCGGAGTGCTGTCCTGCTTAGCAGATGGTACAAAATTAAAAATTGTTATTTTTAAAAGTAAAACTATGCAAAAAATTAATTTCCCGAAAAGTGTTTTTATTCATTTGTTCAAGGATGGTTGGACAAAAATGGTGTAAAATTGTCAATAGGAAATGTTTGGCATAAGTGTACAGGTGCCTTAAAGAATCCAGTAACTCTTTTAGTTTGGGTTATGTTCAGATCCCATCTAATGGATAGCATGAAGAAATTGCTGACAGAATACAACACACACGACAGTTATTTCAGGCATATTAACACCATTAGTTCAACTTAGATGTATGCATCAATAAACCATTCAAAGTAAATTTAAAGCGACAGTAGAATAAGTGGATGATAGAAGGTGAAAAAGCTTTTACAAAAAGAAGGCCAAATGCATCATGCCAGTCTAGAAAAAGCACACGAGTAGATAATAAAAGCATGAAATGAAATTTAAAAAAATGTAGTATATCCAACAATTTAGATGAAACAGAAGATTATTAATTATTTATAGATCAGGGTAACAGTGATGGTGAAGATGAAACAGAATTAGACGGCATGCTTGAAGATATATAAGATGAATATGACGAACTTTTCATGTTATCCAATAATGAGTCATATGTCATTTCATGAAAGATACTGTCATTTCTTTTAAATACTATAAATAGTATTAAAGATATATGTAAAAATCTTTTTTTTAAGCTATCATTTTTATAACTGGAACATAACGCATACCCATAAATTTCGATCTTACTTTTCACGTTAAAAGTTTTGTTTAAAAAAATGCTACACCATCAAATTGAATATAGTCTTTCAGATTTGTATACCAAATTTATATATTTTCAACAAAATGTATTTAAGAAATAATACAGATAATTTTATTTTAAATACTTTGATAAAATTATTAGTTTCATACATTTTTTAGTTCTTAAAACTTCCCAATTACAATTGTTTTGTAGAAACATTTAACAAATTTTATTTTTAAAAACATTTATTATAAATATAAACCATAAGAATTGCATATTTTATTCATAAAAAATATCCTGAAACATTTTCAAAGACCTTTTAGGATATTTTAATATATGCTTGTATATATTTTAATATATATACAAGCACATCACTAAATCAGAATATTTTAATGCTGAATGAAACTGATCATAAAATTGTTTTCTTACCTGTGAATGTATAATTCTCTGTTGTTGGGAAGATCATAGTTTATAACTAATGATACTTGTTGAACATCAATTCCTCTCGCCCATACATCAGTGGTAATAAGCACACGACTATATATATTTAAAAAAAAAAATCCATTAATTCTAGTAGTGTTGTTTTTAAATATAACTTATAATTATCATTAATAAGGAAATATATTTGGTTAAGAAATAAAGAGCAAAAGCAACTAATGTTCAAAACTAAAAATTATCCATGTATGCTATTTTTAATTATTTGATAGCCTTTTTATTTAATTTTTTGTTACACTTTTTTTAACAATGAATATTTTCAGTTTCTATTTACAAGGCTGAAAAATAAAATCCTTACGTTTGTCCAGATCTAAATTCTTTCATAATAGCATCTCTTTCTTTTTGGGGCATGTCTCCATGCATGGAAGAAACAGTGAAATTTGCTTCTCTCATTTTTTCTGTGAGCCAATCAACCTGCAAGAGCAATTATATAAAAGAAACTATGTAATTTTTTTATATTATCAAGAAACATTATTATGTTGTTGTTGTTCTAATGCAACTATCAATATAGACAGTTAATCCTTATTCCATAAGCAAGATAAACATGATTATATTAGATTGAAATAGCTAAACCTTATGATTGATGTTAACAATAAATAAAAGTAACTCAAAATAAAATATTTATCATACAATAGAAAATATAATATTTTATGATTATTATATATACTAAAAAGTTTAACATAAAATAAATGAATGAAAAATTAAAAAAATTCAGTAATAAGGAATATTAAAATTTTATACAAGTATCCAAATCTTATAAGGAGAGTCCATCATTGATTTGTATCAAATTTATATTATGAATACTTCAGGACTAGGGCGTTATTTGCTATTACTTTTGTTCGAAGTAATATGATCCACTTTTCTACAACTTTGGGAAAAAATCACATATCAAAAGTTTTTACACATCAATATATTAACTACTGCCAGTGCCCTAGAAGTTTAATCAGGAAAAGCAGTAAGTAGTAGGGATCAGAAGTTTATAGGTTCTATTCTAGATGGTCCAAGAGAAGGCTTTATATGGTCAAAGAGAAGGGGGAAATATCGCAACTGCACTTGTAAAAATTTGGTATTGATAAAGGGTTCTAAATACTGTAAATATATTGTCACTCCTGACTTTATAAGTATCACCCTAGTTCCTGTAATGAATTTTCAACATATAATCAATCATCAGTGACACAACAGTCCTTGATCGGCTAAAGTCATCTGCCTGCTGGCAGATTTCTAGACAGCATTTGTTTTCTTTTTACGGGGTAGGGTTGTCAGTCTTATGCCCAATGTTCTACAGTCGTATTATACCGGGATCTATGGTTTAAAGTGGATTCTAAGCCACTACAAATATCCATAGCACTATCAGATCTCAAACCCGAAACCTGTAGCACCGAATGCCAGAGCAAGAACTTTCATTATATAACACTTAAAACATTTTTTTTTTTTAACAATCACTATATTAATTACAAGTTGTGTTAAATTTTCTTTCAATTTGAAAAATTAATTTTTATTCTCAACGTTATGCATTCAATTAACATAGAACCATCAAAGTTTAGCATAATGTTTTTCAAAAAATACATGGTTTTCTTTAAAATTAATATAAACAACAAATGTGCTGTCAAACAATTACCATACATAAATATAAAAATATTTATCAATTTTGTTATATTACTTTTGAGTGAGCGTAGAGATTTAAAATATACAGGAAATAGAATTTACCATCTTGAGATCCCCTATTTATGCATTTTTTTTTTATTCAGCTACTTGGCTAAGGGCAATGATTAGTAATTTAATGTATAAAAGCTTTCTTATGATTTCAAACTTGATTTTATCAAAAATTAAGGGGTGGGCCCAACTACTTTGGGCATATAACATCCTAATTGTGACTGTAAGCTGACATATACTATAAGTTTGAGTCAAATCAGTGACAGACAGTTCATAAACTCTCATATTTTATGAGTAAAAACAAAAAGTGGGTAAGAAAATTGCTATGGCGTAAAAATATAATTTGTAATATATTTAATTACAATAAATATAGAATATAACCTGCCAAAATTTAAAACTATAACAAAAAAATTAATATTACACATAGCCACATTAAAATTTAAAATACTTTTCTTGTTAGTCCTTCTGCCTTCTTATACAAGTAATTAATATTTAAAAAATTCAGGAAGAAACAAATTTATGCACAGACTACTAACACTGATTGTTTTTTCTCCAAATTAGTTTGTTTTGTCTCACAGATATTTTTAAATAATAAAAACAGTAATTAATCAAATGTTAATCACAAGATGAAAATTACAGTATTCTATCACATACATCTATTTCATTATACTAAAAATGGATGTTTACTGTAGAGAACTTTTGCAAACATAAGAATCCAGTTTAGTTAATAACAACTGAATGATTAGAAAAAGGAAGAAAAAAATTTCTTTTTTCATACCTTTCTTTTGGTGTTGCAGAATATAACAGCTTGTGTTATTGTCAATGTGTCATACAAATCACATAATGTATCTAATTTCCATTCTTCTCTTTCAACAGCAACAAAAAATTGCTTGATACCCTCAAGAGTCAATTCATCACTAGATAGAAAAAGACATTATAAACAAAACAAAGTAATGTAAATAAAATTTAATTAAACAGGGTACTAAACAGCATATAAATTGAGAATGAATGTTTGAATTATGTACCGTTTGACTAAAATTCTGACCGGTTCTGTCATGAATTTGCTGGTCATTTCTAAAATTTCATGTGGAAGGGTTGCAGATATTAAAACAACTTGAGTACATGGAGGAAGATATCTATATACATCATATATTTGATCTTTAAAACCTTAAAAAAAGAAAAGACATACATATTATCAACATGATATTCATTTTAATTACAGCAATCTTATTTTTAAGATGGCAGTACTACTTATTTAGAAAAAAAAAATTAATAATTAATTTAACAAAGCATTTCAAGATATTAATAGTTTTGATTTCTATATAATTAAAAAGAATTTTCCAGCTTAAATATAAAATAAAATTATATGTTTTTAGATAATTAAAAACACAAACAAAAAGATTTGAAGATTTATATTCAATACTATAAAAAAAGTAGTAAATTAATTCACTGATTATATGCAAAAAAAATTCCACTCAATGTTTTATAAAACTATTTATCAGTGTTTAATTTTTACTATATAATATTGATTTGTTTGTTTTAAGAAATTATATTATTTATACATCTAGAAAGAGTTCTAGTACCTTTATTTAACATTTCATCAGCTTCATCCAAAACAAGCATTTTAATGGAACGTGTTCTCAAATTCCGCCTTCGAATCATATCTGGAAAACATACATTTCATATAATAAGAAACAAATAAAAATAAATTTTACTTGATAAACGTCGTTAAATAGAACTAAAAAAATTTAATTAATAATTAAAAAAAAATCATGTACCAAATACTCTTCCAGGAGTTCCAGAAACAACATGCTGTCCATAATCTAATTTACGGATATCTTCTCCCAGATTGGTTCCTCCAATGCAAGAATGACATTGAACACTCATATAATCTCCAAGGGCCAAAATTACCTAAAAAAATCACAACATATATTCATTGCATTTGTTTATGGAACAATTACAATTTAATTTAATGAACTGAAAATCCTCTAGATATATATATACGGAATGAATTATGGCAATAATTCACAGAGCATTTTTTCAATTAAAAAAAAATGTTTCAACACTAATTCATCGTTCTAAATGAAACACTAGCAGCACAATGAATTGAGAGTACTGGAGAGAAAGAGATAATGGCTTCTGCAAGTGGACACAATAAGATCAACCAACTTCTTTTTAAGGAGGTTATATAAAATATATGCTTACATACCAAGCTTAATAAATTTAACCCCCCTCCCTTTTTCTAACTAATCTCCCTTTAACAATAAAAAATGCTTTAGCACAAAATCAAAAAATTATCAAAAAATTGTTTGGCATGTCTGAAAATTTTGTTATAGGTGAATCACAAAAAGTGGTCAAAATGTAAAATTTTGATGAAAGTAAAAAAAAAAAAAATTACATATATACAATTAATAGTACACAATTTAATTTTTCATATTACTTTAAAAATCTATTCAAATGTAAAATTTGTACCTAAATATTTCAAGTTATCTAACACAAAAACAAATTATACTTACTTTTTGTATTTGAACAGCTAATTCTCTGGTTGGAGAGAGAATAAGCACTTGTGTTTCTCGAACCTCAGTATCTAGCATTTGTAAAACACCAATTGAAAATGTAGCTGTTTTTCCCGTTCCAGATTGTGCTCTAAATAAAGATAAAAACAACAAACAATTAACAAAAGAAATGCAAGTATGAGGCAAGTTTTTTTTTAACATTTCCAGAAAGTTATTTATCGCCTACAGTTTCGAAGAAAGCTAGTGGAAGAAGTTGGAGTGTGAGGGAGAATTTGGAAACCAAACAAGGCTTGGGAGGGAGAGGGGATTGCAGAAGGCAGTAAAAAGGCCCAAATCGCCACAGAAAATAAGGGGCTTAATAACACAGCACTATCAACACTTAAAATATAATTGTTCTAAATACTACCCTATTAATTGTGTATAAGGATTATAAGAGGATAATTTTACAAATTTATCAAGAATTATACATAACTTTAATACACAATTTTAAGCTAGCTAAATAATTTTTAAAAAAAATGCAACTAGTGATATATTACAATGCATTTATATATGTACTTACTGGGCAATCACATCTCTTCCTTTCATTATAGGTTTAATAGCTCGTTGCTGAATAGCTGATGGTCTTTCAAAACCTGTAAAAAATAAAAATTACACTTAATTCTGCTTTAAAACAAATTTAGACTTTTTACACACTTTTGATTTATAAAAATTATAAGAAAAAAAAATGTAATTCCCTTTTTACATGACTTATTTTGATTTAACACAATCGACCAAGTTCCAAGAAGAAAATTTTGCTTTACTTTTATTTTTATAACTGTGACATAGGAGACAAGGAATGTAATACTATTTCCATTTGTGAAAATTCCCCTAAATTTTATATGGAATATTGTCTTGTTTCTCTGCATTTGTAGTTTGGTGTTCAAAGTGAAAAACGCCTTTTTGATGTTTATAAATCTGTGTTTTATTAATTATAACTGAAATATTTTTCAGTAGCCTTAACATATGTCATAGAATTCACCTATAACACAAACAATCTCTTTGGATATTAAAATATATATAGATCACCTTGCAACTTGACAAGGTGCAATTCTGTAGAAAAGCATTTGGTCAAGGGCCTTGAATTTAAAGTTCTTTGGATTATAGACAAAGCACCTGACAATCAAGTCTTAGAACATTTAAATGTGCAATTTTTATTTTCTACACCTAATACTACATTCTTAATGCAACAGATAGATTAAGGTACAAATGCAACATTTTGGACAAACTGAATAATGAAATTCTAACAGTCATTGATGTGTTGAAGAAATTTTCAATTATGGATTGTAGCAATCAAATTTTATTAGTGCTAGCTGAATTATGACCATCAACTTTGAATTAAGTTGGAAATCTGTCTGGCCAAAATGTATAAAAAACAAAGATTCATCTTTCCTAATACGACCGAATTTTGTATACAAGAATAAGTGATATGATTTTTTTTCCATTTCATATGATGATTTACTTTGTATCATCTCCGTGCAATCTTCATGAAATAAAATGTTTAAGATCCTAATAAAAAAACTCATGGTTTATTGCAATATTTTTGCTGATTTCTTAGGACTGGATCCCTTATTTTTCCCATAGATGTAATATATATATATAATTTTACATGTACTCTTTGGGAACATATCTATCGTGTAAAAACAGAATTAAGCTTATTCCTTTTAAACAATTCATAATTTATCTTCAATAAACAAGGTTACCAGAAAAAATTGCTGATGAGCTGAGCTATTGAAATGATTATTGCCTTTTGGTGTAAAAAAGGGACAAATCACAACAAAAAAACTGCAGAATCCATATGAATTGAAAAACAAGGCTATTAGCATCATTATTATAAATATGTTAATATCACAAAAATTGATATGAAGCATACATTCTTCAGTGTATATTTTCTCTAACGAAACAGATATTGAAACACATGATTTTAAATATTCTTTTACCATGAAATTGTTATAAATGTCAAAAAATTAGATTACTTCCAAAATTAGGTAATTACAGTTTAATTATTTAATATTATTAAAAGTTGGCGAAAGATTTTTCTTAACGCAGTTCTATAACCATGATTAAAAACTGCCAAACCAACCAAAGTTATTTTTCGAAATTTCGGATAAATGCTAAACATTAAAAAAATATTTTCTTTTTAGATATGCACAGCATAACTTTAATAAAAACTGCTTACTTGAATAAAAGCATATTAAAATAGAATAAATGAATTACAACTTCAATTTTATAATTTTTACAGATAGCAAATAACAATTTTCGGAAAAAATTTTATAACTAATAATAATAATAATAACTAGTAATTTTATAACTTCAGTCCATGTGATCAGCCGGTATGATCTTTAATTGAAAAATAAATATTTACCATAAGCATATATTCCCCTCAATAGATCTTCCCGTAATCCTATATTATCAAAGGTAGGAATGATTTCAACATCTTCACTAGTATCAAATTCAACATTTGATAAATCTGTTTCAATAATACGACGAGGTCTAGACGCCATTTTAAATTCTGGGTAAAAAAGCAAATGATCGTCACTAACAACCGACGTGCAAACAACTTCTTCTTCTAAGCAGCAAAAAAATAGATGCTGCCACAAACTCTAGCCTAAAAGAAATGTTGCCACAAACTCTAACCTAAAAGAAATGTTACCAGGGTGGTTCCTAGTTGAATTGCAGCATTTCTAGACATCGATTAGGTAAAATTTAACCAAAATTAACCAAATAATAGAGTAGACCTATATTATAAAATTATGAGATGATCATTATTTAATCATTTAATAGTATTGGTATTTATGTTATCGATATATTAATATTTCTTTTAATTAAAATTTCTTTTAATTAATTCCGTTTTTCCGCAATTTCGTCTTTCAAACGCTACGTAATAGTCGCTGTTTATGGTTTTTCCCTTTTTAAGATAGTCAATGAATATTATACCATGCGTATCCCAAAATATTGATGCCATAACCTTGCCATGTTTCATCCATTGTCACATATCGAGGCAAAAATGCGGGTTTATTACGATTGAACAGCTCCAAACACTGCTTAAAATCATCAATTCGTTGTTGTTTTGGGGCGATTGTGAACTCGCGCGGCACCCACTTTGAACAGAGCTTTCGCATATCCAAATATTCATTCACGATATCTCCAACACGTTCTTTTGATATCTGTAAGGTCTCAGCTATCTCAATCAACTTCACTTTACGGTTATCAGAAATTATTTTTGGACTTTTTTGATGTTTTCGTCGGTAATAGCTTCTTTGGGACATCCACTGCGTACATCGTCCTCGGTGCTCATTTTGCCTCATTTAAATTTAGCAAACCACTTCTCTACGGTTGATTTTCCTGGTGCAAAGTCCGAATAATGTTTATCAAGCCAAACCTTGGCTTCAATAGTATTTTTTTTTCACCAAAAAGCAATGCTTTAGTAACACACGAAATTCCTTTTTATCCATTTTTCAAACTAACAAAAGTTGCTTCACTAAAAATGCTATAACTCACATACTAATAGTGCAACAGCTTTCAAATTTATACACCTGTCTTTTGAAGGTTAGGGCCAACTAAAAATCATATGAATTTAATACTAGTAGCGTCATCTATGTGTCAGCCAACGAACTTTTCAGCCCACCTGTTACTTAACGAAATAATATAAAAATTACATTCGTTTTATTAGTGTTTATTTGCATTAAAAAATTTTCAGGGTAAGAAATGTACTGAAAAAAAAGCCCTGCTTAATTAACCGAAGAGAATTTATCTTCTATGAGTCTATCTTACATAAAATATTACTAATTTTACGATAGTTGTTAAGCAAAATGGACAATATAACAAAAAAAAAAAATTTAAATAATAAGTAATTAATTTATTAAGTAAAAAAAAGTAAACAAATTTTAGCATGCTATTCTTGGTTTTCTTTCAGGTTTTTTTTTTTTTTTTTTTTTTATTAAAAAAATTAATTTTCACTGACCACAACATAATTCATTGCCTACAACAAATTAGTGGTGGAGCGAATCAGTATAAATGAAATAAATCATTACATCGGTACGTACGTAATTTCATCCTCTTTGAACTCAGACACAGACATATTTCGGGTAATTTTTTTCTTCAAAGAAATTACCCGAAATAGCTAGGCAAAAATGAGAAAATTTTCAGATGGAGCAATCATCACGGAAAGTGTGGGGGTCGCAACTTGGGGAAGGGCAGCTTCTTTTTTAATAAACTTTTAGTAGTTTCACCTGTATGTTTGTTTGTATGTATGTAACTGAATCTTTGGGCTCGATTTTGCCTACTTTAAGCGATCAGGTTCAATTTAAACGTTGTAGACTTATCAAGGACCCCCGACAATAAAATATTTTGAAAAGTTTATTATCTCATCATGATTAGGATCGCCAGGATTAGTGATTAAAACACACAGCCTTTGAAAAGTCATCTTGTTCGGCGCATCACTTTTTCCCCTGGAGATCTGTTTCTCCTCATACACACTATTTAAGCTGCAAAGAAACATTTACAGACATCTTTCATAACGAAAACATTTGATGGTTTTTAATACGCTTTTATATTAGTTTCACCTGTATGTTTGTTTATTTGTAAGTTTGTTTGTAACTGGCTCTTGGGCTCGATTTTGCCCTACTTTAAGCGATCAGATTTAATTTAAACGTTGTAGACTTATCAAGGACCGAAGACACTAAAATATTTTGCTAAGTTTATTATCTCTTCATGATTAGGATAGCCGGGATTAGTGATTTTATTTTAATTTATGAAGAGCAATTTAACCAATGTAGAATGAAAATATTCAGTAAAGACATTCAAACCTACGTGGGACAGCGGCACAACGGATAACGCACATGACTACGGAGATTCCCTGTTTGAATCCTGGCTGGCTCGACATATTCGCATTTAGCCTTTGTTTTACTCACAATTAAATTATTGTAAGAACTATAGTTCCAGTCCTCCGTACCGGGATCCTCATTTAAATTTTATGGTTTTAAAACACTAAAAAACACGCTTTTAGAGTTAATCAAACTAAAAAGTAAAAAATAAATTATAGTTTAGAAAAAAATACAAAACACGCTTTTAGAGTTAATCAAACTAAAAAGTAAAAAAAAAAAAAAAAAAAATTATAGTTTAAAAATACCTAAAAAACACGCTTTTAGAGTTAATCAAACTAAGAAGTAAAAAATAATTGTTAACATAAGAATAAAATTACTGACGAGAAAATGAATGTCACTGTTCTAAAAGCGTGGGATGCTTTGTATGACATTTTTAAACTAACTCCGCATTTCGGAATGAAACTAGTGAAAAATTATAACTATTGATATCGAGCACCCACGCTTTTAGAACAGTGACATTCATTTTCTCGTCAGTAATTTTATTCTTATGTTAACAATTATTTTTTACTTCTTAGTTTGATTAACTCTAAAAGCGTGTTTTTTAGGGGTTTTTTTAAACTATAATTTATCTCTTGTCTAGTCATTATATTTGATGAATGACATGAATTAAATATTTTTTGAGTTTTGCCGATCACTTGAAGATTATTAACTACTTTTGTTTATTTAAATATTATTAATTTTCAATTCTACAATATCTGAAATGAAGGTTGTCATAATAATTTTTATTATGTATAATTTTTTTTTGCACAAAGGCATAGGAAATAAATAGAAAAGCAAAGCATAGAAAAGTTGAATGCTTTGATTCACAACTTTTCATTCCATATATTTTATTCCAGCTCAAATTCAAATTTAGAAAATGTGTTTTTTGTTCTTCACAAAAAATGTTTTATTATTTTATGATGAAAGAAATCACAAAACAAATGGAAAAGTTAATGAGCTTTAAATTCTCCTTTATTAATATAAACACTTATTTAAAGAAAACAAAACAACTAAATAACTTCCAACTTAAAAGTACCATTTATCAATTTTTCTTCGACAATATTTAAATCACTCAAATTTATAACTCAAATTCTTTGTTTTCCAAATAACAAAAGTTTTTAAAATAAAATATCCTTGATTTTCAAATTGCAACTACTATAATACCTTTTATAAAATTTTAATGTTATCATTAAATCAAATAATTGCAGAGTTTACTTCATTTTTACACTTTTCAAAAAATCCTTAAAATTCGTCATATTTCTTTAAAATTATATTGTCTATATTATATTATCTTGCAGATCACATTTCATTTTAGAATTCTTAATCAAATAAAACACATGTTGACAAACTTTAAGCATAGAAAAGTTCAATGTTTTAATTCACTATTCATTCCATATATTTATTCCAATTCAAATTCAAATTCAAACTTAGAAAATAAAAAGAATATTGATAATCAAATCAGGTAATACTTACATTTGATTTATTTCGCATAGAAATAATAAAAAATTTCATACAATATAATTTTCACAAAATTAAACAATAATGCACATAAAACAATAATATTCAGAAGATCGAGACACGGCGGCATCTAAAAATAGTCATTATATTGTTCGAAAAATGAAGCTACGAATTCCTCAAATTGCAGTATTGCAACCCTAAAGAAATTGGCGGGAAATTGGCGAAAATTCAGGGTTGCAAGATTGGCGCCTTTCTCAATGCTAGATTTTAACCGATTTTGCATTTAAATACAAAAAAAAATTGAATAAAAACTATCCTATTTCTCAAGTTGGAACAAAACACACATTTAAAAAAAAAAAAAGTTAAAATCGGATGGTTAGTTTCGGAGTTCATCGCGGACAAACATCGTGACACGGGAATTATATATAATAGATAACTTATGTTGAATTACAGATGTTAGACATTCTAACATCTTATGCGTCTAACATAAAAAATGAATGTAAAAGGAGATTATTACAGTAAAAAATTTTTTATAACATTTATCAAGAAATTTATTGAAATTTTATATAAAAAATGACATTAAAAATAATTTGTGTATAAGAAATACATAAGAAGTTTACATTTCTTTTATAATAATTATATTTGAAAAATAAAGATTGTACAAAAAATGTCAATGATAAAAGAAAAAAATATGATTTTTTTTTTTTTTTTTAAACTTTTTTTTTCTTAACCACCAAATTTTTTCTTTTAAACCATTCATCCATAATATTTTATCATAGTCAAGTTGTTAATATACTAGTATTAAGTTCAGTTAATCAAAGTTTAAAAACTCACAAATGTTGAAATATTACTATTTTAATTTGATCAAAATAATTGAATCATGTTGGTTCTTTTATATATTTTATATACAGGGTTATACTTATACTTTTAAACAAGTTTTTATTAAAGCTGAAATCAACGATAATTAAAAAAGACAGAAAATTAAGCCTTCTTACAAATAATTATTAGACTAAGATTTTAACCCTCCGAGAATTGCTATTTATTGGAATTACATCAACATTTGCTATTTTAATTCCTTTATTATGAACCGACTTTTAACATACGAAAAGCTTGGGATATGATATAGTTGAAATGCAACTTGTTAACTGACATTAATAAAAAAATGTAGCCTATTTAACGCAATAAAAATTTTTATATATATAATTTTAATATGAAGTAAAAGTTCTTGTATTCTACATTATGCATTAGAATTCTTTTCATTTGAAGAAAGAATGATTAATTTTCTAGAAAAAGAAAAAAACAAATATGCAACTGTAATATAAATCGGAATATCTTATGCTATTAAGTCAGACATTTTGAAAATATATTTTGTGAATAGTAACATAGAAATTTATCGAAAAAAAATTTTTTTTTCAAAATTATTTTCATCGACATGATTTGGGTCCAATATGTCAATACTCTTTGGTTGGTTGACGTAACTATTTCACATCAGCGATCTTTAAGAAATACGTTCATTATATCTTAATATAATATAAATATAATAAATATAATATATATTTATATAATATACATAAATTATATATATATATATATATTACCTATTATATATACAATATTAATAGGTTCATTAAAGACAGCTACATTCTAACTCTGGCTCAACAGTTCACGACATCATCATCACCAGTTTTAGAAAGTTCATAACATGTATCCCACAAAAGTGAAATCATTATTACGAATCTTCCTACTTTTTTAATCATTAGGTTTTGTATGTAATTGTTTACTTTCATATTTCTTACACGAAAAAAAAAAAAAAATTATCAGGATCCAAATATTTCAAGCTTACCTCCCCTCCATGTATTCTATTTAGTGCATTTTTTTTTTTTTTTTTTTTTTACTTTAAATTAATGAAAACCATTGCGTAACTGAAAGTTCAATTTATTTTACTTTTTCGTTAATTATTCAATTGAGCATGCTCAGTTCCTGTTGCTGTTTTCAAAGTGATGCGATTTTCCATAGAAACCCCTTCCGTAGAACATCCCGTGAGTCCTGTAATCATTCTTCTGAAAGAGAGTGTTTGTTAATGCAGAATGATACTATAAATGTTTATTCAAACTAAGGAGTTAGAGTTTTATCATTAAATATACTTTAAAGAAGAAGTAACACTGTCATACAGTAGTAAGAACATATAAGAAAAAATATTCTATACAACCAAATAACGTATGTAATAAATTCTACATATACTCATTAACTATTGCAACAATATAATTGTAACACTGCATGCATACAAATGAAAAATAATTGAAAAGTAATGTAGCAGTATTAACATGTTGACCAACAATATCCTTGCGATTAGTACTTCCGAAACAATCAATGAATCTCAGTTCGAAATTCGTAAAGTTCCAGTGTTTACGACTGATATGATCACTTTAAATCATTAAGTTAGAATGTTTCATTATAAGTTTAACATGCGTGAATGATGCAAATCCTCAGACGGTACTATGTATTACTCATAACAAACCAAAGAGAAACTAAGAACTCAAGTTTTCCGAATTAGTGTAAATCAGTCAACAAATTTAATGGTCTGAAGGATCGATACGTAGAAGAGTTAATGACCCCACATTAGATAAAATAATATGAGTTGAATTTTCCGTTGACATCCTTTCCTCCATCATGCATATGTACAGGATGGCAATGTCTCTTGTTAAATGATTGTCAAATGGTATGTATGTCCATGATGTTTACAAAATTAAATAAATCATGAAAATGTTGCAAAGAGTCTTGAAGAATTCGAAGTTAAAGATGCATAACAACCCCAAGATTTATCAGGCTGCTCTTCAGCTTCAGCCCAGTTTCTTATTTGCAGCATTCATTTTGTTCGAGGTAACTTTTATTAGTAACTGAGCAACTGTTTTTCCGCAGAAAAACAAATATGTTTGAGAATCTGGCTTTATCTTAATGAAAAGATAAAGCCAGGAATATATTTTATTTCGTGTCTTTCAATTAATATATTGCAAATTAAGAGAAAATAACTTTTGTTAATAATGAGCTAACCTGTTTCTTCTTCTTCATTGGCGCAACAATGAAGAAGATCCCGTGGTGTGGCCAAGGCCGTCTACCTACTAGCAGATTTCAATACATGAGATGTTTTTCTTTTTTACGGACAGGATTGTCAGCCTTACACCCAATGCTCTACACTCATATTAGACAGGTACCTGCAGTTTAAAGTGGATTCCAAATCACTACAAATATCCATGGCACCGCCGGGATTCCAACCCGAAACCTATGGCACCGAGTGCTAGAGAGCTAGTCACTATTTGCATTTATTTCTCTGGTCGATGATATGTGCTAGAATTAGTGGAGAATTATGATGCATCATTAATTTCACCCTTTAAACGATCCTTTTTTCTTTTTTCAAATATGATTTTGTTTCAGAATACTTTTTTATTAAAATCGAAAACATGCATTGTTAAAATTACGCTTAATGCATTTATATCTTGTTTTATTTATTTCATTATATAAATTTAGCCATTTGGATTGCGCATTAGTATCAAAACTTTTATCGCCTGATTCATCCGCGAAACTTTCCGAGTTCAGTAAATGATACCAACTGCTTTTATTTAAAATGCCTTCACTTTTATTCATTTTGAAAAAATTAACGGAAAGTAAATTCAAACAGAAATAAGCAATAAGCTCCACGCTAATCTTTTTGTAAGTCATCGAGTTAAATATCTACAAAATTATATGAAATGGCGATATAAGGACTATTGGCAGATGCATTGTATGATAAACTCATGTTTGCCTGAATGAACTCATATTTGCCGTAGAATAATATAAGGTAACCCAAAATACTCGTTTTAGTCCACAATTAAAAATTAATTTTTGCCAAATTCATTCGTATATTAGTATGAGATACGAATGTATTAGAGATAATCCGTTAAGAGATTAATCAAAATGAAAATTTCAAAAGTTATGTATATATCGAAACTTTACAAAACGTAGTCATCAGTAGGGAAAATATATCACAATAATTTTACTCACATAGAAGAGGGGGATTGTGTTCACCATCACACCATTTTCTACAAACAGAGTTCTGGAATTGCTTGCTGGGAAGGTACTCCGGGACCTTGCTAGTCCAGAGGTCGGGTCGAGCCGGATATTCCATTTGAGTCGTTGAGTACCAGACTTTCGTGTTAGAAGTTTTTGAAACAGGCTTGGAATAATATATATGACTCATTATTTCATTCCGCTCTGTACACAAAGAAAGAAAAGAAAGCAATTATAATGGAACACACTGCTGTTGCTTATAAATACCAAATGCCTTAATTTTTATGACATACTTCAAATTAATCACTCAGAATCAGGCAAGATCGCAAAATAGGGGCCGTTGGGATTTGTCAACTGGTTTGGCCGACAAGTGGGTGAAAATCGCCAAATGTGGTAACCAAGGTACCTCCTAATTTCTGATTGGCCAATATTAATTACGTGATTTTATTTGCCAAGGTTAATTACGTGGATTCATTCAATTACTGGAATGTTCTAAAAGAAATCGAAGCCGTTATATTTAATAGAGATTCATTTCAAAAGATACCAGTTCATAGTACGGCTGCTGTTCTATTCGTTCTTTGTGTGCTAACCATAACCTTTCGACAGCCGATATAGCTGGTGAGATTGATTGAATGTACATAGAATACCTTGACTGATTGGAAGAAGTTTTGTAGAGCAATCTGCATAGATGTCATTATGAAAGAGAACTTTATTTTGGGTGATATACACTTGTGTGCAAAACTTAAGCAACAGGTGGGTTTTTTGCCATAACTCCACGAGAAATCATCTGAGAGACATGACATTCAGAAATGAGGGAGAGTATTATGTACGTAAAGGATGACGAAAGGCTCTGAAAAAGGAATACAATGCATACGGTATGGAATCAAACAAAAACAAGCTTTATTGAACGCATAGTATCGTGATTTATGATTGTCTATCCAAGAGGAAGAACAACAAGCAGATGTTCCTTAATATGGGATATGCCCTCCCTTTGTTGCTTCGCACAGTCTCCGCATACTCAGAACCAGCTGGTGCAACATTTCTTGCGGTAGGAGTGCCCATTTCCGCAATCAGCATCTGTTTGAGTTGTTGGCTGTTCTCCGGAGGATGTAAGCGTGCTAGCAATGCGTCTCCCCAAAGCATCCCACACATGTTCGATGGGATTTAAATCTGGGGAGTAAGTTGGCCAATCCATTCGAGTGATATCTTCACTTTCCAGTAGCTCCTCAACAGCAAGAGTCCGATGTGGCCGTGCATTGTCATAAATAAAAATGAAGTCTGGGCCAATGGCACATCGGAACAGATGCACATGGAGACGGAGTACCTCCTCACAATACCCATACCCGGTTACAGACCCTCTGTTGGAAGCGTGGAGCTCAGTTCGCCCGTTCAGCAAAATGCCTCCCCAGACAAGGACTCCAGAACCACCATAACGGTGTCTTTCCTTGAGGTTACTGGTATAAAACCGGGTCCCGACCTCTCTCCAAATCAAAACGCGTCGAGAATCGCTTCTGGTACAGAACTGACTCTCATCCATAAAGAGGACACGACTCCATTGATCAGTTGTCCAGTTTTTGTGGTAATGGTGTAAATGGTGGCGTCGGTGGCCAACTTTCAACGGGAGGCAGCGTTCAGGACGGCGGGCGAATGGGCCCACTTTGTGAAGGCGTCTGGCCATAGTAAACCGCGACACTTGTCGCCCCGTTGTTGTACAGAGTTGCTGAGCAATGGCGCTTGCTGACTGCTGTCGGCCTGTATATAGGTCATCCCCTGCAGTTGTCTTCCTCGGGCGGCCACCACCAACCTTTCTAACAGCTGTACCTGTGGTTTGGAACGCTTTCCAAGAGCGCGAAAAGACACTTTTGTTGATTCCGAACTCTGCAACTACACTGGTGACTGTACGTCCCTCCTCCAGCTTTCCGATAATTCTTCCACGTGTGAAGTCGTCCAGGTGATTTCTTCTAACCATATTTCACGAACTGACACACTGGAACTTGCAGCGAATATGTTGAATTGCGTCTCCGTCCTTCCTTTTATTCTACTGTTGAGCTGCGCGCACCGACATCACGCGTTTTGCGTACGCTTACGTTGCCTCCGACGTTTCGTTCCTGATATTTGTATACGCATGACGTTTCTACTGACTTACGTGTTCATTGTACTGATCTCCAGACCTCCTTTTCTGCAATTTCATGGCTATCTGCTAAATTTTTACATTGTTGCTTAAGTTTTGCACACCAGTGTACTTCCAAAGTGACCTACGCAGTTTAATCATAGTCCAGTATCTCGGGGTAAGTAAATTTTTCCTAAAAGTGTCTTAGATTTTCATCAATTTCGGTTCATTTTTTACCTTAAACATCCTAAAAATTTCAGCATTTTTTTTTCAAATTTAATTTCAATGCATTTTTTTTTTTTTTTTTTTTTTTTTTTCAATTTCGTGAAGTCTAGTTATCGTTATTAGGTTGCAGTTATCTTCACATAGAATCGCACCCGTCGTCTGGCTCCCTTTGGCGAAAAACGTTTTTACGCCAAATCCCAACGGGTCCTATTCTGCGATTTTACCTAGAATTATTAATAGATGAAAGCTTGAACACATTACCTTTAGTGAAGAAAAACATAAACCGCTTTTTTATAACACGATTCTTTTACAACAGGTATTTTACATTAAAATAAAATAGGGGTTTTACAGGGCAATTTTCTTGAAAGTTGACAACCAGCCTAATTGCTGAATTTTCTTTCATACAACAAGCATATGAAAAGCAGTTAGCAGATTAACTCCCATCAGCAACTAAATATACGTTATCCTTGAAATAAAAAATAAAAATAATAGATGCATGAATTTAAGTGCAAAACGCATTTAAAAACATTGTAGTTTGTTAAAACAGAAAGATTTATATCAATATTTCAGATGATGATAGCAGTGAAAACTACTCAATTACCATTACATTTCTAATAAATTTGAGGGTCGGTGCTACAGGTTTCCAGTTCGAGAACCCGGTGCGGTCATGGATGCTTGTAGCGCTTCGGAATCCACTTTAAACAGTAGGCAACCTCACAATCCTACCCTGTAAAAAGAAACAGCTCCTGTTTCAGAATCTGCTAGTAGGCAGATGACCATGGCCCAATATGTACTGTAGTACCAGAACCAGTTTCTAATAAATCCTTCCCAGTAAAAATTTCTACGCTTGTTTTCCCAAATTCATTTTAACTTTATTTTTCATTTGTATATTTATTTTAGTATCTCATATCTATCTTCTTTCCAATTCATTTTTTTTTCTCAACTAAAATATGGCTCCAATTAGTGAAAATTCACTCATGTGTAGCAAGCATAAAGGTTTCATATTTTGTAGAAATTTTTTTATTTGTTCCATTCCCAATAAGTTAGTTCGAAATTTGAAGTACTCTGATAACTTCTTATGTCTGAAAATATTTTTAGTATATTTGAAAATTCTTGCTTTTTTAAAGGAAATTTATTTATTTTTACCTTTGATTTTTTACTTAATTCTGTTAATAGAGAAAATATGGGAGAATTAACAGGTTGTGCAAATATAATCTATAAATTATAAAACAATAATGCTCATCGAATAATGTACCATTGAAATCGTACCTTCTGGTTGTGCAATCCTGAAACGTTCCAATAACAAAGACGGTAGCGGAGCATCTTTAGAGCAATCGAAACATTGGCATTCCTTTGTTGTTCCAGATATAGTTTGCATGGTT
Source organism: Caerostris darwini (assembly GCA_021605075.1). Classification (NCBI taxonomy): domain Eukaryota; kingdom Metazoa; phylum Arthropoda; class Arachnida; order Araneae; family Araneidae; genus Caerostris; species Caerostris darwini. Next base: position 85,252 of record BPLQ01006556.1, read on the forward strand.
TACGAATCAGTTTGTCTCAAATATTATTATTATTTTGCCTTCGAGAGTGTCTTACTATAGAATTTAGATTAAAGAAATAAATTAATCAAAATTTTAATTGTATTTATGATTTCTGTGAGTTTTAAAAATCCGCTTTATCTGCACTGATGCAAATTGATGAAATAAAAAATAGTACAAGGTTACGAATCACGTTAATTTGCATCTGAAAAATAATAAATAATTTATAGTAAAATATTACATCAAAATTTTATCTCTATTATGAAATTTAATAATTATCCCTTTGCGAAAAATTAACGTTATTTTTTTTAATTTCAAAAAATAAAATGGGATTTTTTAAATAAAAAGCAAACGTAAATTAGTAATTTAATAAATTTTTGTTGCAACGAAAATTTAATATTTGCGAGATATTCTGTAAGTATCAAAGTTTAAAAATTAAATTTTGACAGCATTTTACGTGAGCATTAATCTCAA
>BPLQ01006557.1:0-15028 GCA_021605075.1 Caerostris darwini
ATATAAAACATTATACACTGACGGAAAAATCCCAACACCAAGAAAGACTTGTGTTAGATAAACGAAATTTGGTAGGCGTAGTTATGCATCTGAAAGATGACATCGATTCAATTTTCGCGCTTTTCGCATAAGTGTAGCGCCAATCGGAACATGCAAATCCGGTTTGCTTTAAATGCGTGCTGTAAAGTTTGCTAGCGTTATTGAGCTTTGAAATTTGAAGTATTGAGTTGATGTTAGCCAAGAATGCCTTTAAGAAGACGAAGAGGCCATTATCAACAGATCAACGATTTTGAACGAGGGCGTATAATAGGGCTCCGCGAAAGTGGATTTTCATTCCGCGATATTACAGAAAGACTTGGCCGGAATGTATACACTGTGCATGATTGTTGGGAACAGTGGTCAAGGGATGGTACTGCCTCACGAAGACCGGTACAACTTGACTTGACGTGGCACAACCGAGAGGGAAGACCGCCGTATTCGGCGTACAGCTGTGGCGCATCGTACTGCGTCTGTGGCAGAAATTCGAGCTGCAGTTGGTACTACAGTGTCACAACGGGCTGTTAGAAATCGGTTACTTCAAGGACAGCTCCGAGCCAGGAGCCTTGTAGCGTGCATTCCACTGACTCCAAGCCATTGCCGTTTGCGATACCAGTGACGTCAAGACAGAGCTCATTGGAGGACGGAGAGGAGATCTGTTGGGTTTTCGGATGAAAGCAGGTTTTGCCTTGGTGCAAGTGATGGCCGTGTGTTGGTCAGAAGGAGATCAGGGGAACACCTGCAACCAGATTGTCTGCGGCCTAGACACACTAGAACTACACCTGGAATCATGGCCTGGGGAGCAATTTCGTATGACTACAGGAGCACTCTCGGGGTTATCCCAAACACACTAACTTCTAAAATGTACTTTAGTCTACTAATTCAACCTGTAGTTCTGCCATTCATGAACGACATTCAAGAGGGAGTTTTCCAACAGGATAACGCTCGCACTCATATCGCTATTGTAACGCAATGTGCTCTAGAGAATTTCAACATGTTACCTTGGCCTACGAAATCGCCAGATCTGTCTCCAATTGAGCACGCATGGGATATCATTGGACGACGATTCCACCATCACCCACAGCCTGCACTAACAATCCCAGTATTGACAAAACAAGTACAACACCATGAAACTCCATACCACAAAATGACATTCGGCACCTGTATGGCACAATGTAGGCACGTCTGCAGGCTTGCATTCAAAATTCTGGAGGTTACACCGGCTATTAATGTAACAGCATTTTACATTTAAAATGTATCTTCTTGATCTTAAATCAACCTGTGATCTTTAAAATTTAATCAATTAAACATGTTAACTAGACAAATACGTTGTTCGAATTTCATTACTCTATAATAATTGTTTCTTGGCGTTGGGACTTTTTTTTCCGTCAGTGTATATATATATAAACATGATCTCTCTTTGCTTTGTTTTGGTGTGTCGCTCTATGGTCATCTTGTGCACACTTTAGGCTAAACGGACCGGGACCTACAGTTTAAAGCGGATTCCGAAACACTGCAAATATCCATGGCCCCGCCGGGATTCGAACTCGAAACCTGTGGTAGTGAGCGCCAGAGCCCTAGTCACTCGGCCATCAGGCCCCTCTTTGTTTTGGGAAATTAAGCATGACGAAAGGAGGGTTCGAGTCAATAACCTCTTCAAAAATAATTTATTGACGATGTTTTCGAACACCAGATATTTCGTGATATTATTAGCCAAGAGAACGGGTGAATTATAACACATTCTATATTACCCAGAGTGCACCATGATTGCCTTTGCGTTGTGACAAGATAATTTAAAAAGAATAGAGCAAGGAATTATATTCGGGTTTCCACAAACTTTTATTTAAATATTTCCCATCCTCATAAACAACTTTTGGATTGGGATTAATTGGGATTGCAGCTATGAGGTATCAGTAAGGTAGGGGAACTTAATTTTAAATAGTAGAATGAAAGTTTTATACTAATCAGTGATTGTGATAGTTTCTTTTCCCTCGTTTGGCTGATTCTATATATGTATTCGCTTCCAAAATATACAATATACTCTGTATATATAAAATTGTATGTTTGTATGCATGATATTTTAATATGAATTAGAAATTATAAAAATTAACGTTTTAAATTTCTTCTATGATAATATTTTTTCTTTTATCTCATGTTTAGCCAAAATATTAAGATTAAATTCTAATTAATTAGTTTTTAATTGAACAAAAAATAATTTTATGCATTCCGTTACATGGCGGCACGTGGCACAATCTGGTCACTTTATCAATAAATTGCCAATGGATTGAACTTATTCATTCCCAGAATATTTACACAAGAATTTTTGGTTCTGCATTACATGGAGGATTACGTAGCGAGCTAGCTAAAACAATTTTTTTATTTCTTTTGATAATCTCAGATGTAATTATTGTTGTTAAAATTTATTGCATACATTCAATATCTGGATTCAAATGGAGTTCAGCCAAAAGAAAGACAATGATTTTTTTTCTCACTCAATCCCATGGACCGCTGAACAATGTCCACGACATTGTCAGGATCCTCTGGTTAACAGAAAATTTACACCATGATTCATAGCCATCCTTCCTGTAGTCCATGAAATATTCCTAATCGGCCACCTATCACTGAAAAGACAGCAGTTGATGTGTGAGGGATTACACATTATTAATATTCTGGTGCTACCAGGTGCTGAATATTCAAAGCTGTGAACGGACGTTGACAGAAGTCGGGGAGGGCTTCGACTCGGTTTAATAACATTCAAGATAGATGAAGATTATTCATCGAATAAGCAGCGATATGTTACAAAATTATGTACTTTAATAAATTTTGCATATAGGTATTAATCGATGAGTAGTGAAATGGGAAATGTGGATTTATGATTGTATGTGGGGCAAATTTTAAATCAGAATTGCATTACCTGAAGTCGAACATTGGTATCTGGTAACAGCAATATTTTCAACAGTAATTAAATTACTTTACTATTTAGAATACTTTTCGAGTATTGGTTCATGTTAGCATAGCTCCACTGTTGCCCATCCCTGTCGTAAACAGCAAGTAAAATTGGTACCCAGTGTCCGGACATATATCCGGATGGTATAAAGTCAGACTTCTCCCTTCGAGTGTCCCATGTCTTTGTGCAGCAAGGTCAAGAACAAAAAGAAGCTACAATCTTTACCCTTTATTATGACTACACGGGTTCATGGACTTGGTTTAGATGTTGGTATCGATCAAGTGGGATAATAAACACAATACAATATAATTCAAATTGTACCGGTCAATTGTAATTGTACAAATTGCCAATACCGGCCCCATACTGATGTTGTTCATGTAGAATGAAATTTTTATGCAATGAAAAACAATATTTTTTATTTCTTTTGATAATATCAGATGTAATTAACATTGTTAAAATGTTTTTATATATCCATATGAGAATATCTGGGTTCAGTTAGAGGTCAGAGAAATGAAAGAAAATTATTTTTTCTCATCCACTCAACAAGGACCTCTGAACGAAGCCCACTGTCTTCCCAGGATATCAGGGTCCACTAATTAACAGAATATTGGAAAGTTAAATTCATACAGAAAATATGTTACTATTTTACATAATTTGTAAATTAACTATTAAGTCTAGCTTTACTTAGCCCCAGCCATCATTAATTAGTTCAACTGATTCATGGCCATCCTTCCCGTAGTCCATGAAATATTCATAATCGGCCACATATCACTGGTTACTCTGAAAAGACCGCAATTGATGTGTGAGAGATTACACATTATTAATATTCTGGAGTTACCAGGTGTTGAATATTCAAAGCTGTGAGCGAACGTTGACAGAAGTCAGGGCAGGCCTTCGACTCAGTTTAATAACATTCAAGATAGATGAAGATTGTTCATGGGATAAACAGCCATATATTACGAAATTATGTATTTCAATACATTTTACATTAGAAATCATATATCTATTTTAAATCCTCTTTTATCGATGAGTGGTCAAACGGGATATCTGGTAACAGCGATTTTTTCAATGGTAATGGACTTAATTTATCATTTAGAATAACTTTTCCTTAGTGGGTCCAGGTTAGAATAACCCCACAGTAGCCCATGCAAGTTGTAAAAGGTGACCGAAATGGATCCCCAGTGCCAGGAAGTATAGTTGGGTGGGGTAAAGTCAGACTTCTCTCTTTGGGTGCCGCAAGTTGAAGGACAAATAGAAGCTGCATCATTTATCCTTTATCATGACTCGTCAGTTTTGTGGGGGCTGATGGCCAAGTGGCTAGCGCTCTGGTTTCGGGTACCATAAGTTTCGGGTTCGAGTCTCAGCGGTGCCATGGATGTTTGTAGTGGTTCGGAATCCACTTTAAATTGTAGGTCCCTGTCTGTTTAGTCCAAAGTTTGCGCAAGATGGCCGTAGATCGACAAACCGTCAGTTTGTGTCTCTTCATTGTTTGATACACAAAGGTTTATTGACTTGGTCTTGACGTTGCTATCGACCAAATTGGATGAAAAACACAATACAATATAATTCTAATATTATTATTAAATTATTGGCAATACCCACCACATACTGATGTTGTTTATGTAGAACGAAATTTTACGCAGCGAATTTTTTTTTTCTTTTATAATCTCAGATACAATTAACATTGCTAATATTTATTGCATGTATTCAGGTGAGAATATCTGGATTCAATTATAGGTCAGAGAAAAAAAAAATTTTTTTCCTTATAAAATCCCATGAACCTCTGAACGAAACCCAGGCCTTCCGAGGATTTCAATGTCTTCTTTTTAACAGAATATTGGAAAGTTACATCCATGCAGAGAATATGTTACTATTTTACATAAGTAAATAATTAACTATTAAATGTAGCTTTTCTTAGCATTAGAAATCATTAATTAGTTCAACTGATTCATGGCCATCCTTCCCGTAGTCCATGAAATATTCATAATCGGCCACATATCACTGGTTGCCATGAAAAGACGGCACTTGATGTGTGAGATATTACACAACATTGATATTCTGATGCTACCAGGTATTGAATATTCAAAGCTGTGAGCAAACATTGACAGATGTCAGGGGATGGCTTCGACTGGATTTAATAACATTCAAGATGAATGAAGATTGTCCATGGCATAAACAGCGATATATTAAGAAATTATGTATTTTAATACATTTTACATTATATATCGTATAGTTATTTAAAGTTCTCTTTTATCGATGAGTGGGGGGAATTTAAATTGATTGTATGTGGGGCAAATTTTAAATCAGAATTGCATAACCTGAAGTCGAACATTGATATCTGGTAACAGCAATATTTTCAGTAGTAATTAAATTACTTTACTATTTAGAATACTTTTCAAGTATTGGTTCGTGTTAGCATAGCTCCACTGTTACCCATCCCTGTCGTAAAAGGCAAGTAAAATTGGTACCCAGCGTCCGGACATATATCCAGATGGTATAAAGTCAGACTTCTCCCTTCGAGTGTCCCATGTCTTTGTGCAGCAAGGTCAAGAACAAGAAGAAGCTACAATCTTTACCCTTTATTATCCTTATTTTTACCCTTTATTTATTAGTCTTTGACCACACGGGTTCATGGACTTGGTTTAGATGTTGGTATCGATCAAGTGGGATAAGAAACACAATACAATATAATTCAAATTGTGTTATTAAAATATTGCCAATACCGGCCACATACTGATGATGTTCATGTAGAATGAAATTTTTATGCAATGAAAAACAATATTTTTTATTTCTTTTGATAATATCAGATGTAATTAACATTGTTAAAATGTTTTTAAATATTCATGTGAGAATATCTGGATTCCATTAGAGGTCAGAGAAATGAAAGAAAATTATTTTTTCTCATCCCCTCAACAAGGACCCCTGAACGAAGACCACTGTCTTCCCATGATATCAGGTTCCTCTGATTAACAGTATATGGGAAAGTTACTTTCATGCAGAGGTGTTACTATTTTACATAATTTGTAAATTAACTATTAAGTCTAGCTTTACTTAGCACCAGCCATCATTAATTAGTTCAACTGATTCATGGCCATCCATCCCGTAGTCCATGAAATATTCATAATCGGCCACATATCACTGAAGAGACGGCAGTTGAGGTGTGAGAGATTGCACGTTATTAATATTCCACTGCTACCACGTGTTGAATATTCAAGGCTGTGAGCAGACGTTGACAGAAGTCAGGGCAGGCCTTCGACTCAGTTTAATAGCATTCAAGATAGATGAAGATCGTTCATTGCATAAACTGCTATATATTACGAAATTATGTATTTTAATACATTTTACATTAGAATTCATATAGCTATTTTAAATTCTCTTTTATCAATGAGTGGTCAAACGGAAAATGTAGCTTTCTGATTGTATGTGGGGAAAATTTTAAATTAGAATTGCATAACCTGAGGTCGAGCATTGACATCTGATAGTGGTGGTATTTTCAATAGTAATTCACCTAATTTACCATTTAAAATAATTTTCTCTGCGTATGAGTTAGAATAATCCCACTGTAGCCCATACATGTTGTAAAATGCGACTAAAATGGTGCCCATGTCGTTGTGCAGCAAGGTCTTGGGCAAAAAGAAGCTGCATTTTTTAACCTTTATCATGACTCGTCGATTATGTGGTTTTACACTGGTGGAGACACACGGGTTCATGGATTTGGTCTTGATGTTGCTTTAGACAAAGTCAGATAGGAACACCAGCAAGCAAACAACAACGAAATAATATCAGTGTACATCGATGAAGTGAGAAAAATTCTTAATGCAAAACTCTTAATTAATTAATAGCTTATAGTTAATTGATTATTTATTACCTTACTAATAGTTAATTAATTTTTTATGTTAAATAGTAACACATTCTGTGCATGAAAGCAATTTTCGAATTTTCTGTTAACCAGAAAACCGTGAACTCCTTGGAAGGCCATGGGCTTCTTTCAACAGTCCATGAGATTGGATAATAAAAAAAAAATATTGTCATTATTTTCTCTGGCCTCTTTTGTGCGTTTGTGCTTGATTTGAAATCTCTTCGAGAACTTTTTTTGAACCTAATGAAGCCTATGTCTTGCAGATAACTACTTGCCACTACTTGATACACTCATGTCCATAAATTAAGGATAATTCAGAATCACACAGAAATTGAACTCTAAAATAAAAATTTCACCTGTAGAATTATCATACACATCTTGAAGAAGAATATGCAAATGACAGGAAACCACCAGACGACGCGGATAGTACGCCACAATGACGAGAGTGTAAGAGAGGGGTATATAAGGAATGGTGGCAAAGAAGTAAAATTGTTCACAAGCGCTTTAAAAGCCTTTCAGTGCAATAACCGCATAGTTACGGCACAAAGGAAGCATTTGGATGATTTTTTAAGCGGTAGAATTATCGGACGACTGGAATGTGGACGTACCCAGCTGGAAGTGTCCGAGAAACTTGGAATCGCCCAGAGTGTCATCTCCAGGCTTTGTCAACGATTCCAAAATGATGGTAATGTGAGTAGATGTTACAGCACAGCACACTGTTTTTTGTAAATAGGTTCTTTTTTGAAATTGGCTCCAGGGAGTAAAAATCGCAATTTTTATTAATTATGTTAAACATATAGCATCTTTTTTGCTCTTTACCTTTTGTTTAATAAATAGACTTTACAAATAAGTGAGATTTGTTTTGCTTCTGTCTCTTTCTTTGCCTGAACTTCATTATCCTTAATTTATGGACATGAGTGTAGATTTCACTACTTGCAGCTCAGTAGTGGATTCTAATCATTTCTAACTTTTCTTTAAACGTTGTGCTTATTTATGTAGCGGGATCTTTGTGTCCCAACAATTGTTGTCGATCAAAAACACGAAAAAATTTTTCAATAATGCCGGATTTCCCAAATACCATCTTTTAAATTTACTTTCTCAAGACTTATCTGGCACTTAATAAAGTTTAGTATGTGGTGTTTTTACAGTGGTTTCAATTTCTTGAATGAGAAGAATTAATTCAATGGCACTGTTCCATTTGAATATTTTTAGTATTTTAACTATGCCCAATTTTGAACGTGCTCAAAACTTTCTTTCTAATTCAATTTAAAAAAATTATTACATTTTAGTAGATCTTTTATCTAAACTTAATCCAGCCTTTGTAAATGTATTCAATGTATGGCTCAGTGATAATTTAAAATGTATGGAGCTGACACTCATATATCCGTAAATTGGTGTTGTAGTTTATTACTCATTTATAGTCATGTTTCTAGTTTCAAGAGTTATTTTGTTTTTTCTAAAAGTATAGCTTTGAGAAGTATGGTGAACAGAGAATATTTGAATCGTATTTTTTTCATGTACATTAAATAATATATATTATTAGACAACTAATATAATTATAAGTCTATAATTTATATTTTTTGTCTCTGGCGCTCGGTACCACAGGTTTCGGGTTCGAGTCCCGGCGGATCCATGGATGTCTGTAGTGGTTCAGAATCTAATTTAAAGAGTAGATCCCGGTCCTATAAGATCGTAGAGTGTTGCGGGGGCATTGTTACACCGCGTCCGTGGCTTATCTTCAAGTTACACGCGCCCCCTGGGTAATGCAAAGTGAGTAACGTCTGTGCAGCGCTTGCCTTAAGGCATCCAAGACCAAGCTGTCTAAGTGTTAGCCAGCTGCATTAGAAAATATATATATATATATATATTTCTAATGCAGCTGGCTAACACTTAGAATATAACACTGGCTAACGAACTGGCTAACACTTATGGAATATATATATATATATTCCGTAAAATTAATTACTGTCCAACAAACAATTTTACAAAACTATTCTTCGTTTAGCAAGTTAATCGATCGCTGATCTCGATTTATTTTGTAATTATCACCCATTAAGATTTATGAGAGTTTATCTAGAGATGCAAACTAAAATAATGAAGTTTAGCGGAAATTTGGCTGAGATAGTGAATTCCATTTTTGGAAATGGAAATTTGCTTAGATATGTATGTACGGAATGTAACAGGTGGACTGAAAGGTTCATAGGCTGACACATAGATGGCTCTACTAGTATTAAATCCATATAATTTTTAGTTAGCCCTAACCTTCAAAAGACACATGTATAAATTGGATAGCTGTTGCACAAATAGTATGTGAGTTATAACATTTTTAGTGAAGAAACTTTTGTTAGTTTGAAAAAAATGGATAAAAAGGAAATTTCGTGTGTTAATAAAGCATTGTTTTTGGCAAAAAAAAAAATACTATTAAGGATAAAGATTGGTTTGATAAACATTATTCGGACTTTGCACCACCAAAATCAACCGTAGAGAAGTGGTTTGCTCAATTTAAACGAGGCGAAATGAGCACCGAGGACGATGCACGCCCCAAAGAGGCTGTTACCGATGAAAAGATCAAAAAAGACCACAAAATAATTTGTGATAACCGTAAAGTGAAGTTGATTGAGATAGCTGAGACCCAAAAGATGTCAAAGGAACGTGTTGGACATATCGTGAATAAATATTTGGATATGCGAAATCTCTTTTCACACCGGAGTCCAATCGATAGTCAGCCGAGTGGGCTGCACGTGATGAACACTAAAAATGCTATAACTTCATTAAAACTGCTATAACTTCACTAAAAATGCTATAACTCACATACTATTTGTGCAACAGCTGTCCAATTTATACACGTGTCTTTTGAAGGTTAGGGCTAACTAAAAATCAGATGGGTTTAATACTAGTAGCGCCATCTATGTGTCAGCCTATGGAACTTTCAGCCCACCTGTTAAGTGTGTATGTGTGTGGAGGGGGGGGTGCGCAATGATTTTCTAAGCTTGTTAAACAAATTTTATGTTTGATAGATTTCACAATTCACTGATTTTACTGACTCTTTAAACCGAAAGTGCATTTTTTTTCTTCAAAAAATTTACCTCGTAAGTCCAAAACCCGCATATAAACCAAAATGAAAATGTATTTCAGTAACGTTTATTATTTACGGTATTCCTTTATTTTTTTCTGGTGTGCAATTTATTACTTTTCTGTTAGTCGAACGCAAATTTCTCCAACATATAAGTTTTCGTTTTGGTAACGGCGCAACGAAACAGCAATATAAACCATTTCGAAAATAAAACAACTCATTTCTATAAAACAAATAACTTGTTGCATTTTTTTTTCATAAATATAAACTACAGAAGTAAAAACGTGCTAGATTTAGTGATGTTTTGGGGAGATTGAACCCTTGCATCCGGCCTTGTGTATTTTTTTTTGTAAGAAGATTCATATATGAGCCGATTCCATATATGAATAGTTACATTAGCTATATAAAAATAATGAAGATTCGTATATTGTATACGTATTGTATACGTTGTATAATTGATTGTATACGTATATGCAATGAAGATACGTACATTAGATGTATAAAAATGTTCTAAAAGTTATCGGCATATACACAAAGATATACGATAATCTTGTTGCAATGGAAGAAAAATAGGTTTTACTTTAATCTTGTTGGAACAGACGAAAAATATATAATTTAATTTTGTTAAGGTGTAGGAAAAATGTATTTCAAAAATCTATGCAAGGTATTCTTTCTTCAAAATTAGAAACAAAGGTCAATGACAATAATAAAGCCTATATCCATATAAAAAAATTTCAATTTGAGCATAGGAATATATGGAATACTAACAGTTGGGCTGACATGTTCATAGGCTGACACATAGATGGCGCTACTAGTATTAAATCCATATGAGTTTTAGTTAGCCCTAACCTTCAAAAGACACGTGTATAAATTCGACAGCTGTTGCACAAATAGTATGTGAGTTATAGCATTTTTAGTGAAGCAACTTTTGTTAGTTTGAAAAAATGGATAAAAAGGAATTTCGTGTGTTAATTAAAGCATTGCTTTTTGGCAAAAAAAATACTATTGAAGCCAAGGCTTGGCTTGATAAACATTATTCGGACTTTGCACCAGAGGACGATGCACGCAGTGGACGCCGCAAAGAGGCTGTTACCGACGAAAGCATCAAAAAAGTCCACAAAATAATTTCTAATAACCGTAAAGTGAAGTTGATTGAGATAGCTGAGACCCTAAAGATATCCACATAGTTGGACATATCGTGAATGAATATTTGGATATGCGAAAGCTCTGTTCAAAGTGGGTCCTGCGCGAGCTCACATTCCACCCAAAACAACAACGAATTGATGATTCTAAACAGTGTTTGGAGATGTTCATTCTTAATAAACGCGAATTTTTGCGTCGGTATGGGACAGGGGAGGAAACGTGGCTTCATCATTTCACACCGGACTCCAATCGACAGTCAGGCGAGTGGACTGCACGTGATGAACACTAAAAATGCTATAACTCACATACTAATAGTGCAACAGCTGTCAAATTTATACATGTGTCTCTTGAAGGTCAGGACTAACTAAAATTTATATGGATTTAATACTGGTAGCACCATCTATGTGTCAGCCTATGGACCTTTCAGCCCACCTGTTAAGTGTGTGTATATGCGGGGGGCGCAATGATTTCCAGCTTGTTAAACACATTTTATTTTTAATAGATTTCACAAATCACTGATTTTACTCGCTCTTTAAACCGAAAGTGCATTTTTCTTCTTCAAAAAATTTGCCTCGTAAGTCTAAAACTCGCACATAAGCCAAAATGAAAATGATTTTCAGTAACGTTTATTAGCTACGGTATACTTTTATTTTTTTCTGGTGCACAATTTATTACTTTTCTGTTAGTCGAATGCCTATTTGTCCAACATATAATTTTTCGTTTTGGTAACGGTGCAACAAAACAGCAATATAAACCATTTCGAAAATAAAACAACTCATTTTCATAAAACAAATAACTTGTTACATTTTTTTTGTAAATATAAACTACAGAAGTAAAAATGTGCTATATTTAGTGATGTTTTGGGATGAGAATGGGGTGATTGAACCCTTGCATCCGGCCTTGTATTTTTTTTTTTTTTTTTTTTTTTTTTGTGTGTGACAAAATCCATCTATAAGCCGATTCCCCTACATTAGCTGTATAAAAGTGTTCTAAAAGTTATCGGCATATGCAGAAAGATATACGATAATCTTGTTGCAATGGAGGAAAAATAGGTTTTACTTTAATCTTGTTGGAAGAGACGAAAAATATGTAATATAATTTTGTTTAGATGGAGGAATAATGTATTTTCCATTTTCTATACAAGGTACCTCTTCTCAAAGTTAGAAGCAAAGATCAATGACAATAATAAAGCCTATATCTATATAAAAAAAATGTCAAATTGAGCATAGGAATATATGGATTACTACAATTTAGCCTGATATACTATTGGATAAAATGTATTACCGCAGAATCTCAGTTTATTTAACACATATATAAGTCTTATATAACAATTATAAGACATAGAAATATGTTTATAAAATAATGCCTGTATACCAGTATTAAAAATAATGCTCAAACAAAAAAAAATTCAAAAGACAATTTCTGTTCAGTTACTAATAGAGCAAAAAGGTTTTTCTTTCAAAAGAACAAACTATAAAAAGAACTATCCCTAGTTTTCGGGAATTTACTCTAAATTGTTTCTTGAAAGCTTATTTTCAGTTGATATAAAATTAAACTCATTTTCTTGTAGTTAATGTAAAGTAAATGCCGGCATTTTCAAAAATAAAGTACTTAAAATAGAGTGCAACCGGCAAAAAAAATCATAATCTTTTTATATTTAAATGCTACTGAAATAAAACTCCATTGCCATTTTTATTTAATGTCTTATGTAGGTACTCCCTTGAAAATTCCTATCCTTTTTTTAAAGTGCTGAAACCTTATAGTGTTCAAAAAATAGTTTTCTTAATTCTTTTTTTTTACATTTATTATGTAACAATGATTTTCTTAAGTATCGCGTAAGGCCTTCTGGCACTAGGTGCTACTGGTTTCGGATTCGAGTCCCAGCGGTGTCATGGATGTTTCCAGTGGTTCGTAATCCACTTTAAACCGTAGGTCCAGGTCTAATGTGACTGTAGAGCATTACACGTAAGGTTGACAGCCCTACCCCGTGAAAAGTAAACGTGTTCTATATCGAAATATATCAACAGGCAGACGACCTTGGCCCACCATTTGGTTGTTACGTCAATGAAGAAGAAAAATAAATGATAGGCCTAGTAGTTTCTAACTACTAAATACAAAAATGCTTTAACTGTTAAATATTAACAATAGATTATTGTAAAAAAGGTTGATAGTGTTTCGAATGGTCAAAATTCAAAAATAATATGTGACTTTCTCCCAAATTTTGTTAGTTAAGTATTTGACTATGTTGGACTGTTGTCTTTCTCCAAAGTTCCAAAGTTGGTATATTTAGATCTGCAATCGTGATATTTGCCTTTATGTTTTTATGATCAACATCGGTTTAAGGAAAATTTTGTCTGTACACACTTCCCAGTTCATATACATCCACATTTTAGAGATAATACTGAAATACCAGTTACTAATCTATAACTGATTATTACAAACCATAACCAATTTCACTTTTCAATCATCTTAGAAAATATTAAAATTTCCTTTAAAAAAGACAAAACAATTCATTGCAAATTAATATATAAAATAATTAACGCAATAATTAGCGGTTTGCACGCTGAATAATAAATAAATCGTTTTAGTGAAAGCAACTAATTAAAACACTAAAATGACATTTTCTTACAAATGAACCAACAAATCGCATTTTGTCTGTAAATATCAAAACGGGAAAAACACCTGAAATTCAATATAGCATTCCTTAAAATACCGCCTGACTTCATAAAGCACTCATTAATCTACAATCACGTTCCTCTACAGGTAATTATTGCAAAACTGCAGAAATCGGCCAAATGAAAATTGCCCTTCCAAGAATAAGAAATCACCTTTGGCTTCAGAAGACAAAAATTAGCGCACAATTATCCGCGCTAATGTTTCCTCCCAGTCAGTAAACATGACTAATTAAAGCAGAAACGGGGATTAGATTAAGTGTTGTAACATCGAATTGTTTGCTTTTCTTGATCAAATTGAAATCGGATTCGTGCTTTAGGCATCGATATTTCTTTTTCTAATCTAACAGTATTGATCTAAGTATGTTATTGTATATATGTTTACTATCGGGACAAATATTAAAGAGGGTTTTTTTAGTGAGTTTATCTGAGATGTTATCGTAAAACTGTTTGTTTTTTAAGACTTTATTTATGTTCGGTATTATTTTTGTAGAGCCTGATGCCCGAGTGACTGGCGCGTTGGCGCTGGGTGCCGCAGGAGTTGGTTCGTGTCCCAGCGGAGCCATGGTTGTTTGAAGTGGTACGAAATCCACTTTAAACCGTAGACCCAGTCTCATTTGACTGTAGGTCGTAGGGCTCACAACCATACCACGTAAAAAGAAAACATCTGCCGTCTCGAAATCTGCCAGTAGGCAGACGACCTTAGCCTACCACGGGTTGTTGCATGAAGAAGAATATTGTTGTTTTTGGTTGTGAACTTTATCTGAGGCTTTATCTGGAACTGCAGAAATGTAGAAAATTTAACTACGGTACAATACCACACATTTGCATATCGCATGGGAGAAAACCCGGAAAAACTCCCACCAGGTAGTCCGACTAACAAGGCAAGACGCTGAATACCATAAAATCTATCGAAATTCCTCGTTTTTTGAAACAGTGTCAACAACATAGCTGCCAGCGAATTGAACAACAGACCTAATGCTCACCAAAGGCGCACTTTTCCACTCAGTCACGAATTGGACAATTGTCCTATAACCAGTTATTACAAATAATAACCAATTTCACTTTTCAATCACACCTGACTCTGGATTTCACACATAAGATACGCAAAGGCGGTGCAGTGCTCATTAAAAGTCTTCCCAGAAGGCACAGTCCTTCTTCTTCAGAGGCAAGGAGCAGAAGTTACAGTTCTAACAACCGGTGCTCCATTACATCACAAGCTGCCCCCCCTTCCCTCGTTCCATGAGGGATAACAGCTTTTCAATCCTCTTAGAAAATACTAAAATTCCACTTTAAAA
>BPLQ01006558.1:0-352662 GCA_021605075.1 Caerostris darwini
GATAAAGTTTCAAGAATAGCCCACCAAGAATTACTATCAAACATAGGTTGAGGTTTTGCTTAATATTTTTGATGACGTATAAATTGTTCAGATATGATTATATTGTAATTTCTTACCTAAAAAATATCACTTTCTTTATTTTTGTTAAAAATGCTTTTATTTCTTAATGCATACTGAATTTCTGAATTTTGATTTTTCATGATGAAGAAGTTTCGGAATTGAAATAACTGTAAAAATAATGCTTGGTATAAATAAAATAGGTAAAATAATTTTGGTATTGGAATTACAAAAGAATTCAATGAAACTTTTATAAAATAAGTTTTAATAAACATAAATACAGCATTTTCTTAAGACGAAATCAATTTTTTGCAAGATCTGAATATAGAATGAAGGATGCACCTTAATATGTTTCCATTTCGAAGTACCTTATTTTTTTTTTTTTTTTCATTTCCGGGAAAGAAACTTTTTTTAAAGTAGTGCATGCAAAAACGGTATCCATATGAAGTTTGAAACTTTCAAGAGGTAGGTCTTTTTATTTGTGCTCGGCTTTGAGTGTTTACCAAAATAAGTTTTTTAAGGAACCGGATCTGCACATTTCTGCTCTGGCGACGTCAACCATTTAGAAACTGCCACTCTCGGACGAATTCAATTGCTCAGATTCTGAAAATTCCAATTTCCATGTCTCCACTGAACTGGAAAGCAGGAAATTAGGATCTCTGTCTCCTCAGACCTCCCTTGGTGATGCACAACAGATATCTAGGAAGAAGGAGATACCCCGCAAACGGAAAAACTGACAGAGAAAAAAAAAAGAAAAAGAAGCACAAACACCAGAGAAAAAAATGAATAAAAAATACGTGACGTTTTGCACGCCTCAATTATTTCGCTCCTGAACCTCTGAAAAGTTTCTTCTTCTTCGTATACAACGGGGTCTTATGTATATTTTTTCCTTCCCTTCCTCCCATTCGTCTTTCTATCTTTCTCTCCTGCTCTGTTTTTGCTCTGTTTGCCTTTTGATGTCCTCTTCTTTCCTCTTCAATAACAGTGCGGGGAGAATCGTTTCTTCTCTCCATCTGCAAGTCTGAATAGGGCCAGGTTTTTCGGGGTTGTCCGCCATTATTTCTTTCCGTTCGAATAAATGAGGCGCTATAATTATTTCCCCACTTTCTCTCGCCTCCCAGATGAGCGTCATTTGATAAACTTCTGGAGAGCCACCGGTCTTTTTTACGTGCTGAACGTTTGGCACACAACAAAAAGAAACGGCAATTGTGTCGTTTTGGGGACTTTATTTATGTCGGTTTCGTTGAAACATCTGTCAGTGTGTCGCTTTAATCTGAAAAGAAAAAGTTGAAACAAAGAATCGGGTCAGGGCTGTAATAAACAACATTTAACCTTAAGTCACTTTTTTTTTTTATGTAAGGAAACTTTTATTTAGAAACTACTTTCTTTCTGAAGTAATTATTCATAGCTGGTTGTGTAAAAGTCATGAGCGATTCGGAAAATAAAAATTATCCACTACAATTTAAGATTCATCTATATGGAGATGATTTTATTATAAATTTTGTATTTTTTTTTTTAACAATAAAATACTTTATAAAAAATGCTTTTGTTAAAAAAACACTTTATAATTGAACGTTATGAAGGTTATACAAAGCAAAAGATTAAAATTGACGATTACTGATAAAGTTTCAAGAATGCCCCCCTTACTACCCAATCATAAGTTGAGGATTTATTTAATAATTTTGATGACGAGTAAATTGTTCAATTATACTTATATTGTAATTCGTATATCTAACAAAATATCACATTGTTTACTGTTGCAAAATATGCTTTTATTATTTAAGGCATAGTAAACGACTGAATTTGATTTTTTACGATTAAGAAGTTTCTGAATTGAAATAACAAAAATAATTCTTGGTATAAATAAAATTGGTAAATTAATGTTGGTCTTCCAAAAAAATGCAATTACTAAAGTATTCAATTTTATGAGATAAGGTTTTAATAAACATAAATACAACATTTTTTAAGACGAAATAATTTTGCAAAACCTGAATGCAGCATGAAGGACACACCTTAATATGTTTCCTTTTTGAAGTACCTTATTTTTTCTTTCTTTTAGGAAAGAAATCTTTTTTTTTTTTTTTAAAGAACTGGATGTAAATCCTGTATCCATATGAAGTTTGAAACTTTGAAGAGGTGGGTCTTTTTATTTGTGCAAGGCTTTGAGTGTTTACCAAAACAAGTTTTTTTAAGGAACCGGATCTGCACATTTCTGCTCTGGCGACGTCAACCAGTGAGAAACTGCCACTCTCGGACGAGCGCAATTGCTCAGATTCTGAAAATTCCAATTTCCATGTCTCCACTGAACTGGGAAGCAGGAAATTAGGCTCTCTGTCTCCTCAGTCCTCCCTTGGCGATGAACAGATATCTATGAAGAAGAAGATACCCCACAAACGGAAAAAGCTGTCCCCAAAAAAAAGAAGGAAAAATAATCACAAACACCAGAGTAAAAAAATGAATACAAAAAAATACATGGCGTTTTGCGACGCCTCAATTATTTCGCTCCTGAACCTCTGAAAAGTGTCTTCTTCCTCTCATACTACAGGATTCTTATGTATATTTTTTCCTTCCCTTCCTCCCGTTGGTCTTTTTATCTCTCTCTCTCTCTCTCTCGCTCTGTTTGCCTTTTGATGTCTCCTTCTTTCCTCTTGCAATAACAGTGCGGGGAGAATCGTTTCTTCTCTCCATCTGCAAGTCTCAATTGGACCAAGTTTTTCGGGTTATCCGCCATTTTTTCTTTCCGTTGGAATAAATGAGACGCTATAATTATTTCCTCTCTTTTCTCTCCTCACAGATGTGCGTCATTTGATAAACTTGTGGAGAGCCACCGGCCGGCCATTTTAAGTTCTGAAGTTTGTATCACACAAGAAAAAAAAAGCACCGCAATTGTGTCGTTCTGAACTTTATTTATGTCTGTTTCGTAGAAACATCGGTCAGTGCGTCGATTTAATTTGAAAAGGAAAAGTTGAAACAAAGAATCGGGTCATGGCTGCAATAAATAACATTTAACCTTAAGTTACCCTTTTTTATGTAGAGAAACTTTTATTTACAAACTGTTTTCTTTCTGAAGTAATTATTCATAGCTGGTTGTGTAAAAACACTGAGTGATTGGGAAATAAAAATTACCCTCTTCAATTTAAGACTCATCTATATGGTGAGGATTTTATTATTTTTTTTTTGTCAATAAGTAAATAATTTAATTATTATGAATATTTTTACATTTCTCAATAAAACACGTAGTGAAATATGCTTCTGTTGAATAATGCAAGTTATAAAAAGCAAAAGGCTGATGAATGATAAACTTCCAAGATTAGCCCCCCTTGAAACTACTACTCAACTATAGACAGAGGTTTTATTTAATATTTTTGATAGCGTGTAAATTGTTCAGTTATAATTATAATGTAATTCTTATAACTAAGGAAATATCACTTTGTTTATTTTTGCAGAAACAGCTTTAATTTCTTAATGCATAGTAAAGGACTGAACTTTATTTTTAATGATGAAGAAGTTTCGGAATTCAAATAATTGTAAAAATTATATTTGGTATAAATGAAATTGGTTAAATAATATTGATCTTTGAATTACAAAAGAATTCAATTTCATAAAATAAGTTTTAATAAACAATAAGACAACATTTTTTTTTAAAACGAAATCATTTTGTAAGAATTGAATATAGCATGAAAGACACATCTTAATATGTCTCCTTTTTGAAGTACCTTGTTTTTTTTTACCTTTCTTTCTGGAAAGAAACCTTCTTTTAAAAAAGTGCATGCAAAAACAGTATCCATATAAAATTTGAAACTTTGAAGAGGTGGGTCTTCTTGTTTGTGGAACCAAAATAAGTTTTTTTAAGGAACCGGATCTGCACAATTCCGCTCTGGCAACGTCAACCAATGAGAACCTGCCACTCCGGACGACCGCAATTGCTCAGATTCTGAAAATTCCAATTTCCATGTCTCCATTGAACTGGGAAGCAGGAAATTAGGCTCTCTGTCTCCTCAGTCTTCCCTTGGCGATTTACAGATATCTGGGAAGAAGAAGATACCCCGCAAACGGAAAAAGTTGTCCAGAAAAAAAGAAGGAAAAAGAAGCACAAACACCAAATGAAAAAAATTAAATAAAAAAAATACGTGACGTTTTGCACGCCTCAATTATTTCGGTTCTGAATCTCTGAAAAGTTTCTTCTTCTACGTATATTACAGGGTTCTTATGTATATTTTTTCCTTCCCTTCCTCCCATTCGTCTTTCTATCTTTCTCTCCTGCTCTGTTTTTGCTCTGTTTGGCTTCTGATGTCCTCTTCTTTCCTCTCGCAATAACAGTGCAGGGAGAATCGTTTCTTCTCTCCATCTGCAAGTCAAGAATAGGACCAGGTTTTTCGGGTTATCCGCCATTTTTTCTTTCCGTTCGAATAAATGAGGCGCTATAATTATTTCCTCTCTTTCTCTCTCCTCCCAGATGTGCGTCATCTGATAAACTTCTGGTGAGCCACCGGCAGGCTCTTTTAACTGCTAATATTTCTGGACTTTATTTATGTCGGTTTCGTTGGAAACATCGATCAGTGAGTCGCTTTAATCTGAAAAGGAAAAGTTGAAACAAAGAATCGGGTCATGGCTGCAATAAATAACATTTAACCTTAAGTCGCTCTTTTTTTATGTAAGGAAACATTTATTTTGAAACTATTTTCTTTCTGAAGTAATTATTCATAGCTGCTTTTATAAAAGTCCTGAGTGATTGGGAAAGTAAAAATTTTTTGCTACAAATTACGACTGATCTAGATTGTGAATATTTTATTAATTTTGGTCAACAAGTAAGTAATTGTATTATAAATATTTTGTATTTTTATAATTAACAATAAAGCATATTTTTCAAAAAGTGTTGTTGAATAATACGCGTTATACAAAGCAAAAACCTGAACTTCACGATTGATGATGGAATTTCAAGAATAGCTTTCTATAAACTGCTATTTAACAAGTGATTGAGGTTTTCTTTATTATTTTTGATAATGTGCAAATAGTTCATTTTTAATTATAACAAAATTCCACTCTGCTTATTGTTGCAAAAAAAGCTTTTATTTCATAATGCATAATGCACAAAGCAAACGAATAAAGTTGGCAATTCACGATGACAAATTTAAATAAACTAACTGTAAAAATTCGTTTGTAAATAATAATAGTTCTGAAAATATTGGTCTTTAAATTACGAAATAACCCAAAGCAGCTTTTACTTAATAAATTTTAATGAACATAAATACAGGATTTTCTTAAGACGAAATCATTTTGCAAGAACTAAATACAACATTAAGGACAAACCTTAATATGTTTCCCTTCCGAAATGGTTTTTTTTTTTTTTTTTTTTGCTTTTTTTCGGGAAAGAAATCTTTTTTAAAAGACGTGTGTGCAAAAACGGTATCCATATGAAGATTGAAACTTTGAACAGGTGGGTCTTCTTATTTGTACTCGGCTTTGAGTGTTTACCAAAATAAGTTTTTTAAGGAACCGGATCTGCACATTTCTGCTCTGGCGACGTCACCAGTGAGGAACTGCCACTCTCGGACGAGCGCAATTGCTCAGTATATGAAAATTCCAATTTTCATGTCTCCTTTGAACTGCGAAGCAGGAAATTAGGATCTCTGTCTCCTCAGTCCTCCCTTGGCGAAGCACAGATATCTGGGAAGAAGAAGATACCCCTCAAACGGAAAAAGCAGTCTCAAAAAAAAAGAAGTAAAAAGAAGAAGAAAAAAAGTCATAAGACCGATAAGTTGAAACAAAAAATTGTGTCATGGCTGCAAAAAATAACATTTAAACTTAAGTTGCACTTTTTTACTTAAGGAAACTTTTATTTAGAAACTATTTTCTTTCTGGAGTAATTATTCATAGCTGGTTTTATAAAAGTCCTGAGAACGATTTTTTTGAATAATACACATTATACAAAGCAAGAGATTGAACTTGACGATTGGTGATGAAATTTCAACAATAGCTTTCTATTAACTGCTATTTAACAAGTGATTTGGGTTTTGTTTGTCCTTTCCGATAAATATTTCATTTATAAATATACCAAAATGCCACTCTGTTTATTGTTAAATGTTTTTATTTCTTAATGCATAATGTACAAAGCAAGCGAATGAAATTGAATATTCATGATGAAGTAAAATATTTGTGAAAATTCTTGTATAAATAATACTAGTTCTGAACATGTTGGTCTTTGAATAACAAAATAATACAAAGCAGCTTATATGAAACAAATTTTAATAAACATAAATACATTATTTTCTTAAGACGAAATCATTTTGAAAAAACGAAATACAGCATGAAGGACACACCTTAATATGCTTCTTTTCCGAAGTACCTTATTTTTTGTACCTTTCTTTACGGGAAAGAAACTTTTTTTTATAGAAGCGCATGCAAAACCGCTATCCATATGAAGTTTGAAACGTTGAAGAGTTGGGCCTTGTTATACGTGCACGGTTTTGAGTGTTCACCAAAATAAGTTTTTTAAGGAACCTGATCTACACATTTCTGCTCCGGCGGCATCACCAGTGAGAAACTGCCACTCGCAAATGAGCGCAATTGCTCCGATTTTGAAATATCCAATTTCCGAGTCTCCAATGAACTGGGAAGCAGGAAATTAGGCTTTCTGTCTCTTCAGTCCTCCCTTGGCGATATACAGATATCTGGGAAGAAGAAGATATCCCTCAAACGGAAAATACCGTCCAAAAAAAAGAAGGAAAATGAATCACAAACAGAGGGGAAAAAATGAATAAAAAAAATACGTGACGTTTTGGCACGCCTCAATTATTTCGCTCCTGAACCTCTGAAAGGTTTTTCTTCTTCGTAAACTACATGGTTTTTTAGTATATTTTTTCCTTCCCTTCCACCCATTCGCCTTTTTATCTTTCTCTCCTGCTCTGTTTTTGCTCTGTTTGGCTACTGATGTCCTCTTCTTTCCTCTTGTAATAACAGTGCGGGGAGAATCGTTTCTTCTCTCCATCTGCAAGTCTGAATAGGACCAGGTTTTTCGGGGTGGTCAGCTATTATTTCTTTCCGTTCGAATAAATGAGGCGCTATAACTATTTCCTCTCTTTTTCTCTCCTCCCAGATGTGCGTGATTTGATAAACTTCTGGAGAGCCACCGGCATGCCTTTTTAAGTGCTGAAGTTTTGGGCACACAACAAAAAAAAATCAGTGCAATTGCGTCATTCCTGACTTTATTTATGTCGGTTTCGTTGAAACACCGGTGAGTGGGTCGCTTTAATCTGAAAATTAAAAGTTTAAACAAACAATCACGTCATGGCTGCAATAAATAACATTTAACCTTATGTCGCTCATATTTATGTAAGGAAACTTTTATTCAGAAACTATTTTCTTTCTCAAGTAATTATTCAAAGCGGGTTGTGTAAAAGTCCCGAGTTATCGGGAAAAAAAATTGTCCACTAAAATTTGAGACTCATTTATTTGGTGAGGATTTAATTATTTTTTTGTCAATACGTAAATAATTTAATTAATATAAATATTTCTTTTTTACATGTAACAATAAAACACTTTGTGAAATATGCGCTTGTTGAATAATACAAGTTATACAAAGCAAAAGAAGGAAATTGATGATTACTGATAAAATTTCAAGAACAGTCCCCTTTAAACTACTACTCAACCTTAGATTGAGGTTCTATTTAATGTTTTTGATAACGTGTAAATTGTTCAATTACAATTATATGGTAATTCTTATAACTAAGAAAATATACCTTTGTTTATTGTTGCAATAATTGCTTACATTTCTGAATGCTTATATTGCAAATGACTGAATTTGACTTCATACGATAAAGACGTTTCGGAATTGAAATAACAGCAAAAATTATAATTGGTTTATTTAAAATTAGTAAAATAATATTGGTCTTTGAATTACAAAAAAAATTAGTTTCATGAAATAAGTTTCGATGAACACATTTTTTTAAGACGAAATCATTTTGCAAGAACTGAATACAACATAAAGGACACCTTAATATGTTTCCTTTTCAAAGTACCTTGTTTTTTGTATCTTTCCTGTCGGGCAAGAAACTTTTTTTTAAAGCAGTGCATGCAAAAACGGTATCCATATGAAGTTTGAAACTTTAAAGTGGTGGGTTTGCATATTTGTTCACGGCTTTAAGTGTTTACCAAAATAACTTTTTTTAAGGAATCGGATCTACACATTTCTGCTCTGGCGACATCAACCAGTGAGAAACTGCCACTCTCAGACGAGCGCAATTGCTCAGATTCCGAAAATTCCAATTTCCATGTCTCCACTGAACTGGGAAGCAGGAAATTAGGCTCTCTGTCTCTTCAGTCCTCCCTTGGCGATGTACAGATATCTGGGAAGAAGAAGATACCCCGCAAGCGGAAAAAGCTGTCCCAAAAAAGAAGTAAAAAGAAGCACAGAGGAAAAAATGAATAAAAAAAAACGTGACGTTTTGCACGCCTCAATTATTTCGCTCCTGAATCTCTGAAAGGTTTCTTCTTCTTCGTATACTACCGGGTTCTTATGTATATTTTTCCCTTCCCTTCCTCCCATTCGTTTTTCTACCTTTCTCTCCTGCTCTGTTTTTGCTCTGTTTGGCTTCTGATGTCCTCTTCTTTCCTCCTGCAATATCTGTGCGGGAAGAATCGTTTCTTCTCTCCATCTGCAAGTCTGAATAGGACCAGGTTTTTCGGGGTTGTTCGCCATCCATTATTTCTTTTCGTTCGAATAAATGAGGCGTAATAATTATTTCCTCTCTTTTTTCTCTCCTCCCAGATGTGCGTCATTTGATAAGCTTCTGGAGAGACACCGACAGGCTTTTTTAAGTGCTGAAGTCTTGGCACACAGCAAAAAAATCAATGAAATTGTGTCGTTCTAGACTTTATTTATGTCGGTTTTCGTTGAAACACCGGTCAGTGCGTCGCTTTAATCTGAAAAGGAAAAGTTGAAACAAAGAATCGGGTCATGGCTGCAATAAGTTACCCTTTTTTTTATGTAAGGAAACGTTTATTTAAAAACTCTTTTATTTCTCAAGTAATTAATCATAGCTTGTTGTATAAAAGTCCTGAATGATTGGTAAAATAAAAATTGTCCACTGCAAATTAAGACAACTAGATGGTGAGAAATATATTCTTTTGTTTCAACACATAAAAACTGAATTTGTAAATACTTTTTTTTTTTTTCAATTAGCAATAAATTACATTGTGACAAATGCGTGTTTAATAATATACGCTATAGAAACCAAAAGACTAAAATTGACGATTACTGATAAAGTTTCTAGAATAGCCTCTTTAAACTAC
Source organism: Caerostris darwini (assembly GCA_021605075.1). Classification (NCBI taxonomy): domain Eukaryota; kingdom Metazoa; phylum Arthropoda; class Arachnida; order Araneae; family Araneidae; genus Caerostris; species Caerostris darwini. The sequence goes on from BPLQ01006558.1 coordinate 9,349, forward strand.
TTCTCAACCATAGATTAAGGTTTTATTTATTTATTTTTTTTTTGACAATATAAATTTTTCAGTTATAATTATAATGTAATTCTAATAATTAAGAAAATATCACTTTGTTTATTGTTGCAAAACATGCTTTCATTTCTTAATGCGCAGTAAATGATTGAATTTGATTTTTCAAGATGAAGAAGATTCAAAATTGAAATAACTGTAAAAATAATTCTTGGTTTACACAAAATTGGTTAAATAACATTGGTCTTTAAACAACAAAAGTATTCAATTTCATGAAATAAGTTTCAATAAACTTAAATACAGCACATTTAAAGACGAAATCATTTTACAAGAACTGAATGCAGCATAAAAGATACACCTTAATATGTTTCATTTTCGAAGAACCTTATTTTCCTTTTCTTTGTTTTCGGGAAAGAACCTTTTTCTTAAAACGGTGCATGCAAAAACGGTATCCATATGAAGTTTGGAACTCTGAAGAGGTGGGTCTTCTTTTCTGTGCACTGTTCTGAGTGTTTACCAAAATAATTTTTTTTAAGTAACCGGATCTGCACATTTCTGCTCCGGCGACGTCACCAATGAGAAACTGCCACTCTCGGACGAGCGCAATTGCTCAGATTCTGAAAATTCCAATTTCCATGTCTCCATTGAACTGGGAAGCAGGAAATTAGGCTCTCTGTCTCCTTTAGTCCTACCTTGGTGATGTGCAGATATCTGGGAAGAAGAAGATACCCCGCAAACGGAAAAAGCTGCCCCCCGCCCCCAAAAAAAGGAAAAAGAATCACAAAAACCAGAGGAAAAAAATGAATAAAAAAAATACGTTACGTCTTGCACGCCTCAATTATTTCGCTCCCGAACCTCTGAAAGGTTTCTTCTTCTTCGTATACTACGGTGTCCTTATGTATATTTTTTCCTACCCTTCCTCCCATTCGTATTTGTATCTTTCTCTGCTGCTCTGTTTTTGCTTTGTTTGGCTTCTGATGTCCTCTTCTTTCCTCTTGCAATAACATTGCGGAGAGAATTGTTTCTTCTCCATCTGCAAGTCTCAATAGGACCAGGTTTTTCGGGGTTGTCCGCCATTATTTCTTTCCGTTCGAATAAATGAGGCGTTATAATTAGCCTCCCTTTCTCTCTCCTCCCAGATGTGCGTCCTTTGATAAACTTCTGGAGAGCCACCGGCAGGCCTTTTTAAGTGCTGAAGTTTTTGCCACACAACAAAAAAAATAAAGCAGTGCAATTTTGTCGTTTTCGGGACTTTATTCATGTCGAATTCGTTCAAAAGTCGGTCAATGCGTCGCTTTAATCTGAAAAGGATAAGTTGAAACAAAAAATTGGGTCATGGCTGCAATAAATAACCTTTAAACTTAAGTTGCACTTTTTTACTTAAGGAAACCTTTATTTAGAAAGTACTTTCTTTCTGGAGTAATTATTCATAGCTGGTTTTATAAAAGTCTTGAGAACAATTTTTTTGAATAATGCACGATATATAAAGCTAGCGATTGAACTTGACGATTGGTGATGAAATTTCAAAAATAGCTTTCTATAAACTGCTATTTAACAAGTGATTAAAGTTTTGTTTGTTATTTTAGATAAACAGTTCATTTTTAAATATACCAAAATGCCACTCTGTTTATTGTTACAAAAAGTGCTTTTATTTCTTAATGCATAATGTACAGAGCAAGCGAATGAAATTGAATATTCATGATGAAGTAAAATAGTTGTGAAAATTCTTGTATAAATAACAATAGTTCTGAACATATTGGTCTTTGAATAACAAAATAATACAAAGAGATTTTATGAAACAAATTTTAATTAACATAAATACATTATTTTCTTAAGACGAAATCATTTTGAAAAACCATTTTTTTTTTTTGCTTCCCAGTTCAATGTTTCCTTTCCGAAGTACCTTATTTTTTGTACCTTTCTTAACGGGAAAGAAAACTTTTTTTTAAAAAGTGCATGCAAAATTGGTATCCATTTGAAGTTTGAAACTTTGAGGAGGTAGGTCTTTTTATTTGTGCACGGCTTTGAGTGTTTACCAAAATAAGTTTTTTTAAGGAACCAGATCTGCACATTTCTGCCCTGGCGACGTCACCAGTGAGAAACTGCCACTCTCGGACGAGGGCAATTGCTGAGATTCTAAAAATTCCAATTTCCATGTCTCCATTGAACTGGGAAGCAGGAAATTAGGGTCTCTGTCTCCTCAGTCCTCCCTTGGCAATGCACAAATCTCTGGGAAGAAGAAGATACCCCGCAAACGGAAAAGGCTGTCCCCCAAAAAAGGAGGAAAAAGATTCTCAAACACCAGAGAAAAAAAATGAATAAAAAAATACGTGACGTTTTGCACGCCTCAATTATTTCGGTCCTGAACCTCTGAAAAGTTTCTTCTTCTTCGTACACTACAGGGTTCTTATGTATATTTTTTCCTTCCCTTCCTCCCATTTGTCTTTTCATCTTCCTCTCCTGCTCTTTTTTTGCTTCTGTTTGGCTTCCCCATCTGCAAGTCTGAATAGGACCAGGTTTTTCGGGGTTGTCCGCCATTATTTCTTTCCGTTCGAATAAATGAGGTGCTATAATAATTTCCTCTCTTTCTCTCTCCTCCCAGATGTGCGTCATTTGATAAACTTCTGGAGAGACACCGGCAGGTCTTTTTAAGTGCTGAAATTTTGGACACAAAAAAAACAATGCAATTGTGTCGTTCTGGACTTTATTTATGTCTGTTTCTTAGAAACACCGGTCAGTGAGTCGCTTTAATCTGAAAAGGAAAAGTTGAAACAAAGAATTGGGTCATGACTGCAATAAATAACATTTAACCTTAAGTTAATCTTTTTTTATGTAAGGAAACTTTTATATAAAACTATTTTCTTACTCAAGTAATTATTCATAACGGGTGGTATAAAGCCCTGAGTGTTTCGGTAAATAAAAATTGTCTATTACAAATTAAGACACATCTAGGTGGTGAGGATTTTGTTATTTTGTGTCGACATATAAATAATTGAATTATAAATATTTTGTATTTTACAATTAACAAAAAAACACGTGGTGTAATATGTTTTTGTTGAATAATGTCCGTTATACAAAACAAAAGACCGAAATGGACGATAACTGATAAAGTTTCTAGAGTAGTTCCCTTTAAACTACTGCTAAACCATAAGTTATGGATTTATTTAATATTTTTGATAACGTGTAAATTGTTCAGTTATAATTATAATAAAACATTTTTTGCAACTATAAACAAACTAAGAATAAAACATTTTTTGCAACTATAGACAAACTAAGAATATATCACTTTTGTTTATAGTTGCAAAAAATGTTTTTCTTTTCTAAATGAACACTAAATTTTTGAATTTGATTTTTCTTCATGAAGAAGTTTCGGAATTGAAATAACTGTAAAAATTATACTTGTTTAAATAAAAATTGGTAAAGTAATATTAGTTATTGGTGTTTACATTACAAAAGAATTCAATTTTAGAAACAACTTTTAATAAACGTAAATAAAACATTTTTTTAAAAAGAAATCATTTTGCAAGAAATGAATACAGCATGAAAGACACGCCTTCATATGATTTTTTTTAAAGAATATCTTAATTTTTTCTCTTTCCTTTCGGAAAAGAAACCTTTTTTTAAAGAAGCGCATGAAAAAACGGTATCCATATGAAGTTTGAAACTTTGAAGAGGTGGGTCTTCTTATTTGCGCGTGACTTTGAGTGTTTACCAAAATAAGTTTTTTTAAGGAACCGGATCTGCACAATTTCGCTCTGGCAACGTCAACCAGTGAGAAACTGCCACTCTCGGACGAGCGCAATTGCTCAGATTCTGAAAATTCCAATTTCCATGTCTCCATTGAACTGGGAAGCAGGAAATTAGGATCTCTGTCTCCTCAGTCCTCCCTCTCCGATGTACAGATATCTGGGAAGAAGAAGATACCCCGCAAACGGAAAAAGGTGTCCCCCTAAAAAAAGGTTGAAAAAGAATCGCAAACACCAAAGGAAAAAAAATGAATAAAAAAAATACATGACGTTTTGCACGCCTCAATTATTTCGCTCCTGAAACTCTGAAAAGTTTTTTCTTCTTCTTCGTATACTACAGGGATTTTATGTATATTTTTTTCCTTCCCGTCCTCCCATTCTTCTTTCTATCTCTCTCTCCTGCTCTGTTTTTGATTTGTTTAGCTTCTGATGTCCTGTTCTTTCCTTTGCAATAACAGTGCGGGAAGAATCGTTTCTTCTCTCCATCTGCAAGTCTGAATAGGACCAGGTTTTTCTGGGTTGTCCGCCATTATTTCTTTCCGTTCGAATAAATGAGGCACTATAAATATTTCCTCTCTTTCTCTCTCCTCCCAGATGTGCGTCATTTGATAAACTTCTAAAGAGCCACCGGCCTTTTAAGTGCTGAAGTTTTGGCACAAAAACGCAGTGTAATTGTGTCGTTCAGGACTTTATTTATGTCGGTTTCGTAGAAACACCGGTCAGTGAGTCGCTTTAATCTGAAAAGGAAAAGTTGAAACAAAGAATCGGGTCATGACTGCAATAAATAACATTTAACCTTAAGTCGCTCTTTTTTTAGGTAAGGAAAATTTTACTTAGAAACTACTTTCTTTCTGAAGTAATTATTCATATCCAGTTGTATAAAAGTCCTGAATGATTGGGAAAATAAAAATTTTCCACTACAAGGTAATTCTAGATTGTGAAGATATTATTATTTTGTGTCACCACATAAATAATTGAAGTGTAAATATTTTGTATTTTTACAATTAACGATAAAGCATATGATAAAAAAAGATTTTGCTGAATAATATTTTTATACAAAAGCAAAGTATTCAACTTGACAATTGGTCATGAAGTTCAAGAATAGCTTTCTATAAACTGCTACTTAACACGAAGATGAAGTTTTGCTTATTATTTTTGATAACGCGTAAATGGTTCATTTATAATTATAACAAAATACCACTCTGTTTATTGTTACAAAAGATGCTTTTATTTCAAAATGCATAACTTAAAGATCAAGCCACTGAAATTGACTATTCATGATCAAGATGTTTCAGAATTAAAATAACTGCTCAAATAATACTGGTATAAATACTGCTAGTTCTGAAAATATTTCTCTTTGAATTACAAAAGAATTCAAAATCGCTTTTATAAAATACGTTTTAATAACCATAAATACAACATTTTTTAAGACGAAATAATTTTGCAAGAACTGAGCATGAATGACACACCTTAATTTGTTTCCTTTTCGAAGTACTTTATTTTTTTTCTCTATCCTTTCTGGAAAGAAACCTTTTTTTAAAGAAGTGCACTCAAAACCGGTATCCATATGAAATTTGAATCTTGGTCGAGGTGGGTCTTCTTATTTGTGCACGGCTCTGAGTGTTTATCAAAAGTTTTTTTAAGGAATCGGATCTGCACACTTCAGCTCTAGCCACGTCTCCAGTGAGAAACTGCCACTCTCGGACGAGCGCAATTGCTCAGATTCTGAAAATTCCAATTTCCATGCCTCCATTGAACTGGGAAACAGGAAATTAGGCTCTCTGTCTCCTCAGTCCTCCCTTGGCGATGTGCAGATATCTGGGAAGAAGAAGATACCCCGCAAACGGAAAAAACTGCCCCCCAAAAAAAAAAAGAAGGATAAAGAAGCACAAACTCCAGAAGAAAAAAATCAATAAAAAAAATACGTGATGTTTTGCTCGCCTCAATTATTTCGCTCCTGAACCTCTGAACAGTTTCTTCTTCTTCATATACTACAGGGTTCTTATGTATATTTTTTCCTTCCCTTCCTCCCATTCGTCTTTTTTTTATCTTTCTCTGCTGCTCTGTTTTTGCTCTGTTTGGCTTCTGATGTCCTCTTCTTTCCACTTGTAATAACAGTGAGGGGAGAATCGTTTCCATCTGCAAGTCTGAATAGGACCAGGTTTTTCGGGGTTGTCCGCCATTATTTCTTTCCGTTCGAATAAATGAGGCGCTATAATTATTTCCTATCTTTCTCTCTCCTCCCAGATGTGCATCATCTGATAAACTTCTGGAGAGCCAACGGCATGCCTTTTTAAGTGCTGAAGTTTTTGGAGCACAACAACAAAAAAAGCAGTGCAATTGTGTCGTATTCGGGACTTTATTTATGTCGGTTTCGTTGAAACACCGGTCAGTGCGTCGCTTTAATCTGAAAAGGAAAAATTGAAACAAAGAATCCTGTCATGGCTGCAATAAATAACATTTAATCTTAAGTTACCCTTTTTTTTATGTAAGGAAACTTTTATTTAGAAACAATTTTCTTTTGAAGTAATTATTAATAGTAGGTTGTATGGATAATTGTTAATTATCCTGAGTGTTTGGGAAGATAAAAATTGTCCACTACAATTTAAGTCATCTTGGTGATGAATATTTTATTGTTTTGTGTCAAAACATAAATAATTGAATGATAAATATCTTGTGGTTTTACAATTAACAATAAAACACATTGTTTGAAATGCTTTTGTTGAATAACATACGATATAGAAAAAAGACTACACTGTCGACTGTGATAAACTTTCAAGAATGACCCATAATTAAGGGCCACCTAACTATAGGTTAACCACTTATGAATAACCTATAACCTCCACCTATAAACTACCTCTCAATCAGAGGTTGATTTTACGTATTATATTTGATGTGAAAACTATTCAATTATAATTATATGGTGTGATTGCTGTGGTTGTGTCTAAATCAAAAAAAAAAAAAAAAAGACTGAAAGCAAAGAAAAAGACTGACAAAGCAAAAGACTGAAATTGACTATTCATGATGAAGAAGTTTCAGAATTGAAATAACTGTAAAAATAATATCTGCCCTTCTCTAAATATATGTTCGTTAAATGAAGTTTTCCTGTTTTAGTTTTGATAACATGTAAATAATTGAAATATAATTATTTTGTAATACTTATATTTAAGAAGAAATCACGTGGTTTATTGTTGTAAAAACTGTTTTTATTTCATAATGCATAATGTAAAAACCAACGACTGAAATTGGCTATTCATAATGAAGAAATTTGAATTGAAATAAATATAAAATTAATAATTGCCTCCAAAAAATATATTCTCTTGAATGAAGTTTTTATGCATTATTTTTAATAATATGTAAATAGTTGAATTATAATTATTTTGTAAAAAAAATTAAATTTTTATTGTTATAAAAAATGCTTTTATTTCGTAATACATATTATATAAAGCAAAAGACAATTCATGAGGAATGTTCACTCTATTATAATTGCATTTTCTTGTGAATTTTCAAGCAATCATCTATTGTACAACTTGTTTCATGTTAATAAAATTGAAGAGAGACTCCTTCATGAAAAAGAGAAACAAATTTCATCTGTATGTTATATTTCAAAATGCAAGTAAATATGTATATGTCAAATATATAGTAATAAATATATATGTTTTTCATTAATTTAAAAAAGGAACATTATATTTTAATAATCTTTGGTTTACACAAAATACATTCGTTACTTTAATATTGAAGTTTTAGAAATTATTTTTACCCATCAAAATATATCGTGTTTAATCGTATTTATCTTTAGCAGAGTTCCATTTGAAATAAATAGGTACCTTTTATGTGTCATAAACATCAAGTTTTAAGTGGCAATGATGATTTCAGAGAGTTGATCTGAGAAATTCATCAACACCATGAGTAAATAGACGGTTGTTGAGGCGAATGGACCTCTAAGCCCCGCAGCAGTAAATAAAGCTCTCTGGCCATTTATAATAAAATAATCGGAATCAGATCTAAGCTTTCTAATCGAGGATTCTTATTGAAGGACCAAATAACACAATAAAACTTAATGACTCCTTAGATGAGCTGAGGAGACTTTTTTTTTTATCGTAAACCTCCATACATACAAAGTATCCAAAGAACAAAATGTCGAAGAACAAGAAAAAAAGTAGTATTTTTGGGGGAGTTCTTGTTCTTTCATTTGTGTATTTCCTGTTTCTCCCCGCGGCTTCTAAAAAGAATAGAAGCAGTGAGCAGTTATTGGAAGAACTCTTAGTCGAACCAGATAATGTTTTTAGATTATCTTCGACCATTACGGAAAGCCGAAGTGGTCTTTTTCGTTGACCCTCTGGATTTTATTGCTCGTCCTTTGCCAAAGAATACAATATAGTGGCTGCATTAAGATTTATTCAAGTTGACATTCTCTTTTGGCTTGACTAAAATAAAAAGTGACTTACCACATTAAGTAATAAAGTTTACCACATTTAGAAGTTTCAACGTTTTTCGAAGATTCAGAGAATTAAAACAGTTACTAATATGTTCAAATTTATCATCTCCATCTCCTATGGTACAGTCTTAATTTATGTACTTTATTCTGGGATATATTTTTGTTTACAATTGTCCACATAGCAATAAGTCGAAAGGAATTTAACAGCAGGGTGAACGTTATTGGAGCTAAATTTAAGAATATTCTACTCCTTGAAGAAAATTTTTGCTTTGAATAGTTTGTTACATAAATATTTCATTATGTATACTATAAATTATTATAGTGGCTGCATTAAGATTTATTCAAGACTAAAATAAAAAGTGACTTACCGCATTAAGTAATAAAATTTACCACATTGAGGAGTTAAAAGTTTCTCAACGATTCAGAGAATTAAAATAGTTACTAACAAGTTTCGATTTATCATCTCCATCTCCTATGGTGCAGTATTAATTTATGCGCTTTATTGTGGGATAAATGTTTGCTTTTATCCATATAACATAAAGTCGAAAAGAATTTTACAACAGAGTAGAAGTTGTTTTAGATTATCTTCTAAGCAAAATTTAAGAATATTCTACTAATTGAAGAAAACTTTTGTTCTGAATAGTTTATTACATAAATATTTTATTACGTATGCTATAAATTATTATATGTATAATGAAATCTATTATGTAAAAATTTTTTACCTAGCCTATGATTAATTTGTATCTAATCAATAAAATATTTTTCCATGAATCCATTAAAATTTTTAATTACACTACCATTATTTATATATATTATGATTAAGATATATGTCTTTTATATAAATAGACGAAAAGCACTTTGTTTTTTTTAAAAAACACATTACAATAGAATTGAATTCAGTTTTGAAAACTATCATCTCATATTTGTTCTTATTATTTCATCGATTTTAATTTTTTTCAACATATTATATTAGCATAATAGTTAAAATTATATACTGAAATATTGAAACAGAAAAATATATATAATTAGGAAATATCAGAGTGATTATTTTACTTGATTCATTCTTAGTAATTTTCAATTTAGTTCGTCATTTCTATATTATGTTAATTTTAACAACAACTTTGACATATATTTTTTTTTAAAAAAACAGAGAAAATCTGTTCTAAATATTTTGCAAATAATATTATCAATATTATTGTTTAAAGTTTATTATAAATGAATGTCAACAGATGATCAGAATTATGAAAGTGGTGATAAAACATGACGATTAGATGATCAATAAAATAATCAGAAAATAAAATTATTGTGATGTTATTCCCGTTTTTATTATCTGACCATGTTGGTGTTTTTAATTTATTACAAAAATAATGCCACTGACAAAATTGTCAAAAACTGCAACATTGCCGTAATAGAATAAAATATTTGCATGGAATAAAACATATAAATAATAGCGAGTATATGTAATCTCGATACAAAATTGTTACTTTTATTCATTCATTGTATTCCATAAAAAATTAATCAAAACATTGTTCGAGCTTATATTTGGATCCATTAGGGTATTTCAGAATTTTGTCCGAAACATAGTTCCTATCATGTGTTTCCATCTTTACAATAAATGATTCGATGACATCAACATTTAATCGTAACAATGCAGGGAAGTAGCCATATAATTTATCTATGTAGACACTCCCAAAAGCAACGCCTCATGATCAAATGATCGATTACCCGTCGCGGTTGGTTTTATCGGAAAATAAATACACTGGATTCAGCACTCCTCTTACCATTGTTGGATTCATACACGAATATGGTGCTAAATTAATTTTTGATGGATTTTCACATTTTTTTAATTATCATTTTTATTAAATAGTATAATAATAATTTAAAAAATTATAATAAGCATTTTCAACTGTTTTTATATTGACCTTTATTAGAAAAGGAAATGAAATGCATATCATTAAATATACATATCTTTATGACTTATAAGTAAACAAAGCCGAAACTTCTTATATTTTTAAATCTACATACCTATAAAAAATTTTAAAAATATATTATTATGTACATATTTTTTTCAAAAGTTGTTCATTCTGCAGTATTAATTTTATTAATAATTGAAACATTAGAGAATTCCCTAAATTTTTAATTTATATTAGTCATTATAAAACATTTATAATGAAAATGAATTAAAAAGAAAAATTATAATGAATATTCAGTTATTCTTTATATACTGCTTACTACATAATGTAACTAATTAACGTTTATTAATTAATTTTGTATTGTATTTTTAATTAATTATATATCACTGTTATAATTTAAAAAGAGTTCTGGCTTAATGTATATGTTTCATCAATCTATTCCAATAACTTACATTAGATATTGCGATAGGAGATGTATTAAATGTTATAATAAATATTTTTTAAGTTAAACTTTTGTAAAAGAAACTTTTTTATAAAGTAACAAATAAATAGTATTAAAAATAAATTCTAGTTGAACTCAGAATCAAGAAATCCAATATATTTTCTCTCAATCACAATTTCAAAAATAAAATTACCATGTACTTTGCAGATAAAATTTCCCATTTATTTTTTCGAGCTTAAAAATGTTTTTTTTTATCCTCATCTTTTTGAAACTAAATTTATCTATTGATGTATTGCCAACAGTTGAAAATATAAATTGAGCCCCTTTACAAATAAGGTTAAAGAATTTTTGAACAGCTTATAATTTTTGTACAAAAGTAACATTTTTAGTACCTAATTTAGAAGAAAAAATTTTTAATTAAATTTAATCTAATCAGATATAAATTAATTATATCAGTCAAATAAATGTTATTCATACTTAACAATAGAATTATCATAAAGTTTTCTGCGCTATTTTTTATTAAAGTAATTCATTAATTAAATCTTGGTGATTGAAATTATCTTAATTTTATGTCAGACAATATAAGAGAGTAATAATTTCTTAAAATAACCTGACAAACTGCAGGATTTTAATATCAAATCATTGTAATTTAATACATAAGATGTATTTGAATTAATTAAATCAAATAAAGCTTGATGTCTTAAATAATATAACAGGTTCTAATACAATATTCACTCAGACACAAATATTCAGAATTAAATCAATATTTAATTTAATCAATCGGTCCTAAAGTAAACGAATCAATTAATCTTAATAAAATGCACATCATAAACATTAAGTAACCATACGATACTTTTAACATGATTAATCTTGCTCCAAATCAAAGTCTGTCCATAAAATCCAACGAAAATTAATTACTTTCTGCCAAACTTTTAACTGGCGGGGATTTTAGTTTCAGTTATGCATTCCATTTCACAGAAATGTCCTTTCATAGCTCTCTTGCATAAAGTTAATCAATTATTTCATACGTCATCTTAATCCATTATTCCGAAAATCTACACGAGGGCCACGGTCAATTTCGCGTTCTACCATTCCCGCCTATTGTTTAAAGTAATGAATTCCTACAAGCTGAAGCATGGAATACCTTACCATTACACCGAAACCGCACGAAACCAATGCAGTCAAGCGAGACGGATGGCTGGATGGTTTACATTAATAATTACAAAGACAAATTGTCCGTAATAGTCGGTTTGGCGACAGGTTCCCCCAAAATGGTACAGCCAATATTAACGTCCCGTAGATGATCCACACAATGGGCAATGCTCTTGGACTAATAGAACATTGTGGGACCTGGTCAACGAAAGGCTATTATCAAGTCATCAACGAGTGGCTATTTTAATTATGTTTATCGGATGAGCTGGGCTTGATCGATGGGGCACATCACTGGCTAAGCAGGGATCTGTATTCTGGGGAGAATTAATAAATAAATAATAACATCTTAAGCCTATTATTAACTCGAAATTGTATTCATTATCTGCTGGATTCTGGAGATGGTACTTGGCAGAAACTGGCTCACAGCCGAATTGAAGACGCACTAACAGATTTTACCATCCCAAAATTACCCAATTCTGGATTACCGTAATTTGAATGGAGAAGGAGTTAATTGCAAATAACTGAGCATTTATACACAACGTTGGCAATTAAATTGTTGTGTCTCAATTCGAAATTTGCAAAAACAATTCTCAACATAAATTGATGTATTAGTTGTTAGTAAATTTTTTTGCACTAAAACATAGCTCTTCAAAATAAATTTTATTAAACGTTATTATTTAAGCATATACTAATATGTATTAGCTTACTATTTACTGTTATTTTAGGAATTTTAAATTAATAATTGAAAAATAAATATTTAATTAATAATTTATTCATACAATTTTGAAAATACTTTTGTAAAAAAATTTTGTAAAACATTCTTTTGGTAATTTAAAAAAATTAGAGCTCTTAAAATAGATATGCCACTGTCTTTTACACGATTTTCTTTGTAACATTGCATACAATTTTGAAAGTACTTCTGTAAAACATTCTTTTGGTTATTCTAAATATTAAAGCTCTTAAAATGAATATATATCACTGGCACTTATTCGATTTTATTCGTTACACTTCATGTAATTTTGAAAGTACTTCTGTAAAACATTTTTTTTTTTTTTGGTTATTTTAAATATTAAAGCTCTTAAAATAGATATGACATGGTACTTATTCAATTTTCCTTGTAACATTGCAGATACTGCTTCTTATCCCTTCTGTATTGCATAATTATTTTACAGGGCCTACACAATGCACCTGCAAAAGCCTGATTACTATAATTTTGTTTTCGAGACTATGTATAGTGATCATTCTTCTACTTATTTTGCTTTATCTAGGAGATCATTGTACAACTTTTTGGGGGATTTATGTTGCCAGATAGGAGCTTCATATTAAATTTTTATGATCTAAGTACTTGGTATTAAAAAAAAAGGCCAAAGATTTTTTCGGCCTTAATGATTAAATTTCATTCTATTTCTACATTAATAATAAATAATAACAACAATGATAGTTCCTATCTAAAAAAAAAATTTAAATATAGCTTTTATGAAAACAATATATATAAAAAATCATTATGTATGTTATCTTATTCGGACATGTTTCATGATCTAACGAAAAAGCAATTCATGAATGAGAATAGCAATTTAAAAATCATTGGAAAAAATTTTTTAAACATTTCCTTTATATTTATTGATATTTTAGTTGTTTTAAAAAAATTATTAATTAATTTATTATACTAAAAAAATTCAATTAGCTCATATGCAGCTATGCAGTAACTGCATTATTGTCAAATGATTTTTAACTTTTATTATAGATAGTTCTTGGTATTAATTATGTTTTGCATTAATCATTTATAGTGTAATATTTAATGTATTCATTATTTTTTTAAATAATTTTGCTTAATAGTCATGTACTTTTCTAACGCTTGTTTAAATGTATTATTAATTTTATTTTATATATATATATATATATATCTTATCAATTTACAATTAAGTAAATTTATGATAATAAAGATCTCAAAAATAAAGAAATAATATGTTTCATTGGAATAACTAAGTTGACGTTTAAACTTTTTAATATCTCTAAATATAAATATTTCTGTGATTTTCTGGAAAGTTATAGTATGAATAGCATAAATTCATGTTAAGATGTTGCCAATGTATCTTATTATTTTCCAATTTTGATAATTTGAAATTTTACTGCTCATTATATAAAATGAAAATGTATGTTTTTTAAAAAAATTTTGTAAAACATATTATATGTAAATATATTTATAAATTTCTGCACATATATATATACATTTATATATATATATGCAGAAATTCGTAAATAATGCAGTGCACTATTTACAAAATGCACTTCTTAACATGGTACGATTTTCACAAAGAAAAACATTAATTTCTTGATCAAAAATAGCAAATGCAATTTTTGTACAATAATTTTTTTTTTTTAATTTTTATTTCACCAAAGAGTTTCGATTTATTGTAAACCTTTGGATATATAAATTCGAATTAAAAGACATTTATAAGAAATAATATTTTATTTTTTTAGTTTTCAGAAACACTTACATATATCAAGTAAAATTTAAGGTATTTTGTTGCACTTTCTTAATTCAAAAGAATTGTTTTGGAGAATTTGTGTAGTTTAACCTTAATTAAGAATAGCAAAACTACGATTAGATTTTGCAAAAATATATACAAAAGGAATATTAACTATATTTAGTATACTTTTTATTATAAGTTGAGAAATTCTACATATCCTGATAACCATTTTATAAATCTTACGGGTAAATTGATTGCCTAGCTGTCATACTATTACAAAGTAGTACTACGGGATGCTGTACATCAACATTTACAGTGACACCACTTTGACAGGACAATTTGAAATTGGGACTGTGAAAGTGCACTGCAGGTCGTCCATTTTCCTTCCTCCTTTGATGGGCTGAGAACAGTCCATTTTTAAAATGTAACTTAAAGATAAACTTTCCATTCCAAGTTACAGTGTCACATGAGTCGCATAAATGAACAATATCTCACATCGGGAAAAGCAACGCCAGAACCCCAAACTGCTGGATGGCTCTGGAGCATCTTCTTTTTTTTTCTTCCTCCACCCCCTCACTTTGTGTTTTGGTCCCTGAAGAGAGGCAGGAAGAGCCGACTATATGCCGTTTACGAGGATTTCAGAGTGCCTCCCTTGGGGTTTTTGTGTAACCCCTCCCCTATTCCCAGAGGCAGCCCCGAGATAGCTTCACGTGATAGAGTATCGGATTTGGAGTCATTGTCACTCGCACGCCAGATAAGACGGCTCGTAAACAACTCAGAGAGAGAAGAGATTTCAAGAAGAGCTGAAACTTCATTTTCCTCTGTTGCCATTTGAAATATTCCATTTCGGGGAAAAAGGGATGAGTATGTGCAGTGTAAGAATGTTTGTGAAGGAAATTTTTAAATCCAAGGATTGCAGATCAGAGTGGTATCTTGTAAACAGAAATCGGTTAAGGTTTTGTTGGTGTGGGATGTTTTGAACAGATTGTGGAATTCTTTTTAGTAGAAGTATAGTAGTACAATAGTTTGGAACTTAAATGTATAAACACAATATCTCAAATCAATAAAAGACTTAGAAACTTCGTATTTTTTTCTAATAATATGAATATTATGACAATAATTAATAATAATGATGAATGGTGGGACATTGTTGAAACATTATTTCTCATGTATTACTTTAGAGTTAAAATATTGTAGTTGCTGTTAAAGGTCAGTAATTTTCTACGTTATCCAGAGTATACCACAGACACCTACTATACTGAACTCACATTATCCAATTGCAATTCGTAACTAACAATCAAAACGACATCTCGGTATTTCTATATCCTTCCACATCCAAAAATAATGTAAGTACAATCCTGCTTATGAATTTAATGTCCCTAAACCCAGAATCCTCTATTTGGAAACCCGAATATCTGAGGAATATTCATGAATAGCATGTTAAAAATATCCTAAAGAAAAGCCACTGATTTATTTAGCATTGAAATTGCTCAATGGCTCAATTGCTATACACCATGTAGATAGTACCACGCCACTCTTGATTCTTAAAGGATTGTTACGGTTATTTTTTAATCACAATAATGTTAAAATAATAAATTGTAATAGAGAATATTGTTGCGTTTTAGAAATCCATTCTTTTTTATATAGATTTAAATAATATATAAAACAATACATCAATATTTCATGTAATCTTTCACATTAAATTTTCCAGGAATATTTGAAAGAAAGTAATGTTATCTATTTTACAGAAATCTATCTTTTATCTACTTCTCAATTTTAAAAAAAAATAATAATATCAAGTCTATTTTTTGCAATAGTTAACAATCCTACAAAACTAAGCAGCATTACACATCATATATAAAATATCAATATTATAAAAATTTGATTTTAAATAATATATAATAATTTGCTCCAAGAGTTCAGCTAACCTTCCTCTGATCAACACATAACCATCAATGACTTCAAGGCAGAAACGTCTTTATCTGACTTTACAACAGACATCCATTCTACCCTTCAATGAACCTTAGCTTGACACCACTGAAGTCACAGATGACTGTGATTTTGTATTAATGGCAAAAATGCTACAATGCATCTGGCTCGAAGCTGTCCCTTAAGTAATATATTTCTTACCATTACCTGTGCCATTTTGTTGCCAATAGAAGCTCAAATTTCTGCCGCAGATGCAATATGATGTATTATAGTCATGGGGCGAATATGGAGAACGACACTCTCAATAATGACTTATATGCGGCCGAACTTCGGACTTTTATAGTATTTTTCCATGACTACTGCTGTCAATAATCATGCACATTGGATACATCCCTGAAAAGTTTTTCTGCAATATCACGAAAAGAAAATCCGCTTTCTCGTAGTGCTATTACAGAGCTTCTTCCAAATTCAGTAAGCTTCTTATACTCCTTAAAGTTATTCTTGACTCAAATCTAGCTCACATTATCCAGTCTGGAAGGTAAATAACGTTCACAATATTTACATCGTTCTTTTAAAGTAAACGTGATATGTTCACAGTGGCGATGCTAGCACCACTCTTATTCTTCTAGCGTGAAATTTGAATAGACGTCCTCTTTCAGATCTATAAACATTCCTCCCAAAAATCGTTTCACTAGCGACAATCCTACTTGGTGCTGAAATTTTATTTTCCGCTAATATATATACATATAAATATTTCATTTGGGATTCTTTATTCTAAAATTTGTATCGCGAACATTGCCAATGTAGAAGGAATCATCCAAGCCACACAAATTTTCATCAATTTTCTAATAATAAAATTTGAAATAAATGCGCATCTAAGGTATTCTAGTTTTACTAAGGCATATACTTTAATCAGTACAAATCAAGTTAATGCATCCTTTGAAATTAAATTAAATGTGATATAACAATTAATGAATTCAATTGGCATGACTATAAAGAAATGAAAAAAAAAATTTGTTTATACTTTTTTCAATAAACAAATTATTGTGAAATTTTATCATTATAAAACTTACTTTGGTTTTATAAAATATTAGTTGAGCTATTTTTCTATTTATTTCTAAAATTTTAATAATTTATAGAAATGTATAACTCTCATAGGTTATATTTTTCATTTTCGTTAATATACCGCTCAAAACAATTAGGGGATATTATGATTTTGGATTTAAATTGCGAATGAGGAAATGTTTTAGTGACTGATATATGGCGTGTAGGTGTTGTAATATATGAGAAAAGAAGAAGAAACAACGAACTATGAATAATTAAATTTTATACACTATATTTGTCGGTAAACAAAAAATGCACAGTTGATGTACATTATACAAAAAAAAATTGTGATTTCTGGGATACAAATGAATTTCAATAAGGGTATGATTTTTCCTGACCAAAAGTAATGTCGCATGCCTACGAGGTATTGAATCAATGAGATTATCACTGAGGGACTGAGATATTCTCCCTCAATCCTGTAGAAGAGAGCTTTCCAACTGCTGAATTGTTTCTGGCGTAATAAGAGACTATGAACTCTTTTCCCTAGAAAGTTCCAAACACGTTCTATTGGGTTCCTATCTGGGGATCTGGGGAATATGCTGTTCAATCTGCTTCAATCCAATGCTGAATACAAAATTGTCCACTAGATGAACATGATGTGGCCTGACGTTATCATCCATAAGAATGAATTCATCCTAATTGCTGCAGAGTAAAAATGACTAAAATATGTCTGAGGATCTCATCCCTTTTCGCTGAGGCTTTAGTACGCCCTTCCTGATAATCTGTAGGTCTGTGCTGCCATTAATAAAAGTACAGGCCCAGACCATCACTTAGCTTCCGCCAAATCGGACACTTTCATGCTTAAGTATGAAATGGATAAAGGAGTATTCTTTCCTGGAGAGAATCCTCCTTTTGTCAGGTTGTACATTAAAGCGAGATTCGTCCATGAAGATCATGTTGTTCCACTCATCTCCTCCCCATTTGAGATGCCCCTGTGCCCACCTTCTGCGAGCAGCAAGGTGCTTCTATGTCAACGAAACACAAACCATAGGTCTGCAAGCATACAAACACCCATAGTGGAGTCGGTTTCGAACAGTTTGGGTCGAAATTCTGCTATCAGTGACCCTCTGAAGGTGCTGCTGCAAGAAAGTAGTGTTCATAGTGCGATTCTTCTGCCCATTAGTGTAAAAACTGATCATTATTTTGTATTGTTGCATGCGTATGACCTTTTTCCAAACTTCAATGAACATTTCCAGTTTCTAAAAAAGGAATTAATAGTCTGGAGATGACACTTTGAGAAATTCCTAACACTTCTGCTGCAACTAATATCATTTGACCTACCCCTGAATGGCCCTCCAAGCTGCTACTTATTTAGCTAAGTCATCTTGCTGAGACATCGTAATCACTGTTACAAAATATTCAACGAGTGTCAATTGCTTTTAATCTCCTACTACAAAGCAGATTAAAAGCAATCAACTCGAACAATTAGAAATCAACACTAGCAATCAGCAACATCAATCAACAATCAACTCAAGCAATCAGCAATAATTTCACTCCTTATATAAAATGCATAGCTTTCGACGTCATAGACAAAATTTGTATATTCTCAACTTTGTAAACATTATAAGTTTTCTTTTTAACTTTTCTTTTTAACTTTTTTTCTTTTATTTTATTATTGTTAAAAAAAAATTTTTCGTTATATGATTATTTCCTACTGAGCTCCTATCTCCTGATTGTTTTGAGCATTGTATTATTACAAAATTTCATTTAACTTAACTTATAATAACAAAATACCTTATAATTAAAAACTTCAAGAACACTCTATTAATATGTAAATAATTTGTTTTTATTGATACAAAATTACTTATAATTTAAAATTTTTAACCGTATAAAAAACTAAATTCCAATTTTTCATTATCCATAAAAATATTTTAAATATTCCATATAAATAAATTACATGTATTATATTCTTCATGATTAAATTTGATGTGAAATTCTATGGTAAACTTTATTTAGAGTTAAAATGACATTCGTATAATTCATAAAAAGTAATATCTTTATTATTGTACAATTAAATAAAGTAGATATCATCAATGAAAATTTGTAGGGAAAATTAAGGGAAAACAATTGCATAACAATATGTCATACAAACAGGAGACATAAAATAGTTTTTCGGCTTTTGAAATAAAATATTGTCGAAAAAACATTATTTACTTCATAATTAAAGATGTCACAGTTTGTTTACCATCAGATGCAAATACACGAGACGGATTCATTAATTCAAAGCAAAGTATAAATTTCTTTTGCATTACGTAATAAAGAAAACAAAGATTACAGGTTTCTAAATGTCATGAAAGTTTGGACAGTAAAAGCAGTGAGAAGATTTATTCTGAGAAAGTAATCCCATTTCGAAATTTTAAGTGAGAACCCTAATCCTACAAAAGAATGTTTTGAAACAGATGGCTCATTATAAATAAACAGGTTTTCCTGTAAATAAATGAAAATGAAAGATCATGTATGATTATGGTCATGCAAAAAAATAACTTACTTATTTAAAAATAAGGCCCGTTATTGTTTATACATTAATAAATATCTTCATTCTAAATTCTAACATACACATGATGAAGGATTTTTTAAACTTTAAAAATAAAAGAATTTTTGTCAGTATTCCAAAAAAATTAAAGAAGTTGTTTTTATCTCAAAAATACACGTTGTTTTTCAGTATTTTAAATTTCATGAATATTTCAAAAGGTAAGAAAAATATTCTAAAAGATATTTATGGCAGTTATATTTTACAAAAATGCATTTAGATTGAAAAATGAACATTCAGGTATTTATATACATAAAAAAATAAATTTAACTGAAACTTTTGACACCGCAAAAACTAAGCAGTAAAAATATTAATTTAATTTTCTTAAATCCAAGCATAAATTCATAATATAAATGTTTATGACAAATTGAAGGACACAGAATTAAACTGCAATAATTCATCGTCAAAATTTAGTTCTAAAAGTCACGAGATTCTTAGAACTATAGTAAATTTCCAGGAATAAATTTAAAACATTTTTAAAGTAAGAGATTTATAAAAAGGAAAAATTAAAAAATAGGACACTTATAAATGGAGAAAAATTAAAGACAAGACACTTATAAATAGGGAAAAATTAAATATAAGATACTTATAAATAGGGAAAAATTAGGGAATATTTATAAATTTTTTGTCACAAAATCCATGTTGTTTTTCAATATTTTAAATCTGATGAATATTTCAAAAGGTAAGAAAAATATTCTAAAAGAAATTAATGACAATTATATTTTACAAAAATGAATTTAAAATGGAAAAGGGGCATTGATTTATTTATATACATGAAAAAATAAATTTAGCTTAAACTTTGGGCACAGCAAAAACTGAGCAGTAAAAATATTAATATAATTTCCTTAAGTGCAAGAACAAAGTCATCTTATAAATCACAGAATTAAACTACAATATTACATCTTCAAAATTTAGTTCTAAAAGTCACCAAATTTTAGAACTAAATTTCCAAGAATAACCTTAAAATTTTGTTAAAGTAAAACACTTATAAATAGGGAAATATTAGGCAAAATTTAAAAAGTTCTTTTTATCTTAAAAATGAATGTTGTTTTTCAGTATTTTATATTTGATGAATATTTCAAAAGGCATATTTTTTTCTCAAACTTTTTTAGAACTAAATTTTTGGGAGCAACTTAATTTTTTTTTAAATATATGCACTTATAAGTAGGAAAAAAGTAAAGATAAAACAATAAATAGGGAAAAAGTAGGGAATATTTCAAATGTTCTTTTTATCTTTAAATGTATGTTGTTTTTCTTTTTTTTAAGTTTAATGAATATTTCAAAAGGTAAGAAAAATATTCTAAAAAATATTTATGGCAGTTATATATTACAAAAATGAATTTAGAATGGAAAATGGACATTCAGTTATTTATATAGATGAAAAAATAAATTTAGCTTAAACTTTGGGCACTGCAAAAACTAAGCAGTAAAAATGTTAATAAAATTTTCTTAAGTCCAAGAATAACTCATTATAAATAAGCAGGTTTTCCTGTAAATAAATCAAAATGCTTAGAAAATGAAAGATCATGTATGATTATGGTCATGCAAAAAAATAACTTATTTTCAGAGATATAAAAGGCACGTTATTGTTTATACATTAATAAATATCTTCATTCTAAATTCTAACATACACATGATGAAGGATTTTTTAAACTTTAAAAATAAAAGAATTTTTGTCAGTATTCCAAAAAAAAAAATTAAAGAAGTTGTTCTTATCTCAAAAATACACGTTGTTTTTCAGTATTTTAAATTTCACTAATATTTCAAAAGGTAAAAAAAATATTCTAAAAGATATTTATGGCAGTTATATTTTACAAAAATGCATTTAGATTGAAAAATGAACATTCAGGTATTTATATGCATAAAAAAATAAATTTAACTGAAACTTTTGACACCGCAAAAACTAAGCAGTAAAAATATTAATTTAATTTTCTTAAATCCAAGCACAAATTCATAATATAAATGTTTAGGACAAATTAAAGAACACAGAATTAAACTGCAATAATTCATCGTCAAAATTTAGTTCTAAAAGTCACGAGATTCTTAGAACTATAGTAAATTTCCAGGAATAAATTTAAAACATTTTTAAAGTAAGAGATTTATGAAAAGGAAAAATTAAAATATAGGACACTTATCAATAGAGAAAAATTAAAGACAAGTCACTTACAAACAGGGAAAAATTAAATATAAGATACTGATAAATAGGGAAAAATTAGGGAATATTTAAAAGTTTTTTTTGTCACAAAATCCATGTTGTTTTTCAATATTTTAAATCTAATGAATATTTCAAAAGGTAAGAAAAATATTCTAAAAGAAATTCATGGCAATTATATTTTACAAAAATGAATTTAAAATGGAAAAGGGGCATTGATTTATTTATATACATGAAAAAATAAATTTAGCTTAAACTTTGGGCACAGCAAAAACTAAGCAGTAAAAATATTAATGTAATTTCCTTAAATCCAAGAACAAAGTCATCTTATAAATGTTTGTGATAAATCGTAGAATTAAACTACAATATTTCGTCTTCAAAATTTAGTTCTAGAAGTCACTAAATTTTAGAACTAAATTTCCAGAAATAACTTTAAATTTTTGTTAAAGTAAGACTCTTATAAATAGGGAAATATTAGGCAAAATTTAAAAAGTTCTTTTTAGCTTAAAAATGAATGTTGTTTTTCAGTATTTTAAATTTGATGAATATTTCAAAAGGCATATTTTTCTCAAACTTTTTAGAACTAAATTTTCGGGAGCAACTTAATTTTTTTTTAAATATAAGCACTTATAAGTAGGAAAAAAATAAAGATAAAACAATAAATAGGGAAAAAGTAGGGAATATTTCAAATGTTCTTTTTATCTTTAAATGTATGTTGTTTTTCTTTTTTTTAAGTTTAATGAATATTTCAAAAGGTAAGAAAAATATTCTAAAAAATATTTATGGCAGTTATATATTACAAAAATGAATTTAGAATGGAAAATGGACATTCAGTTATTTATAAAGATGAAAAAATAAATTTAGCTGCAAAAACTAAGCAGTAAAAAGATTAATAAAATTTTCTTAAGTCCAAGAACAAAGTCTTCTTATAAATGTTTATGATAAATCACAGAATTAAACTACAATATTTCCTCTTCAAAATTTAATTCTAAAAGTCACCAAATTTTTTGAACTAAATTTTCAGGAGTAACTTTAAAAAATTCTTAAAGTAAAACATTTATAAATATATAAATAATAGTAAAACATTTATTGTTATTAATTATCAAATGTTTTTAATTAATTCCTTCAAATTTATAATTATGAAATATATATTTATTTATGGAAATAATTTAGAAATATAAAAAATAATATTTATAAGTAAGCTATTGGTTTGAACCTAATAATTGTAATATAATAATAATTGTTAATAATTATTTTCTCTGAAATAGTTCTCTGAAATAGTTTTGAACTATTTTTTTTTTCAATTTTCCTTAACAAATCAGGAATATGAAATATAAAAAAAAAAAAATATTTTCAAAGAAGGTATTGGTATGAATATAATAATTGTAATACATAATAATTGTTAAGTAATAATAATATATATAAAAATAATAATAATTGTTAATAATTGTTTTCTATACTAAAAATATTTCATTTAAAATTTGATTAATTTTTCTTAACAAATCATCAGAAAAATTAATTTTCTGCATTAGAGGAAATTTATTCATACTGATCTGGGGGAAAAAATCAGTAACAGAAAAGATTATTAAAGGGATTTATTTCTCATTGCAATCAAATTGACAGTTATGAAATATATCTAATATTTAATTTCTTTAATATTCTAATTCCTTAATGCCCTTTTTGCTTCAAAGTAATTTTTAATCAAAAATTAATATGCATAAAAAAGAAATTTTAATTTCCAAATATATGTTTGAGGTGGAATATTTTACCATTCTCTTAATCAAAAATAAATGTGTCTGAAATACTGACTTTTAACACGTATCTTTATTATAAATTAACACGTCAAAATGTGAAAATTCATTTGTCATCAAACTGAAATAAACAGACATGTTAATCCATGCAAAAATGATTAATGGTTTCCAAATAATTGAAAAGAAATATTATTAGTACCAGCATAGAAAATGCATTAATCAAATCGATCTCTCCTCAATCATTACGTGTGAAAGAAATCTTCCTTCAAGGAAGAATTTTTCCCCTTCATTAGGTTTTATGAGTTTAAATAATCAAATAAATATCTACATTTTAATAAGCTCGAAGCAGTTTATTCATTAATATTGACAGTTAATAAAGAAAACTCGAAATTATTTTTAATTACTATTAAAATTAAGAACAAGGTAAATGTATCACATATATTATTATGCTATTTTTATTCATTTTCTCTTGTTTTAGATTTCTTAATCTGTTCATTATACCTCAGTGATCATTTACTGAATTGTTTTTAAATTTTATAGCTTTCAAGATTTTTTTATATGTGACATATGAAATAAAATAATTTCTATCTAATAATAAGCATTTCAGAATTGTTTTTAAATTTGTAATTTAACTCTAATTTTTCTGGTTGATTTATCCATCAGAAAATGTGTATATCTTTCATTTATTGTATTTGAAATGCCCTTAAAATTTAAGGAATACTATTTAAATTTTCAGCATTTCACCCAGACACATGAAATTTGTTTATTGACTTAGTAGAGAAATAATATTTGTTGCCAAAAAATACTTAACTATATTTTAAAATTCAATATTATCTACGATGCATATTGAAGAAATATATTTAAAAATAAGTTTAAGAAATTAAATAATGTTTTGCTCTTAAAAAAATCATGCAAAGCATATAGTATATTCTTTATACACATATATTATCCTTTAAACATATTAAATACATATGCATTATCATACATATATATTCTCATTTTTACATATATATCTTTATACATAGCTATAAGTATTATTCGTTATCCAACATTTTATATACATATAGTATAATATATATAGTTGAATAAAGACTAGTTTAAAATAAAAAGCTATGATGATTTAGACCAAAAGATTTTAGAAAGGAATAAAAGGTTAATAAAAATATTATGTATAAAAGGTTAATTATTTAGCATTTTAATAAATTATTTAGTTAATTTTTAATTTTCAATTAAACATATTTTACACTCAAAAATTTTGTTAAGTAGAATTAATAAAGACAGTTATCTGGATTAAAATGAAAGAATTTGACAATAATATTTCAAATTATTATATAATTATTGATTGACGCCTTTATTAAATGGCTTATTTTGAATTTAATTCATAAGTAGTTCATTTTTATTAAATTATTTTTATAATAAATCAATATTGTTTTTAATTATTTTCTCATAAAAAATTCTTCAAATATTTTATTCCATTCCTTTATGAATAGACTCTTTTTGCGAGGTCGATGCAGTTATTTTATTTATTATTCTTTCCAAATATTCTTAAAAAAACTTATAATTTGTTATTTTGAAATATATTTTTTTTCTTATGATGCTCGCAGTTTTCAATTAAAATTTTAATGTGTTTATACACATTTTTTAATTTTTTTATTTTATTTTGATTCAATCCAAGTATTTATTTATTTAATGTTTACACAATATTCACGTCATATTCTCTTTTTCGTATTTCTGATTTGAAGATTTTTCTTTTGTATATCACATAAATTCGAAAATAATCGTGTTTGTTTTTCAAAATTTTAGATTCCAATGTTTGTATGAGATAAACAAATCCAGTTAAATTAGATATTATAAAAGTTTTTTTTTGAAACCTTTCTAAATAAGAATTTTTTAATGTTTTATCAACAGAGTGTGTTAAAATAATATTTTTATTAATTATTCTAATGTAACCATGTCTGCAAGTAGGCATTAAAATATAATATATTTTAATGTACAAAGAATTTTGTAATTAATTTTATACATAAAATTTATTTAATATTAATTTTTAATTAATATTAAGTAATTCAATTCACTATATTTAATATAAAAATTATTAAATATATATTTTTATCGTACAAAGTAAATTTTATTTTACTTGACTAAATTTTTACTAAAACTAAAATTTGACTATTTTGACTATAATTTTACTTGACTAATTTTTTACTAATAAATTTTATTTTATTGACAGAAGAATAAGCTTTGAATGGTATCGTTGAAAAGAGACTTATTAATTAACGCGGTAAGCTTCTGATGTAGTGGAAGCCTTTTCGAAGTACGACATGTTTGAAAGCATGCGATTATCTCTTCTAGTGATAAACATGATAAATCCGTAAGCCATAAAGTTTATATATTAGATTTTAAGAAAACGACTTAAGAAGTGAGCTCTTTAGTGCTCTAGGGCTATTTGTTCTAATTTTTGATGGCGTCAGAAACCAAATATGGTTCACTGAACGGTATTTTAATTGTAAAGCTAATCAATATACAATCAATATTAATAAATCAATAAGCTATCAATCAATAAGGAATCTATAATTTTTAGCTGTAACTGATCAAATTATCTTTCGTAACTAATGAACAACACTAAAAGTTCTAATGGATAGTCAGCCTCTACAGTTATTTGAGTTTTTTCAATAAAAATTGAATATATAAAATATTCTTAACTTCTTCCATCATAGAAAAAATTTATTTGATTATTTTAAATAATATTAGTTATAATTCATAATAAATTCGAGCATTTTATTTCGTCGAATGACAAGCTATATTTTAAATATATGAACAACAATAAAAAACTAAAAGCCTTTAGCTAAAACTTTTTGATAAATAAAATTATTTATTTTAAAATTTTATCGAAATATATCTATAGTAATTTGAACATAACTTCAAACAGTAAAGGGTATAATGATAGAATTATACAAGATTTATACAAGATTTTTATAAAACATTATCATAGATTAGTACCTTTGATGAATTTACTAATCGTAATATTTTATTTAAAAGTTCTAGAGATGTTATGTTACACTATTTAGAAGAAAACAATTTCATTTTTAAATATTAGCCTCTACATTTCATGATTTATACATATATCTTATTGTATTTGTTGATTTATTATTAATGTTTGAATAATTTTATTGCACAATCTTAAACTGCATTGTTATATAATTTCGTAATTGAAAGCAAATTTCTAGTTAAAGATGATGGAGTATTAAGGCAATATTCATCTGAAGCATTAAATTTTGGGACGGATTTACTTTTTCTTGAATTAATAATAAAAATAATTATTATTCATTAAAATGCAGATGATATAATAATAACAATATTTTATATAATAATTTATAAATCAATAAAAATGAAAATCTCAATCAAAATTATCTTACATTAAAAAAAAGTTTATTTGGTTTTTTTTTTATAAAAATATTTATTATTCTATTGATTAAATGCATATACAACTGTGCCCAAAAAGTAAAACTAATTTTCAATTTAAATTTCCCGGGCATATGTAATTTCAATTTTTTTTTTTTTCTTTTTTAGTTGTAAGCAAATATGTAACAAATGCATATATACATACTAATTACATAATTCATATATAAAACAATAAAAAATTAAATGTCTCTTTGTATTTAATTCACTAATTTAAAATCTATCGTTAAGAAGGAAATGTTTTTCTTCGGTACCTGTTCTAAAGTTCTGCTCACGAAAAAATTCTAAAAATAGTTCGTAATTTAATTATTACGTATTACATATTTTGTGGTATCTTATTACATGTATTACATTCTTATCACGTATTACATTTATTCTTATCTTCCTAATTGAATGTTAATATGATATGCTTATGTAAGTTATCACATCAGACATTGATTTTCTTTGACCCTGAAAGCTATTATTTCAACACACGCATTAAATCGATCGAATTCTGATTTTTACTCCATGCTAGTTATAACTATCACATAATCTGACAATTTATATTTGCGTATGAAATTTAAACATATGAGTGAGCATAAGCGTGCTCACACACATATATATGCAGGAAAAAAATTTAGGAAAAACAAACACAAAATTGTAAATAAAGCAATGGGCAAAGTACTTTTTAAAAAAACCATTATCCCATGTCAGAGAATCAAGAACCACTTGCAATAAGTGTTTATAGGAGCAAGGAGATTTGACAGCGATTGTAACCACATGTATATGTATTTCACATGAATAGTGAATTTACTAGGTTTTCTCTCAAACAAGAAGTAAATGAGTATCAGTGTCCTCTGAAAGTCATCTCGAACTGCAATGCCCTTCGATTATTTTCCCTGTATGAGCTGCTCGTGTATGAGCAAGTGGCTAAATGGCCACTGATATGCAGTGAAAAAAAATGTGTAAAGGCCACTGCGTATAATTCACATATATTATATGTTGAACCCTTTTTCAATTTTTTGGAATTATAACCTGAAATTATCCTTTATTTCTTTTCAACACAACTTAACAAATAAAATGTCTTAAATGTTTAATGCAGCTAGCAATACCATATCGTAATTAAATAAGTATAAATATGCAAAAATTAATGCGCATAATATTAGAAAATCGCGCAAAAATATTGAGAATTCTATATTAAAAAAATTAATCATACGCGTATTATAAAAAATTAAATTAGGCTATTCACAACTGTGTAAAATAATTGAAAAGTTTTAGAGATATATCTAATATTTTTTTTAAATATAATTTTAAAAAAAAACTTTCTAATATGCGTACAACTAATTTTATATTTAAAAAGGCCACAGATTTAAACAAAATTA
Organism: Caerostris darwini; assembly: GCA_021605075.1. Taxonomy (NCBI): domain Eukaryota; kingdom Metazoa; phylum Arthropoda; class Arachnida; order Araneae; family Araneidae; genus Caerostris; species Caerostris darwini. The sequence continues at coordinate 37,797 of BPLQ01006558.1, forward strand.
TTCCAGTACCTTTAGTAAAGCAAATAATTAATCATTTCAAACATAAAATACACACATTAAAATTATTTGCGTTTTTTAAAATATTATTTATTAATGTTTTAAAAAGTCAGTAAAATAAAAAAGTTAATTTTCGTTTCAGAAAAATAAAATAAATATTTTTAATTAGAAAATCTAGTTAAATGCATAAAAAATTTAATTAAAATGATTAAAAACTTAAATCAAAAGAATTAAATTATTTCTTTGTTAAATTTCCGCTTTACGGCCTCTCGCAAGCGACATATATATTTTTTAATTTGGAATCAGGTTCCTAATTGACATATTTTTAAATATATCGCAACTTTTCATAATAATTTTTTTAATTTGATATCTTAAGGGGGACACCACTAGAAAGCCAACAGCATAAAAATTTTAATGCGTTATAATTAATTTTTTTTCCATAAAGGAATTTAATATTCAATATTTTTAAAAAATTTGACTAAAAATATGTTTTTAATTTTGGGAAAAAAATATTTCCATGACACAAGAATTTTAAAAAAATTATATTAATTGTAACACAAAAGTTTTTAACATTATGAAAGTGAATTTTTCAATCTCGATATGTCAAATCCTTTAATCAGTTTACTACAAAAAGTTATCATGTACTAATTTCAGCATGTTAAATCGATTGCGCAAAAAATATTGGTTTCTTCAATGAAAAAAATTCAGTTAATTAACCAAGTTAATTAATTTTGTTAATCAACTGTATTGCACTATAAGTTAGTTTTGTACAAGCCATTTTAGTGATACCACTTATGTGAAGAAATATTAATAATTATAGAAGTTATTAAAGGTGCCATTTTTTTGTTGTTGTATTTGCTGACTATACCTAATATATTGCATAATATTTTAAGTACAAAAAATTGCATAATATTTTAACTTTCCTTATCTATTATTTAAATATACTATTTAAATAGTATTAAATTGTAAAATTTAGTCAAGCATTTTTAGCAATGAAACATGTTTTTGCATATTACAAAACATAAAGTCAATAAAATAAATTTCGCATGTCTGGGTGAAGTGGTGATAATCTGATTATTGTAATCATTCTTCCTACGCACTGGCAATAGTGCCCACTGTGGAGTTCAGAAGAAATGATCAGTCGGTTTCCTGACTCTCACCTGAAAGGAACCTGCGCAACTTGAGTTCCCGCTGAGAAACATTTAGTTAATTTTCTGTCATCCGTGGAGAAAATATAATTAGTGAATACCAGCTCATTATTGGCCTACAGATTCTTACTCAGAGAAGAAGTATATTTCGAGCACCCTGCACGTAGCCGAGTATCTGGTTTTTGACTTCAAAGGGGAATTCTTCTCCGAATCTATAATTATCTGTCTTAAATATGTTAAATATTGTCGGTCTCTTATTGTAAATGTGCGGTATTTCTGGGTGTCTGTAAATAAAGCTTTGAGTTCTCCAACCTGTGCTTCAAATATCTCAGCCCAACCACACCCATTTACATTCTGGTTTTCCAATGTGCACACTACAATATTAAATTTTAGGGACATTTCAACTAAAATAAATTAAACCTTTCATAGAAATTTCATGGAGGATATATCAACCAGACAATTATAATTATAATAAAAATTTAAAAATAATTCTCTAAAAACTTATTAATTTACTGAAAACGATTTTAAAAATAGCTTCATTTTGAATGTCCTCAATGAAAAATATTTAAAGAAAAAAAAAATTAAAACAGTTTTTCAATTTTGATAATTCAGGTATAATGAATAGATTCAGAAATCGAGGAGATGTGAAAATAAATCAAAGATATCATGATAAAATATGTGATATATTTATCTTATTGCTTATTTTAATAATAAAAGAAATTTCAAATTTTACTTATTATTATTCAATAATATTGAATAAACTGTTTTAAGCTTATTAAAATTGAGGTATTTATTTGATTACTTAAAATTTATAAAGCCTATTAAAAGAGAAAACAAATTCTTCTAAGAAAGATTTCTTTCTTACGTAATGATTGAGGGTAGAATTTGATTTGATTAATGCATTTTCTGCGTTGGTACTAATAATATTTCTCTTCATGTTAAAGAATTTATTTAGAATTCTTCAACGTAAGAAACAACAAAGAAATGAACTTCTATCAATAAATAATATTAAGAATTTATTTCAAACTCTAAGTGTAAATAATGTATAACTTAAGGTTTCTATAATGTTGTTCATTTTTTACATTTTTTTATATATAATGAATAATGAATGTTACATTAAATAAGTATTACTCTGAGTTTGTGAAAAAAAAATTGCTTTTTTATTTTTATTGTCATTATCAAATAATTTATATTTCTTGTCTGATGAATTTTATATTATCTATAACAAATATATTATAAACTCTTTAATACGAATAAATAAAGTTTGAATTTATTGTTAACCTATTTTATAAATGAAGTAAAAATAAATTAAATTCAGATTAAAATTAAAAAAAAGTTTAAAAATAAACAATTTCTGTTCAGATTTTAGATCATACATCATAGAAAAGTTATTACACTTTCATCTTAATATATTCATAACTTATGTTTGCATCCAAATTTTTATAGTCATTATAAAATAATTTATATTTTTTGTCTCAAGAATTTTAAATTATCTATAACAAGTTTTATATGAAGTCTTTAATAAGAATAAATAAATTTTGAATTTATCGTTAACCTGCTTTATACGTAAAAAAAATTAATTAAATTCAGATTAAAACAAAAAAAGTTTTAAAATAAACAGTTTCAATATAGAGTTCAGAATAGATTTCTTGCATCACACATCACGGAATTGTTATTTCACTTTTATCTTAATACATTTACAATTTGTGTTTACATTCTAATCTTTATAGTCATTATAAATTAATTTATCTTTTTTGTCTGAAAAGTTTTAGATTATATATATGATTATCTCTTTAATACGAATAAATAAAGTTTGAATTTATTGTCAACTTATTTTATATTTGAAGAAAACACTGAATTCAGATTAAAATAAAAAAGATTAAAAATAAATTATTTCAGTATAGATTTCAGAATAGATTTTTCAAATCACACAGCATGGAAAAATTATTTCACTTTTATCTAAATACATTTAAAATTTCTACATATGAAAAAAAACTAAACATATTTGATTTTAATAATGTAGTAGAATTCCTTAAAATCGTTATTTTTAATAATTTTTGTCAAATACAAAAGGCTTTTAAATCAGAAAACTGTATACGAGTAATACCTTAATACGAAATCGATAATGATAATGCTTACCTTTCATCTGAAAACAAACACTTTGTCCTCGAATCTTTTCTATTAATAACTAGTTTTTTACGTACTGCAGTATTAATATCGTATATTCTTTGCATTAAAGAATGCATTAAAAGCGAGTGAATGTTTGCTAATCATTAAAGCAAACAATGATGTTTTCCTTTAGACTTATTCTCGCTTTCCTGAACTCTTTTCTTTTATTCTCCTAGCTGTACATTTGATGCTTTTCCCTTTAACATGCATTGTTACTTTCCTTGCTAATTTTATGGTCTAACACGTTGCCGCGTAATGACTCTCGCCTCAGTCTGTTGAGTTTCAATTCGCTTCTTGATTTTCTTCATCAGAGAAAGCCTCCCTTTATTTTTTTCTTTCAGTATTACCTGATAAGTAAAAGTGAAAAGCGGAGGAATTATTTTCGTCATACTTGTTTTCTTTGTAAATTCCCCAATTTTTTTTAATAGCCGTTTCTAAGATAAAACAAATCAAAAAAGAATTCATAAGAAATCTAAACCTTAAGATTCAGTTGTTCTTATACCATTCAGTAATTTCATTCGTAATTTCTGTGAAAGATATTGTTATGAAAATTTTTGTTACGATATCAATAATTATTAAAATTTAGTTAATTACTGATTTTATAATTGTGTGTGATTTGAATTATATAAGTTTCTTAATAGAAAAAACCTTACCATTCAGCAATTCAGTTATTCTTATAATATTCAGTAATTTTAATAATTTCTGTGAAAAATATTATTATGAAAATTTTGTTTAATATGTCAATAATTATTAGCATTTAATTAATTACTGCTTTTATAATTGTGTGTGATTTGAATCATTTAAATTACTTAATTAATTTAAAACATTTACCATTCAGGAATTCCATTCGTAATTTCTGAGAAAGTTATTATGATGAAAATTTTGTTAATATGTCAATAATTATTAAATTTGATTAATTACTGGTTTGATAATTGTGTGTGATTGAATTATTTAAGTTACTTAATTTATAGAAAATTTTTACTTTTCATTGATTCTATTCGTAATTTCTGTGAAATATATTATTATAAAAATTTTATCTATTTATATATATTCTGTGAAATATATTAGTGTGGATATTTTCAATTTGTAAATAATCATTAAAATTTAGTTAAATTTACTTATTATTTTATTAAATAATTTACTGAATTTTATAAATTTATCATTTATTATTTTAAAAATTTAGTTAAAAAAAATTAGTAATCATCTAGTAGATTTCCTTAAAATCTTTATTTTTTTAATAATGTTCCTCAAATACAAAAGGCTTTTAAATCAGAGAAGGTATAATACCTTTATACGAAATCGATAATGATAATGCTTATCTTTCATCTGAAAACAAACAAGTTTGTCCTCGAATCTTTTCTATTAATAACTGGTTTTTACGTACTGCAGTATTAATATCGTATATTCTACGCATTAAAGAATGCATTAAAAGCGAGTGAATGTTTGCTAATCATTAAACCAAACAATGATGTTTTCCTTTAGACTTATTCTCGCTTTCCTGAATTCTTTTCTTTTATTCTCCTAGCTGTACATTTGATGTTTTTCCCTTTAACATGCATTGTTACTTTCCTTGCTAATTTTATGGTCTAACACGTTGCCGCGTAATGACTCTCGCCTCAGTCTGTTGGGTTTCAATTCGCTTCGTGATTTTCTTCATCAGAGAAAGTCTTTCTCTTTATTTTTTTCTTTCAGTATTACCTGATAAGTGAAACTGAAAAGCGGAGGAATTATTTTCGTCATACTTATTTTCTATTTAAATGCCCAAATTTTTTTTGTACCTGTTTCTAAAACAAAACAAATCAAGCAAGAATTTATAAAAACTCTAAGCCTTAAGATTCAGTTATTCTTATAGCATTCAATAATTTTCATAATTTCTGTGAAAGTTATTATAACGAATATCTAGTATGTTAATATGTCAATAATTATTAAAATTTAGTTAATTACTGGTTTTTAATCATGTGTGATTTGAATTATTTATGTTACTTAATAGAAAAATTTTACCATTCAGTAACTCCTTCAGTAATATAGTTATCCTTATACCATTCAGTAATTCTGTCATTCTTATACCATTTAGTAATTCTGTTTTTCTTATACCATTCAGTAATTCTGTTATTCTTATACAATTCAGCAATTCCATTCGCTAGTTTCTGTGAAAGATACTAGTATTAAAATTCTTGTTAAAATATCAATAATTATTAAAATTTAGTTAATTATTGATGTTTAATTATGTGTGATTTGAATTATTTAAGTTACTTAATTAATAGAAAAAGTTTACCATCTAGTTAATCTTATACTTATACCTTTCATTAATTCCTTTCGTAATTTCTGGGAAAGATATTATTATGTAAATTTTTGTTAATATGTCAATAATTATAAAAATTTTGTTAATCACTGATTTATAATTGTGTGTGATTTTAAATATTTAAGTTACTTAATTACTAGAAAACTTTTACTATTCAGTAATTCAGTTATTTTTGTACCATTCAGTAATTCAGTTATTTTTGTACCATTCAGTAATTCAGTTATTTTTGTACCATTCAGTAATTCAGTTATTTTTGTACCATTCAGTAATTCAGTTACTCTTATATCATTTAATAGCTCCATTCGCAATTTCTGAGAAAGATATTATGATGAAAATTTTTGTTAATATATTAATAACTATTAAAATCTAGTTAATTGCTGGTTTTTAACTGTGCGTGATTTGTGTTACTTAATTAATAGAAATTACTTAATTATATTTAAATTACTTAATTGATAGAAAATGTATTACCATTCAGTTATTATATTCATAATTTCTGTGAAAGATATTATTATGAAAATTTTTATTAATATGTCAATAATTATTAAAAGTTAGTTAATTACTGGTTTTTAATTGTGTGTGATTTGAATTATTTAAGTTGCTTAATTTATAGAAACATTTACCATTCAATAATTCAGTTATTTTTATACCATTCAGTAATTCCATTCGTAATTTCTATGAAAAATATTATTATGAAATTTTTGTTTATATGTCAATAACTATTAAAATTTAGTTAGTTAATGGTTTTTAATTGCATATGATTTGAATTATGTAATCGAAAAATTTTATTTTCCAAAAAAATTAATCAAATTGCAAAAGCATGGTATTAAAAATATCATACTATGTATGACAAATTTTGTGAGCCTGACCATATAATTTGACTTATTATATTACGAGATTTGTACACACACACACACATATATATATATATATATATATATATATATATATATGTTAAATATGCTGGGGATTTATGATCAGAAATCACTGGAACAAAAGGGCTTTCTTCCTTTTCTCCTCGAATCCAACATAGAGAAAAATTAGTGTACAAATTACTTAGTATACAAATTAGTACACTGGTATACAAATTTATTGTGTTCACTCTTAGAATAGAAACGAGAACTTTCCGCTCGTTTTTTCTCGAGTTGTGAGCCCAGCTCCCATAATTAAGAACTCCAACAAGATATTCACCAGACATTCTGCCTCTAAATCATGCAAAATTAAAACTTTATTTATTTCCCTGTTTCTGTTAAAATTATAAATATATTTTTCTTCTAGATTATTCATTTATTCCTGCAAATGCTGTTCCTTTTAAAACATTTACTTAGTAATCTTTTTATTCATTAAATGTATTAAATAATGTTACTTTGAATACAAAAAATAATGTTATATTTATTTCATATATATATAGCTGATATATTTCACATTTTTGTCTATTAAACACAACTTTTCATTAAGTATATTTCATAGCAAAACAAAATAAATAATTAAATAAATAAATGTCTCATTTAATTATAACACGTGCAATTCACTTTATTTAAAATTTCTAAATTATAGAAATATGAAGCATCTTTAAATAATTTTTATGATTAAATGTGAAAGTACATTTATCATAATTATTTTTAAAATTTCACTATACGGTTGAAAATAAAGACCTAATTTATGAAACGTTTGATATGATTACGAGAAATATTAAAATTCTGCTTTTCCAAGTTAGATTTTTAGAATTTATTTACTTTTAATAGTACAGAAATTATGCTCACTAATTTATTATTATATCTCTAATATTTTCTCAAAATTTAAATGAAAGCTTTCTACATATGATTTTTAAATTTAATAACAACTTTAAATACATAAAAGTATAAGTGAACACTAATTAATATACTATACTTATATACCAATTTATATTTTTCTTCCATAATCTGAAACATCTAATTAGGAATTTTCTTTTACAGTTACAGTTTTGTGTGTGATAAAGAATTTCATGAAATTTTCATCAGTAAAATTACAAATTAAATATAATTATAAATATCCATTCACTATTTATAATATTTATTAGCTTATTGGTAAATATATAATTATTTTTAATAATGAACTGTAATTAATTATTAGCACAAATTTTAGTACTTTTGAAAAGCAAGAATTAAATGGCTCGCTTTTAATGAAGAATATCATTTCGCAATTACTACAGTCACATTGTAATGATAATTCTATATATAATTAACGTTCCCACTCCATTGTTAATATTTCTATTTTATACAGTATCTTAATGAAAATGTTTCTCAAAAAGATTTATCGTAACTAAAATGACAAATTAAATATTTTTTTAATAAAAAATAACAATGTTCATGGTATCCAGAAATTTTCTAAAAAATATTTTCCATTGAGTTTTAATCATTTATGCAAATATTTATTTATCAAACAAGTGTAAAAGATTTAAAACATTATTTTATTCAGTGTATTTTAAACAATGTATATGTCATTCGGCAGTGATACCATATATTCTGTATTACATTGCTTTCCAGCATGCCTCCCCTACAGATATGATCTATATATACAAGATAAAAAAGCTACAAAAATCTCATAATAAATATAAGAATAAATAGATATACTTGTTGTTATTGTCTTTAGGTATACTGAAATAGATTTACTGATATAGGTCAATGGGTATACTGCAGTTGAAAATAAAAAGTAGCAATATTTTTAGGATTAAGGGGCATATTGCATAAATTGAGTATGTAGTACAGGAAAACTTCTACCACACAGTCTAGCTATACAAGTAGGATATTGTTACAATCACCGCTGAATCAATGCTGTTTATGTTATTTAAACAATGGTTGTAAAGCACTGCGCCATCAGAAATCTTATTCTCATTTATTTGCATAGTAACTTATGTTCAATATCATTCAGCTTAGAGTAAGCACAACATTGCATTTCATAAATTGATGATATTAGCAAAATAATAACAATAACAACTGCTTTCTCAATATATATTCTTGTCTTTAAAAAGGAATCAAACAGTATTTCCTTTAAAAAGATTTCTCACAATAGAAAACAACATTCCAACATAATCTTTTTTTATCAATCAATAAATGAGACATAGAAGAGGAATAAATTGCTTTCATACATGTAAAAATAATCCCACAAACAATTTGCTAACAAAATTAAATACATAAATCATTCAAAACCAAAAAAGCCCTGAATCAAAGACGTAAAAGAACGTTCCGATATGAATGTCTATCTTGAATTCCATGGCACTTAAGCAGAGAAAAAAAATGCCTCTATCCTCCTCCCCGCCCATCAAATAAAAAACATTAATAATTCTAAAACCCCATTATCAAAAGCGTTTTGACATTATCTTGAAGAAAACGTATTGGGGATAAGGGTGCCCCAATACGCAAACAAGAACAAATGATTATGGGGGGAATTCGAAATTTCTTCTGAAGAGGCTGCAAAAAGTCCACATATACCTCGGTATGAATCTGCCACCCACGTCATCAAAATAAACGGATTTTCGCCATGGCTCCGCAAAAGAAAACAACCTAATGGAGAATGAAATAAAAATAGAAGATTAAATTGAGCAACGAATTGCATTTCACGCGAGGTGTTGCTCGATTTATTGCCGTAATATTCTTCGTTTCTCAACGACACTCGTATATAGCCCCTCGTATACCCCCGCTTCTATCAGGAGTGGGAATCGAAAGGAACTTCAATAAGGGTATGCCTGTAGGAGAAGGCGTGCCAGAGAAAAGAACCAGGATGATTTATCCCTTACAATCGAATGGAGAACTATATATTAATCCTACCAATTTATTAGAGTTCAGGACCCCCAGCTGAATGTCCATTCTTCTTCTTCCCTTGACGGAGATATTCCTCTACTTCTTCTTCTTCTTCTTTTTGATTTTTAGTGGGCTAAAACTTATGGTGGGTCTTACCTATCCTCCTCGTTATTTTTTTTCAGACCCCAGATTGGTGGTTTCTGCTCGCACAACAAGTGAGATGAAGATAATGGAGTTCTTTTCCTTCTGTAGATGTAATTCTTGTAGTTATATTGCTTAAGTTTTCTTTCATTTTTTTTTTTGTCTTCGTAGTGCTAAATAAATCCGAACAACAATAACTTTCTTTCTTTAAATTAAACTTTGGAGTTATGGTTTATTAAAATGAAAAAAAAATATATTTATTGAAGCTACAGATACTGTAAAGATGATATTGAAACAATAAATCTGATTACTCTCTTTGGTATTATTTTGAGTCGTATAAAAACATTTTTTATTGACTTATGTTTGGAAAAGCATTTTATATCTAGTAAATTTTAAAAAATTATTATTTTTTAAATAACTGGCAGGGTGTTGAAACTTATCTGTGAAATGACTTGTTCACATTTTTTACATAACGAAAGTTGCTTTTAAAATTTATTTATATTTTTAATAATATAATTGAACAAAGTATAACTACAATATAAAAGTGATGGATAATAGTATAATCATACATAAAAACACGATATTTAACAAACAAAACACCTCATTTATTATATTTACACTATTTATATTTTCCATATAAAAGAAAAAAAAATAACTATATTTTCCTTTTCCTAGATTATTAATATTAGGAATATAAAGAAAATCTTTGAAGTCTTTCCAGACTTATATTGTTTAAGTTTTCTTTTTTTTTTGTATCTTCGTAGTGCTAAATAAATTCGAACAACAATAAATTTCTTTCTTTAAATTAAATTTTGGAATTATGGTTTATTAAAGACTAAAAAATATATATTTATTAAAGTTACAGATACTGTAAAGATGATATTGAAATAATAAATCTGATAACTTTCTTTGGTATTATTTTGAGTCGTACAAAAATATTTTTTATTGACTTATATTTTGAAATTATTTTTACATCTGCTAAATTTTAAAAAATTATATTATTTTTTAAAAGACAATAAGGCAAGGTGGTTGAAACTTAACTGTGAAAAGACTTGTTTCATTTTTTTTTATATTATTAAACGAAACTTTCTTTTAAAATCTCTTTGTATATTTATAAATATAAAGAAATTTAAAAAAATATTATTATTATTATTAACATAAGATTTAAAATTATTAAAAAATAATGAAAACTAATTAAAAAATAATATAATTAATTTTTTATTGATTATTATAAATTTCTTAATATATTGGAACAAAGGAGCTGCTATTTATAGAGTAATATAATATATAAAGACGCAAAATTTAACACACAATAGACTTCATTTGTTATATTTACATTCTTTAAAGTTTCTATATAATAGAAAAAATAACTTTATAATAAAAAATATAACTTTTCCCTAGGTTATTAATATTATTATCATAAAGAAAAAAATTGAAGTCATTCCAGATTTTTAAATGCATACTAGATTTGCCTAAAACGTAAATAGACAAATATTAGCAACATGTAGCTTAAATTTGCTTATCTTACAACATGTAAAACTTTCTTTAAATGATTTTAATATCTCAAATATGGACTAATTATTTACAATCAACTGAAGAATACTGTCATAATAAAGGCTGCGTAATTTGAAGTAAAACACAGTAATTTTGTTATAAATTAATCTGATACAATTAACTTTAAATATTTTTAATTAGCAGTTTTCATTTTGATTAAAATAAAATATTTTTAACTAAATTCCATATAATTCGGTTTAATTTGATGAGAACTCTTATTTTAACTCATCTCAAACAATTTCATTGTTTTCATAAGGATTAAATATCTGTTTGTCATAATTTACATTGGAGTTTAATTCTAATTTCAATTATAAATGAACTTAAAAGTATAGTTATATCCTATTTTTTACTGGTACAAAAATATTAAATGAATTACCATGAAGATATTAAATAAATTACCATGAAGATATTAAATAAATTACCATGAAGATATTAAATGAATTACATAAAGTTGTAAATCAAATGTGAGCATCCTTGTTTCAATATTCACAGATTTTAATTACTGTTTTTGCATAATTTTAATTAAATATTATAACATATTTCCAATGTATTACGACTTAATTCTTATCAATTAAATTTTGTTTCTTCAACAAAATAAATTATATTTACCCAAGATTTAAAAAGAATTTTTTTTTAAATCATACTTGTTTAATCATCTGTATTTTAAATATTTCTGCTTTTTATTTATTAAAGTGCTAAAAAACTTTAAATATAGTCATCACAGAATCTCTCAAACAAAAGAAAAACGACGAATTTATTTTTATTTGTTTATTTATTTTTTGTTGATTAATTTGCTACAAAAATTATTAAATTATACAAAGTGGACTTAGGCTGTTATTGTTTTTTTCTTATCTTTAAAATACGAAATTCAGATTGCCAGAATATGAAGAATTTTGCCAGCATATTTCTTAAGATTTAGTGCATATTCTATTTCAATAATTTTCATTTAGAAAAAAATAAAACAAGGAATTACATACGCCTCTATAGCAATGTCATTTTTCTTAAAAAAATTAAAGAATGTTTTTTAAAAAAAAACCCCCTTTAATTCTTCAGAGGTGAAAAAAAAGATACGGTATATGATAAAATACTTTTGTTATTTACTCAATCCATTACTAGATTTAATAGCCTTTATAATTTATAATTTATTTTATTCATTTTTTCATCTAATGTATTCAGTTTTTAACAATATTTGATACAAATTATATAATTATGCATAATTATTTTTATCCTTTTCGTTTATAAACAACACAAAATCTTGGCATGCAACTGCATACTATTATTCTCGAATAAATATTAGCTTTGAATACAAAATTCAATTTATTTTCGTAATTACTTCCAAGCTCTTTACTCCAACATTCTTTCCAAAAAATAAATATATCGTTGAAAAGATTAAAAGCATAAAACTCACGGTATAGTAATTTATAAATACAACCCCTTTCTTTAAAACTCTGTGATACAAGTAAGATAAAAGAATTTCCAAAAACTGATAACGGTAAAACTCTCTGCAAAAGTTTCCCTTGAACTGAGTAGTATGCATTAAAGCTTTTGTGATTTCAAGTGGATTATTTTTAGCTTGCCTTGCATTTTTTACGTTCTTCAAAAAAAAGCCTTAATAAAAGTTTTATTACTTATGTCCAGAAAACATATCTTAAGTATTATAGTGCTGCTAGTTAAATACGAAAAGTGAAGAATTCTTCTGGATTTGTAGAAGACTTAATTGCAGTTATGAAGTAATTCATGATTTTTGGTTCCTCTTGGTGCTGTTCGTTTTTTTTACAACATTACTTATTAGTTACTGGAACTTTTTCGAAACTTTCTAGCTAATGATTAAAACTTAACTTGTGAGTTCTTTTTTTGGCCACCATCCAGATCCAGATTTCTAAAGGCAGTAGTCAACATTTTTGTAATGAGGAGCAGTTATAAGACGAGTTGTATAATTTATATAGCTACTAATCTTATGAATTTAAATTCAAGAATTTAAATTTAACGTACCTTGTTTTGAAAATAAAATGTCTGACATACGGATAAGCAGTATTCTAAAACAAGCTAATACTAATTTTAATTGTGTAAGGCTGTATGGTTTTTAGACATATTTCCATTGCTTTCTTCTTAATAAATATTTTACACAAAGATTTATGTTGACCATATTTTGTTTTTGTTTCCTATGTAGTCAGAAAAATTTAGTAGCTAATTTGTAAGTGTAGATGCTCATATGAATTGAATACAATGTTTTTATTGAAAACTACTACTTTAAGGAGGTTTAAGGAGGATTATTAGGAGATTTTTAGAAAACTATATAGTGATATAATAACAGGGTTTGATGATTATGATACTTTTATCCAGTGTAAAGGAGTAAAGTAAAAGGAGTAAAAACATTTTTGCTGTGATATAAATTATAAACATAATAAGTTTTATAATTTATGTAAAATTCAGTTGAGTGTTGATCTACTAAATAAAACAAAAGTAATCTGTATCACATTTCGATCAAAAAAAGGCTCAATAAAACCAAAGTAATCTGGATTACATATCAACCAAAAAAATTGTATGGGTGGGAAAACTGTTATTAAACATGTAAAATAAAGAAAATATATTCTCCATTTATAAACTGAGTTTTAAAAGTTATGCATAATGTTTCTGCTAAGATGAACTTAAAAATATGATTTAAGTTCAATAAAATAATTTTATTGTTTCAAAACTCACAAAATATCTAATCAAAGATTTTCCGAGATAAAAAAATGTATTATTTAATTTAAAAAATAATTCTTATCAAGGTTCATTTAATTTTAATTTTTTTTTATTTATAAAAATTTCAAAAGTTTTATCATGTTAATATTTGATTTATGAACAACTATTTATTCAAGCAGGTTAAACAAATTTTTTATTTAATAAATTATAATACACTTAAAAGGTTATTGAATTTATTTTATATATTTATTCTAGAATTTAATAATCTTACTTGTTTTACATGCATTTCAAATTATATTTATTCTTCTATTTATCTTATCTTTTGTCGTTATAGTCAGAGGTACATATGCGTATGCAAATCAATATTTCATATTTCATTTCGTGCTTTATTTATCTTTCAGATGCTTTTCAAGTAATTTATGTTATTGAATTTAACATCAGAAATGCATAATTTATTTCCTTTCAAGACTTAATTTGAAAAATAAAATCTGCTCTTCTAGATTGCTTTGGCTAATTTAAGAATTATAGATTTTGTAAGGAGATTAATCATGCATCATATTTCTGTCAGATAGATTTTATTAAACTCTTAGTCGATATGAATGATTGTACTCATATTTATTAAATTAACGATCTAGAAATACTAATTGCTAATAATTTTAAATAATTCATACTAAAATTTATTCTGCATTAATGTTTTTACTCACATACATAAACGTTAAAATTACAACATTTTTATTTTACAATAAAATACTTAAAATTCAAATGTTATTTTAATCTAGGATTAAATCTATTAAAGTATAATGTTATTTTATTTATTGTTCCCCGTACTGAAATATTTTTTATTTTTATCTCGACAAAAGTAAATTATTTAGATTACAACTACTTCATACTAATAAATTATTACATATGTCATTTTATAAATATTCAACTCGTGTTACATTTAACCTTAATTGTGAAAATGCCCTTATTATATTTCTGGAAGTTGTGGAATCTTTTATAGATCATAATTAAAATTAAGAGATTCATTTCTGTACTTTAACATTCAAATGTGGTTTTTATTTCATAAATATTAAATAATGTAAAAACATTTTATTAACTTTAAAATCTAACATTTGACTCGACATTTCGATTCGTTTAACAAATGTTCCAATATTTGTTTTATTTAGTTAAAAAAAGTGGTCTCTAAATCTTTATCAGTCAACAGATTAAACCTTTTCAATTAATTAATGCATGTGAATGAGTTTTTTTAATAAATATATGCTGTTTTAAATATACTTTCGGATTAATGAATTTTAAATTTTTTTCTTATCACAACCACAAATGTTTGATAAATGAACATTAAATTACTAAATTTAATAAGATTTTCAATATTGTTAAAACAAAAATGCAATGATTTCGATTAATTTTAGAACAAAGTGCTGAATAAATTTAACAAAATTTTTGAAAATCAAAATAAAAAGAATTCATGAATACTAAGTCAGAATTAAATAATCAGTCTTTCCAATACAGGCAGCGTTTGCAGTTGGTAAGCATTTAAAGTTGTATCTTCCTTACTGCATATAATATGCTTAATCTAAAATAATTCCTATTATTTATAACTCTACATTGCAAGGAATTTTTTTTAAATTGTTTGTTTCTTTTGTTATAAATTGTTATTGTTTCAAAAATCTCTATTGTTTCAAAATTTTCTCTTTATAAGCTTACCTGCGTTATATGTATACTTGGTGATTATAAAAAAAACTTTCTTGGTAAATGAACCGCTAGTTATTATTCCATTCAGAAAAACTGAAGAAAATTTTGGTGTAAGATATTTTGAGGTAACCGCTCAAGAATCTTATGAAAAACAACAGTTAAAATCATACAGTTAAGGTTACAGTGAAACAATTTCGAAAATTTAAAATTGCAGTTTTTTTGTTTGGAATATGATCTTCGTAGAGAAAAACCAAAAATAGATTCGGAACTGTGCCTAAAGCACGAATGTCGCTGGCGCTAGACAGACTCAGAAGAAAAGAGAAAATAAGTGTAGCGCATACCGGAGCATATTTCAGATTCCAGTTTACTGAAAAAAACAAAAAAAGAAAAGTACAAGGTATGCAGATTTCCTGGTTCACAATAAGACATCGTCATTACTGTTATGTCTATGTCAAACTAGATGAAAGAAAAGGTACTGTGAAATGCGTGCCGCGTATATTGCTTTCTTGCATTCTGAATAACATGCCACTCTTAGGAAAACAACGAAGGAAAATTATAAATAATTATTATCTGAATGGGCAAAATGCCTCAGAGTCTTTATTAGTCAACTGCAAAAACTATGAGCTTCGCCGAGACCCGCATTCTTCAATAGCTATACTGGACTTGACACGTAAATTTGAAGAAATGATTGCATAAGCGATCGATATCTGCCTGGATGACTTTTTTTTTCCAGTCGAGGTTGTTCCAGAAGTCCATGAGACGATAAGCGAAGTTCGTCTTGCCAGTGCAAGTGCAACTGGCAACTGGCAACTGGCGTACCGATTACGGAGTACCAACAGGGGGAAAAACCCCTTAAACCTCCTCATCTTAATTAATAGATATGCTTTAAATTTTAATTGGTTGCTTGATTAGGTTAGTGAAAATACAAGATAAAGTTTCTAAAAATTCAAGTTAAATGGTACTCAAAAAGGAAAAAATACTAATAAAAATAAAAGTAAGGTACAAAATAAAAAGAAATTAACAATAAATTAAGTTCAGTACAATTAGGGACCAGTTGTCGATGCCAAAATAATGAAAAAGTAAACAGAGTTATTACAAACTCATTTAACCAGGTAAACATGGAAAATTATGCTGAACGGTGAGAGCAATGTAGGTTGATCTGCAAGGTAAAGATTAGTCCACACACAAAAAAAAAAGGCCAATATCAGGACCGTATTTTTATAGTTTTTCATTTTATAAAATTTTTATTTTATTTTTATTTTTATATTTTTTTTTTTTTTTTTTTTTTTTTTTTGGTTTTATTCCATCCTTTTATTTTCCTAACAAAAAAAAAGGGGTAAAAAAAGCGTACAATAAATACCTAACTGTTCACTAGCCGTTAAGAAAGGATTAAGGTGCACAACGTAGCAAATATATAAAAATTGTGAATTGTGCCGAGTGCCGGATTCGAACCCTCAACCTTACGGTCGGGAGTCCGTCACCTTACCTCTGCGCCAATTCGTTTTGTTTACTAATAGAGCCGCGAAAACTTTTAAAGCCAAACGACTCCTCAGATACACAGTGAGTTAAATGGTCTCAGTGGACGTTAGATTACAACAGTAAATCCACTCCGTTACCTGAACTCGCGATCGCTTGTTCAGAATAACAGCCATGATGTCTCTTGACTCTAGGAAAACAATCATAGGAGACGTCGTAAACAGCCCTTGGGCGTTTCTGCGAACTTTTCACACCAGGGTGATAGGTAGGCAGGTGACGGATTAACTCATTGCTAATCTGAGGACATTTTTCTAGAAAATTCTTAGAAATTTTGAGTATATAATTTGGAATAGGTTCGACGTCTAGATCTCTATGAATGATCTTTCGACGAACGAACCATGGCACATCAGCAATCATAGCCAGGTGTTTATTCTGGAACACCTGAAGTCTCTTGATATTGGTGAGGGAAGTGGAGGCCCAAATCGGGCTACCATAAACCAGAATAGGTCTAATGATAGACTTATAGAGCAGGAGCTTGTGTTTGATCGCAAGCCTACTCTTTCGAGAAATTAGGCAGTTGAGTTTAATACTCGCACCAGTTGCTTTTGCAACTGTGTTCTTAATGTGGGAATTAAAAGACAATTTTGCGTCTAGAAATAACCCAAAGGTACCTATATTCAGTAACCCAAGGGACGGGCTGGCCAAAAAGAGTGATACTCCTAATGGAGAGATGGTACGCTTCCGAGTAAATAACAGGCAGGCTGATTTTGTTGCATTTACTTTGATTTTCCAGGTGGTTAACCATTTTTCTAATTTATAAACATAATATTGAAGGTCTTTAACAGCAAGCTGTGGTGTTTTGTTTTGTGTAGCAACTGCTGTGTCATCAGCATAGCAGAAAAGATTCGTCTGACAATCCCTCGGGATGTCGTTGATATAAATATTGAACAAGGCGGGCGCTAGTAGCGACCCCTGTGGTACACCTCCTGCGATTGGTCTGGTTGATGAAGTAACTCCACCTACTCTGACTAAGAAATCTCGGGATTGTAGGTAAGAGCAAAGAATCGTAATGATTTGGGGAGAAAATTCAAGTCGCATGAATGCAAGTGCATGTGGTGTTTACCGTGTTCTGCAATTGACAAATTCGAAGGTCAGCAAAATTCTTCTCTCTGTTCTGCACATATTTCTGTGTCGATTCCAGCGTGTCCAGATGTTGCATGCGGTTGATAAAAATTAATGCTGGATTTCGCGAATGAATTCCTCATTCGGCATAACGATGATAACAGCTAACCTTTACGCCTTCTCTGGACGGATGCTGCCCTTTCTCGTTCACTGGCAATGTTAATTCGAAGAAATGCATGCATTGGGTAGAACGCAACCTCCATGATGTGGTTGCACTTCAGTTACATGACAAAAAAGTGACTGTGTGGTTCGGCATAAAAAGCACCTTCATTCTAAGACCTTTTTTTTTTTTAAAGGTTACAGTCGAAGGTTTACAAATGTGTACATAAATGAATATTCGCTATCTAGAAATGTTGGCTAATTACGTAATTCTGGATTTGCAACAGCTAAATGCTTTATATGACGTCTCCTTCACGAGTTTGGTATTCTGTGAAACTTTATATAACATAACAGTTTGGTGACAGAGTAATCTTCCTCCATTTCACGTTTCCGTGTTCATCAAGTTCCCTCGATATTACTCTCATGGATTTCCGGCTGTGAGAATACTTGAAATTCAAAATGTATGCAAGCATCTAATCCGTAAACTGTATCTGATTTTAACGACACCGTCAAATGTCAGATTCAACAGATTCTTCATGTCATGGTACGTCCTTCAGTGCTATCCACCATCTGTCACATGCAAAGTGTCACCATATGTGAAGGAAGTCATGGAAAATTTAATTTTGTTGTAATTTTAAGGCTGTTTAAATGCCCTTTCTCCACTTGAAATTTCCTTTCTTTTACACAATAATAAAAGTTTTATATCACTTAAGAGCTAAAAATTTATATTATTATTAAGACTTTTTTTCTATGAAATAAATATTTTTGTTTTTTCTTAGATGAAAGTCGAGACAGTAAGTTCAGTAAGCTTTCGTTTTGGTATTGGGAGAAGGGGGAGTGACTATTTTACTCATTTTGTGAACGTCTACACACGTCGTCAGTTCGTGCTAGCATTTATAAAGCGGGAACTAGCTAGTTGTAGTTGTCAATTATTTGTGTTGCTTTAATTTGCTGAATGAATTAAATTCAAAACAAAGGTCCTATTCAGACTTGATTGAAAGTTATTGTAAAAATCTAAAATTCCGTACGCCTTGTACCAAATCATCAAGTAAACATACAATTGTGTACTTAGTTTAGGCACCTAATTTTGTTTAATTAATAAAAGGAAACATTCCTAGAACGTTCATGAATTCAACGGGCTAGTAATATGTTACACCCTCCTATTTATCTGTCATCCACTTGGACGACTATATCAAATAAATGAAAAGAGAATGTCATGTAAACTCTGGATTATTATAGTAGCAATTTGCATTTCATAAAATTCAAATATTCCAACAATAGGAGCTACAGAAAATGATGAGAACAGCTGAATCAAATTCCTATTATTCGTGGCGATGATTTCAGTTCAAATTTGGCTTCAGATAACAGCAAACTAGTGATTCAATTTTTGGAGGAGATATTATTGTTGAAAATAAACAATTCCCTAGAGTATAAAACACGCCATGAAAAAGCAATCCTTCAAGCAATCCAATCCTAATCAAGCCTTCCTGCAAGTATTTTCACATTAAGCAGGAAGGATAGAATAAAGAGTTTTAATTTCAGACTTCAATTATCCTAAGACGATTATTTTTTCTCATAGAAAAGAAAACTAGTAATTAAATCATATTTTAATATAAATATTCTAATAAATTATATCCTTTAATAAAATTACCTACATTTTCTTTTTCCACTACAGTTATACAACATGAAATTTAACTTTCGTCGTGTGTGATTTTTACACATTTTTTTCCATCATCTTTGCCTACAACTATAATAAAAGAGTAAATGTAACTGTATCTCATTTTCTATATCTAACATGTTTCTTCATAAGATAATATTTACTTTTAAATAAAATAATCTCTAATTGAATGATATTTTTTGTTTTGCTAAATTGAATTTATATATATATATATATATATTAACTCAACAATACTAACAACTTATTTATGTAGCATTATCACAAGAAGCAGTACTATACAACTTAAAAGGATTCTTAATACTCCTATCAAAATTTATAATAATCCTATTAATTAGGCTGGGCAGGCTAAATATTAGGGTGTAATCTTAGATTGTAAATTGAATTATGCTCCTCACATTAACTTTCTTAGAAATAAATTTAATACATGCATTCGTGTACTGTATCCACTTATTTGTAGGAACTCTACTTTGTCCTTGGAGAACAAAAACTCATTTATCTTGCTTACTTGCGTTAAATACTTGCTTATGCGAGTCCTATTTGGAGATCTACTGCTCCGTCGAATTTCGAGATCATACAAAGACTTGAAAATAAAATTATACGTCTGATTACAAATCACCCTGGTTTTTCCGAAATGCGGATATCAGACATGCCTTTTCCCTCCTAAGTTTTAAACAGTTTATAAATTTGCACAAAATTTTTATAACTCCATTCCTAAGATTAATAATTCCGTTGTAAATGATCTCAGCATTTCTGATTACAACATTTCTGATTTCAAAAATCGCAAAAGACCTCGTACTGGTCTATATATTATTCACGCTATATAAATATTATTAACGTTTTAAGATCCTCCTTTATGAATTATCATGCAGTTTCTCACGCTGAGTTACAATTTCTCCTCCAATTGTTTTTTATTACATTTTATTTCTATTATTATTATTATACAAATATATATGTATACATAATTTTCTTTTATTAATAAAAAAAATTAATAATGCACATATAGTATATATATATATATGCATTATTAATTTTTTTGTGAATGAGAGAAGTGTCTTGAGCTTTAAGCCCATTGATTTGGTAGAAAAGTAGTAAGATATACATACATACATACATACATATATATATATATATATATATATATATATATATATATATATATATACATACACATATATATATATATATATATATATATATATATATATAACACTTCTCTCAT
This sequence comes from Caerostris darwini, assembly GCA_021605075.1. Classification (NCBI taxonomy): domain Eukaryota; kingdom Metazoa; phylum Arthropoda; class Arachnida; order Araneae; family Araneidae; genus Caerostris; species Caerostris darwini. The sequence continues at coordinate 58,915 of BPLQ01006558.1, forward strand.
TCACAAAGCAGGAGGTAGAGGTTGCTATGCAACCAAGGCTCTCCGTCAACTTGGCAAATCATCGTCTATAGCATTATTACATATTCTTTTTTAAAATGTGTTTCTTTCAATTGATGTGGTTAATAATAAAATTTCCTTTATCTTATATGAGACTAATATCAAATTAACAAATAATTCGGAGTTATAAGTTATATTGTTTAAAAATACTTCTTTAATTTGATGTTTTCCAAAGATAAGTTTTTTCTAATATTCGTCTATTTTTAGATTTTAATTCAGAATCTTCACCACATTGTTATTTTTTTTTTTATTTTTGTAATCTAAAATATTTATTATATGTATATATTAATACGCTTGCAAAAAGCCCTAATTATATATTGTTTTTTTAATTTATTATTAATCTCAATGTCTGTTATTTTTGATAAATTAGAATTATTAATTTTCAATACAAATGAAATATCACGATTACATTTTCTTATTAAAGGCAATATATTTTTCATAAAGAAATATATGGTTTAATTAAAAAAATTTTAACATCTCATGTTGTTCAAATTTTATTTTATTTTGAAAACGAACTAAAATATTTTCATTTGCAGCACGTACTAGCAAAGAATTAATCATGTTTGACATCTACCACATTTAATAACTAAAACAAAACTAGTAAATTAAAAAATATATTTTCTTCTTTGCGTAATAACTTAATAATTACATTTTTCATATATCTTTTACTTCAAGTAAAACTAATTGGTTGCCTTCTAGTTTTCAGTATTTTAATTAATTATTCTACAAAATGATTCCAAATCAAACCATCTAAAAAGTAAATATTCCAATAATTAAAAAAGAAGTATTTTCAATTTCAATATTCAGCTATCTGAATCTGTACAGTATTTTCTGTGATAGATAAAAATTTCAGAATTATTTTTATTTTTAATTTTTTATCAAAATTTACTGTAAATTAATTGAGCGAAATACAGTTAAACAGAATGAAAATTCTACAGTAATCTTTTTTTCCATTTAATGAATATTTTTAACACAGAGAACTTGGTATACGTTTATGCGTAGTATGATAGATTTATAACACATCTCCTAGGTTGATCTTGCTCTTTTAAAGGAAAGGATTTAAAGTGTCTTTTTTAGATTTTTTTAAAAATATTTTCCATGTTAATCTGTTACAGCAGGAAAACAACAACCAAAACAACAATCCGAAATTACGGAGACCTTTATCAAAATAAACACTAAGTATGAGACTCTTACTAAATGAAGATAATGTAAAGTGAATCCTTTTTTATGAAATAACTATGTTATGATCAAGTTAACATTCTAATTTGATGCCTTCCGCACTTTTTATAAAAGTTAATATAGTATATATGAACAACTATAGCAAGTATAAATGGTACAGTCCTTATTTAATAATAAATTATCAGTTTATTAAAATCAATAATGTAAATGTGTATGTTTGCATCTATAATTTAACTTATATATCTAATATTTAAAAAAAAACATATATGAGAAACTTCTTTAATAGCGAATTTAATTCCTAACTGTGGAATTATGTTTTCAAATTCAAACAATCAAATAATATTTCCAATATTTATATGTGTGTTTATTTCCTGTATAATGTAATTCGTGTAGGCGTAATAGAGAATTTCAAGATATGAACTACAACATATTTCAATTCATGCTGTAGTTCATATCTTGAATTAATATTTTACAAATCTTAAACTATATAACTAGGGATATAACTATATACGGACACAACTTTTGGAATTTGGGAAAAATAGCCTTTGTTCTATTTGCAGAAGCCAAATATTTTTTTTTTTTTAATTTTGTGAGATTTGTAAATTCTTGTCGATATATCAACTGTATAGCAATTCTGTAAGATAGTAATAAATTTTCTTTATTTAGTATTTTGTATTTATATTTTTACTGGTATGTTATCGTTATATATTGCTTTTTACAATGGTGTCTTTTGTTTTACATTCAACATTTGATAATTTTCTATGCTTTATTCATATTGTTAAATTAGCGTGGTGCACGAGGATATTGTCTAGGGTTAAATAAACCGGGCTTTATAGAAAACACTTAACACTATATGATAATCAAATCGAAAACAATTTCATTTATAAGAATGTCTAAACTTTCTGTAAGAGTTGCATTTCTGAGTATTTACTTTGCCTCAATTCCCAACCATCTCAAAGTAGAAAATTGACAGAATTGGTACCAGACCGAGAAACAGTTGGGAGAACTAAACTGAATGAAAACTCCAACCAACACTTCCGAAACCAATCAATGGGAATGAATATACTGTAATTATTTTCCAATACCTTATTAAATAAAGGCTCGCCACGAAACTCTCCCGCTCAGTCTTTTCCCTGATGGTTTTCACACGGGCCGGGAACATTTAGTAGCGATTGATTTTACAATTAAACGAAATGGAAACACACCAAGTTGATTCTTATCGGCCCGAGTGGGAAGAGATATTTCTTTTCTGGATGCAAAAATGTGCTGAAATACCAGAATTGCAGAACCCCCGATCACGGGGGCATTAGGAATGATTCGGTGGCCAGATCAATACAACCTGTCAGAAAGGGAGAGTTCTTGGCGTCTTTAGAAGTACTTAATTTGTCATCGACGAAGAAAATTTTCTTAACGTCTCCTTTTGCTTTATTGGTAAACTACCATCGATTGTCGAAGTTCTCCTTTGAGATAATAGAATTCTCCCCAAAAAGACTATCTTCAAAGGGCCCCTTTCACCAAGTCCAATCCGTCAGTGGATCACGTCACCAGCGTTAATTAAGCTAATGGAACTTTAATGTAGATGAAAGCTTATTATGCGTTATTCATAAAATTTGAATTCGAAGATCGATTTTTAGTGAAATTTTGATGAGATAACGTTTTTATGTTTCCTACAGGTTTTATTCATTGGACTTCTTCTGTTTGAGGATGAACTTTTATTCAGGTTTTGATAATGAGTTACTTTCAGTTACCTTAAGAAAATTGTTTGTTATTTAGTAGTATATTGTAAACAATGTTTGTAGAAAAGGGAATTCCACAATTAGTATTTTCTCATTAGGCCAATTGAATGAGATGAAAGTTAATGTTAGATGTTTTTCTGGTAAAAATGGTAATGAAATGAAATTGAAATGTTTAAAACAGCAATATTGCTTTTAATTAAATGTTTACATAATGATTCATATTCTTGACTAAATAATAACTTAAAGAGCATGGTTTAGAAGATTAGTTTTAAGAAAATGGTATTTGGAGCAATGCAAATATGTCTTTAAAATAATAAATAATATTAAAATTTCTATTTATTGTTTATAGATATACTATTTGTTAAACTTATTTAACAATATTCAAACTTTTTTCTTTATTTCACTTTAGACAATAAATTGACAAACAGTTGCTAATAATTTCTAGTACTTAGCAAATTTTAAAACGAAATGAAAATTTACAAGATTTAAAAGAATTTAGTAGTTATTTTTCTTTTTAATTTTTGTTTAATAACATTAAATTTTATAAAAATAGTCTCGCCTGTATATAATGTCACGAATCATATATTAAATGCTTTATGAACTATTGAACATTTCTGGTTTATTTGAAAAACACAATTTTAAGAGGACCTATTTTATCTAATTACTAATAGATATAATACGGAGTTACCAGGTTACAATTTGTTTGAGATGATTTATTAGGAAAAAATATTTTTGCAAAATTAAAGATTTCCTGTTTTAAATAATTCACGTAAACCTGTTATAAATTGTTATAAAATATTAATGTTTCTATTCACATTTAAAGTGTTATAAGTTTTCATGACAGTTATATTATGTTAAAATTGCAGTACATTACAGTACAAATTTATTACTTTTATTTAATTAAACAAGAACTAACTAGAGTTTTTCATTATTTTTTTACAACTCACCAGGTAACAAAACAATAAATTCAGATAAAAAAAACTTCACTTTTAATTGTTACAGTTTTGAAGATTTAGTGCAACGTACACATTTATTTATACGCCCACAGTTTTCGAACACCCCTATGAAGCATAATTTCGGAGAAAAGTTCAAATAAAGTTCAACGTCACATTAGAAAAGGAACTTTAACATACACAGTGATAATAAGATATAATATGGTATTTATACAGGAAGATGTTCAAATTTATCACCGCTCACATCGAGGTGTGTATGCTGCGCTTTGGGTCAACAAAAGTGAAGATAGCTTGCACAGAATCCGCTAAGCTTGTTCTGCAGTTACTATGGTTTAATATGTCAATTTCTTTATAGGAAAAAAATCCTTATAGGAATTTTGTCCTTTATAGAAAATATTCCAAAGATTCGTGGTGGCCACATCACCGTACCTCTATCCTGTTCTGGGTGTGGGTATTCCATATTCAGCCTATCACGTTTAGAAGAGGACATGTCCTGATGCCCCTTCTTGCTGGAACCACATGTTATGTATTGTTGATAAAGTTATATCCTCCAAGAAATAAATTTATACATCATAGAAAAATACCGAGTAGGGATACTGCGTGAAACATTGAGGCAGCAGATAAGGTTCAACAATGCGTATACTTCAGTATCAAGATCACATCAAACTAACTGGCGAATGCTTGTGTACACAACTCCTGATTTGCTTCAAATGCTCTCAAAATTTTTCTTGCTGTATTGTCATAAGCCCGTCACGGTTTCTTCCACCAACATTACGGATAGTCTTTGGGTTAACCATTCCTCTTTCTACCCTGGAGATCAATCTGTCATCTAATATAGAAATGGAACGTAGGGATTACAGCGTGGTAGGCATCGAGAGGAATGTTTCGTAGCAGTTAATAATGCAGTACACTACACTGACAGTATATAAAGTACATATCGCATATTCACAAACGGAATACATTATCACTCTGCATTGACAACCGATAGTTAGAACAAATGATAACTGTCCTTTGACATATCAGACACACATCTATTTTCTGTCTCGCTTTAAATTTCTCCCGTTTGTAAGCTCAGGAATACAGATTTTATTTTTATTTTATTTTCATGTATTTTTTCTTAAATTTTTTTATCTCTCGTCCGTTTTACAGGTTTGCATGAAACTAAGAAAACTAAATGGAACTATTTTTTTTTTCTTCGTGCTGCTTTTTTGCTTCGTTTTTTCCTGATCTTATGTCATATATTTGTTTTCATATTTTTCTCAAAAATTATGAATATGTCTGCTTATGTACTCCGAAGTATATGGCAACTTTATTTATGGTAGCTTTTATGTATTCGAGTGAGGATTCTAACTCTGCACAGATTATGCAGTATTGTCGGAACATACCAATTATATATTATTACATTAAAATAAGACTAATTTGTAACTTTAAAAAATATAAATAAAGTTATAAATAATAAAATAATTAAAACTAAATTTACAATCTTAATTCGGGTTTTTTTCATGATGGTTGTTAAGATGAAGAATTACTCAATGTTCAATACATTAGTATATAATATGCTATTCCAAAAGAAAGCGTAGATTTTCCTGCAGTGGGATTGTGCAATGTTTCTGCTCCTTTGGATCACATCACGCATAAAACATGAAAAATTGGAAAATGAAATATTATCAGTTTACAAATAGCTGTTAAGCAAAAATTGTTATAAAAATGTACGATCTATTTACGGAAGTCACAAATAACAATAAGCATTGTAGAAAAATAATCATTTTTTTTTTCACATTCGAATTTTCAATAATTGATATAAAGAAACATATTGGGATAAAAATTAAAAGCTAAGTTTGTTGCTCAAATAAATAGAGAAATTTATTAATTTCATATTTTTTTGCATATATGTAATTAGAGATTTAAATGATAAGTACCGAAATATTTTATGATTTCATGACCACATTTGTAACAGTGCTGAATTATGAGTTGGACAGCATTGTCTAAGAAAATAAATTTATTTAATACTGTAAACTTGATGAGAATTTCCCCTTTTCATTGAAAGTGTCTTTTCTTCTATTTCTTTAAAGACAGTATTACAGGTTTCATTGATTTTTCCCGGAAATGATAAGGATTATTCAATTTATAATTTATATTTTATAATTATTACTTATTTAATATCTCATATTGGAAGTTTTCCTGCAAAATATTGATTTCCAAGATTAAGTTTTATTTTTGATATGTTGACGTGATATCCGTATTAATAAAAATAAGTAGCTTCTTAAATTTAACAAGTTGTTCGACCTTTAGGAAGGAATCTGTATTATATTGTTTTGAAATATTAAATTTGTAATTAATCACAACTAAAAACATCTTTTAAATCTGTCATTTAAAGTTAAATCTGTCTTTTAAAGTTAAATCTGTCATTTTCTAACTTTGAAGGTACAAAAATTTGTTATGAAAAAAGGAAAACCTTTTACTGTTGAAATATTATAATTTCATTAGGAAATCATAAAATAATTTATTACTTTTCAAATAAATTCAAATAAATTCACATAAATAACTCATCTTTCCATGAATTCAAATAAATAAACTTCACAAATTAAAGAACATGAACTATGGATCTGTCAGTTTAGATAGTTACAAATATTTGTAGTTCATTATAATTTGGCATATGAGTTTTACAGTGATTTTCTATTATAATTTTAAGATATATTCCAATAAACTTATCTTGAAATGCAATAATATGTTATTGAAATATATTTTTAAAATAACTTTGTTGTTGTTGTTGTTTCTTATCCCACTTGGCTGGCCAAGCCCACGAGCCCATATGGACTCATGATTGAAGGGGAAGGAAGCAGCTTCTGTTGTGATGGAGCACCCCGTAGGTAGAAGCCTGACTTTTGCTCCGTGACGCTCTTACAGTCATAGAAGACCGGGACCTACGACTTAAAGTGGATTCCGAACCACTACAAACATCCATGGCACCGCCGGGATTCGAACCCGAAACCTGTGACACCGAGCGCCAGAGCGCTAGACACTCGGCCATTCAGGTCCCAAATTTGCCAACGGCACGCAGTGTTCCCAGGTGGTCACCCACCCAAGTACTGACCGCGCCCATTTAAAATAACTATATTTCATATCATATGCATTATTTCCACACAATACCAAAATAAGTTGAAAGTTAAGAATAACTGATGGCTTAAGTTATGAATATATTTTAAATTATGATAGTAATCATAAAAAATCTATTTTATGTATTACATTCAAAATTTGTTCAAAACACTAAAAACATATTTCAACATCCATAAACACAGCAACTTGAACATCATTAATTCTAAAACATTAAAATTGAAAAACTGAATTTCGTATATTTTCAATCCTATTAAAGAGATAATAAAATGGCAGTATACTTATATGTATAGTTAAATCGAATTTAAAATAATTTTTTTTTTCATATTTGAATTTTTTTTACATCTTTATATATACTATCACTATATATAATCGCCAATATTTATGGATTTCTCTCTCACCACAATCTATGTTCATTTTTAAAATTTAAAAATACAGCATACATAAAATATTTTGCATACAGTCATTATTTCCGCTATATTGGAAAGAAATATCGATTAACTCAATGGGTCTCAAACTTGAGCCATTGAAAAATCATTTATTCATTTTACATCAATAAATTAAATGTCACAATAGATTTTCAGTATTTATTTTCTGCTGACAATATATATGTAATAGATGTTTTTACAAAGTGTAATACTGTGTAATAACGCTAATTGTTCAAAATAATAAAATAAAAGTTTTGTTTAACTTCCGCAATTTATTTTTATTGAAATTTTACTTAAAAGTATATAATTTCTGTAAAAGATCTATACAAATAATACTCAAATGTCTATTAAATAGATAATCTTGGTTTTAAGAACAAAATTTTCGAATCCTTTTATATATCGTCTTAGAAAGGGATTTCTGAATTTTCAAAATATTGAATCTTGAAGAATACATATTTGTCCAAACAAAATTACGGACAAGAAAAAAATTAATGTTGTAAAAGAATTTAGTTACTAAGAATGCGTTTTAATATTAAAACGATAATTCCTATCAGATTATATCCAAAGCTTTAACTAAACACCTTCCTTAATTTTACGCTTAATAAAGTACTTAAAATATATCGATAAGTTGCTTTTATTCATATGTAATTGTTTGATCTACATTTCTACAAAAATGATAGCAAATATAATCCGATACCTTGCTTATTTTGTTACAATACATTAGAATTCGTTAACTTTTATTAAAATAAAATGATAATTGCAATTTCAGAATTAAAATTAATTAATGTTAAATTAAACAATATTTATTAGGTAATTATTAGGTAAAAATCTAGAATCGTTTACCCTTTTTACCAAATACATTACCCGGATGCAAAGTCGCCCAGTAAATGTCATAATGTAATGTAACAGGTAGTTTTTGCGTTGAAACGATATTACGCCAAAATGCTCCAGTACGAGGACACGTCGCCAAGTAAACAAACGAAATGGTGCCGTAGTTCGGTGTCTTTGTAAAACGCCATATCGCCAAAATTCACTGCTAAAAATCGCTATTAGGCCAACATTAATAGACAAACAGCTATTAGGTCAAAGTTTATTCCTGAAAGTACTTTTAAGTAAATTTTATCGGTTTAACGCTAGATAATATCGCTATCCTGCCAAACTTTTATTCCGTATCACTAAAAAAATTTATTTCTGAGATACTTTTTTGCCAAATTATCTCGTTTCATCGCCAAATTTTAACCACTATTATGGCAAAATTTTAATGTTTTCTTTTCAAGCCAATTATTGTTACTTTAACGTCAAAATATATCACTATTTTGCCAAAATTTTATTCCTAAATTGCTTTTACGCCAAATTTAATCGTTTTATTGCCAAATTATTATGTGTAAATTATGTTTTTGACTCACATAAATGTATCATTTTAGCAAGATAATAATCGCTATTACTATAAAATTACGCCAAATTATTTTCTTAATATGCAATTTTTTTAATATATCAAAATATATTCGAATGATAAAACAATATTAACAAAAGAGAAAAAAATTCCGGTTAAAATCTAGGATCCTGTACCCTTTGTGCCAAACACATCGCCAAGTTGCCAAGTCGGTAAGTAAGCATAGAAATGAATGGGCCAGATAGTTTGCGCGGTAAAATGATATTACGCCAAAATCCTTTACTGGGTTGCCAAATCTCCAAGTAAACAGACAAAATGGTTGCCAAAGTTCGGTGTAATTGTAAAATGCTATTTCGCCAAAATTTATAGCCAAACAGTGCTTTTACGCCAAGATTAGCAGCCAAATAGCTATTACGTCAAAGTTTATTCCTGTAAAGGCTTTGAAGCCAAAGTTTATCCCTTTAACGCCAAATATTATCACTATCCTGCCAAAATTTTAATCCTCGAAATGCAAAATTTAATGCTTTATCGCCAACATTTATTGCTTTATAGCCATTTTCCAATAAGCAAATTTTGTTATATAACTTCTTTAAAGCCAAAAAATGCTTTATCGCCAATATTTATCGCTTTATAGCCAAACTTTTTCACTAAGCGAATCTTGTTTTTTGAATCTTGCTTGTCAAAAGTTAATGCTTTATCGCCAAATTTTTATCACTACAATTTTTTATCTCTGGAATACTTTTGCGCCAAATGATACCGCTTTTACGCCGAAATTTAGCGCTATTATGCCAAAAAAATTATATTTAAAATGCCTTTAACACTATTACGTCAACTTTTTAATGCTTTCTTTTTACGTCACATATTGCCGCTTTAACGCCAAAATATATCATTATTTTGTCAACATTTTATTCCTAAATTGCTTTCACACCAAATTAAATCGCTTTATCGCCCAATTAATATGTGGAATTTTATTTTACTAAGTCACAAATATGTATCGTTTAAACAAAGATAATAATCGCTGTTAATTGATAAAATTTCGCCAAAATTATTGCTAATTCGCACCCCCCTTTTTTTTTTTTTTTTTTTTTTTTTTTTTTTTGTGATATCAAAAAATAAGTCATGTTCTTTACGAAGCCGAATTCGAATGATAAATTAATATTAACAAAAGATAAAAAAGAAGAAAAAACTAGAAAATAACTTACCTTTTATTGTAGTATGTCATTCCTCTGTCGTGGAAACAAACATTTTATTCCAAAAAAAATTTATTCCAAAAATTTCAAACATTTTATTCCAAAATCATAAAATATTTTGCGGATGTCACATTTGTTCTGGCACAGCCACATGCACTCTACCAGATAATTATTAAATGTTCCGGACATATTATTTTATTAATATTAATTTATTTTAATTATTAAAAATTTAAATTGTAACGTTTACTAACGTTCTAAAAAGCTAAAGCTTCAAATATTCCGTGCGAATTCTAATTACGATTGGCAAAAAATCCTAACAAAAGCGAACATCTATAAAAGGAAAATTATTTAAGAATAAAATATAAGTTATCAATAAATAAAAAAATCGTTTTTCTTGTTTGTTTCTTACTTTCCTGAGTGGCAACTTCATAAAAATTGTTTATGTTCTGAATCAATGACCGACGTACGTTGTAAGAATAAGTTCGGACTAATCAATAATTTATTGGAATACTTATTTAAAAGAATATACAGTTCTTATTTACTGCAAATAATAATATAATCACAATAACAATAAATAGTCATTATATTGTTTGGAAAATGAAGCTACGAATTCCTCTAATTATAGTATTGCAACCCTAAAGAAATTGGCGAATTATTCAGGGTTGCAAGGTTGGCGACTTCCTCAGAGGTACAGTATCCTAGATTTTAACCAAATTTCCTTCAATTTTTATTCCTTCAGTGAAATCAAAACAAAATTTATATATTATTATTATTATCAATACAAAATTTATAATAATATTTTAAATTTATGCTACCACCCCCTACATGTACTCTGACAGATAATTATCAAATGTTCCTGGCATATGACGAGTGTTATGAAGAGAGCGTTTCACAATACTGCGAGTATCCTCTGTTGCATTTGTATGGGCCCCTGTATCCGGGTCTTTAAATGCCATACTGTAGTTGACCGTCAAATGTATAAAACCTTTGTATGAAAAGCAATTGTACGACAACAAAAAATATGATATTATCCTAGTGCCCGGAAGTATTTTTCTTTTTATTATTTCTAGCAAAACATCAGAATTTATATTTTCTATCACTTAAAAAAAAGCATTCATCCGAATATCTCAATACTTCTCCAAACACCCATTTACCCTAAACATGTTTACCTACATTATACTTGCTTTTATCAAATTTCAATTAATCTATTTCAACAATTCCTCCAATACCTCCAATCATGTCCTTAACATTTAAGCACACCACTCTGAAAAATTCGTGCCAATCTGTTATTGACTGATTCACAACCAATAACTCATTCATAGTATTTTTGCCCCGAATTTCCTTCACCCAAGAATAGTCAACATTAAAATAAAATCTATACTCAAATTGCTTTAATCAAACCAAGTACCCTTTCTCACTAATCTTCTAATCTGATGTGCATTCGTTCCTTTCTTTCGACCCTCTCATGTTTTTTCCATCACAAACATCTTGACAATCAACCAATTTCTTATCAGAATCGTACTTTGGACATTCATATTCCCTAGTAAACAATCAATTTTCCATACAATATTTAAGCACTGCATTTGCACCCAATTTATTCAATTCATAAAAAAATAAGTATTCAGAGGTCCTTTCATCTATTCTGCAGGCTGGTAATAACGTACACCATTCTATTCACCTGTCATTCATTCCTGTCCTTGCATAGCCATAGAAAATGAATAGAGAATACTTAAAAAACAGCACAAATCCACAGAAAAATTTAAGTTGCAACGACGTTTTTATAATGTTAACTAACGTACTAAAAATAAGAAGGTTCAAATATTTCGTGCGAATTTAAAATACTATTGCCACAAAACCTCAACTATATAAACAACATTAAAAAGAATTTAATTATTTCATAAGCAAGTATAACTTATTAATAAAGCAAAAATTTCTTTTTTGTTGTTTGTTTCGTATTTTCCTGAGTGGCAACATCATAAAAATTTTTTACAATCTGTATCAATAGCAGACATACGTTATAAAACAATCTCGGAATAATCAATAATTTATCGGAATAATTATTTTAAAAGAATGCATATTTCTGTTCTTATTCACTATAAATAAAAATTCTGCAAATAATTATCAAAGTAGCAATAAAATAGTTATTACATTGCTCGGAAAAAGAAGTTTTAAGATGTGGAGGTATTGTGGTTCTTAAAACCACCTAGGAACCCCGTAACAGGTACACCCGTTGCCCAAACTTCTCTAATTAATGTGCAACCCTAAAAAAATTGACGGAACATTGGTGAAATATTCCAGGTTGCAAGATAGGCGACATCCTCAGGACTACAGTTTTCTAGTTTTCAATTCATTATTCTTTCCTAAGATATGATTAGAACTTATAAATTATTCACCATCTAATATAGAATTTTATATTAAAAGAAAAAACAATACGCAAAGAATTAGAAAGCGATATAGTATTGACTTATATCAGAATTGACCACAGGAACTTGGCAAAATCTAAAACTGCACTTTAAATTTTAAAAGAAATAACTAATATATTCAACAATTAAAATAAATAAAACATACAAGTATCTTGCTTTGTTTAATTTTAATTGTTTAAATCAAATATTTAATAATAATAAACACATTTAATTATTTAAATAACCAACAAATCATTTGAATCAAAAAAGTTTTATCCATATATTTCCTGCATTTATTACTTCAATTGGTTATAAAACTACATATATATAATACAAATCTCTACATCCAAATAAAGAAGCGAAAATATGTCTGCCGTCTAATTTTAACTAAACTCTTTAAATGTTATTCTCTTGTAAAAACTTTATACGGACTAAATAAAATCAGGGATATAAATCCTGCTTAAAACTACTGTCCTAATGTTACATCATAGTAACATAATATTTTAACTATATTTTTAAGTTACGCAATAATCCTAAAATAGATTTCTAATAAAATCTCATATAGAAATAATCATGAAACTTTTATGTTAAGAGTTTTGATAAAAGGATAAACTAAATAATCTAATAAAATGGCATTAATCAATATTTATTTTTTCAGTAATAAAATAGGCAAACAGAAGACACATTTAAAATTGAATTATTAATAAAATGTAATTTCTTCAGCACTTAATGTGTTTAGACGTATTACTTCTAGTTTCTTTATGATACATTCAGACAATTCACGCATCTTTTAGAGAGAAAAAAATACACATATAAAATTTTATGATTTTTGTTTTTAGTTAATTATAAAAATTAATGTGCAATAGATAACAATAATTCTTTATTTATAATATTGATAGTTTAAATTATATCACATATTTTCAAATCCCTCATTTTATAATTTCTGATTATTCCTGTAAAGCATTAACCAATAAGTATAAAACTTTAACCAAGAATAGAATCTAGAAAAAGTCATTAATAAATCGAGCTTTCGATATATTGTCGTTTTTCTTTCAGATTTATTATTTTCTTTAACAGTCACACTTAAATGAATAAATATAAAGAGCACAAATTTAAAAGTATTGCTCTCATTTGAAAAGAATACTGCAGGTTAGAATATTTTCCAGAAATCGAAATACTCATTCACTAGTTAAAATATAAAAAGAGCATTTTACCTAGAACATAACCTCAATGTTTTACATATGTAAAATAAACTGAGTAAAACACACTTAAATACCAGCGTGTTGTGTTTATGTTTCTTTAACTGAAGCGAATAACTACTGAATAAAGTTAATTATCTGGAAAACCAAAGCTCAGAATATTATGTCTAATATTGGTTTAAAAAATTTAACTTAGTTATTTTGGATTCTTTCTGACAAACAAAGTTTTTAAATATTTATTTCTGAGTGATCACGATTGTCTTCAAGCACATCTTCGTCGACTTAGACTCTCGCATTCTGCTAATTGTTTTTTATCCATCTAATGACAACAAATGTCCTGTAAACATTTATGCAGGTGCCCTTTAATCGAATTTTCGAAAGCAGATAGTATCCAGGTATTTTTCAACAATTTTGAAAGTTTTACCTGATATATTCGTACCAATACAAACTTTTGATAAAATTGCAGAATAGGGACCATTGAGATATGGAGTCAAAAAATCTTTTCGCCAAAGTGCACCAAGTAACGAGTTGCAATTGTAAGTGCTGTGAATTGCAAACAGTACAAGAACCCCCTGGTTACCACATTTGGTAACTTATTGCCCAGTTGGCGCCACAAAAAAGTCGTCAATAGTCAAAAGTCTTTTAATGTCCATAATAATAATTGGCATTTCATTATTTTAATATTTAAGTATTTGTTCGTCATTTCCAGGAACTCCAACTCCAAACAACAGTAAGTACGACACATAATCACTACCGAGTCTATTCATTTTTCAAAGCAGAAACTTTAGAAAAAGCATTTTCCAGAATAAATTGGAATCGAAACTCTTGTCCGTTAGTGCCCTATCTAACACGCATTACCATTGGGTGATTAACCAACAGAACTAACATTGTTGTATTAACATTTTAGTGAAATTTATAAACACCTTATTACTATGACACTATTTAACGTCATTTAATGAAAGTTTGCTTAACCTCATTCAGCTTAAATTAATGTTAAAATTTCACTCACTGATTCGATATCGAGTTTCATGCCTAACAAAAAATAAGTTCTCTTAAATATTTTTTTCTGCCAAGCTGTAAAGACACTTTCAAAAAGAAATTTGGGTAACTCAATAAATTAAAAAAGATTTTTTTTTTCCTTTTTCTGAGCTAGATTTTAGTTACCTCCCTTCCTTAGATGTGTTTTAAACATTTAGATAGCTCCCCACACCCAAAGCCATTTTGAGCAGATATAATAAAATTTAGAAAGAAAAGTTTCTCGTTAGAATTTCCCTGGGTTTACAGCAAGTACGGAACGGTGCAAGAGAGGGAAAAAGCAAGTTTCATCAAATTACCCAAACGTCGTTAGTCGGTGGAATTTTATGAACTTTAAAGGGGCTTCATTAAAAGTTACCCATTTATTCCGGGCACGATCAAAACGAAATGAGTATAACAATCTAGATTACTGTTAGAAACCGGCTTCCATTTTCTAAAAAACGTTAGGCGTCGGCAATATTTTTAATATTCTTTCTTGGGCATCTTGTGTCGAAACCTCTGCAGCCAAATGAAGTACCGTAATTATCTTAAATAGGAAAGGTAGTCCCTTAATCAAGGAAGGGTTTTTTTACTGTTGATTTCAAAAGTATGATCACAGAAAGCAGTTTTCAATTATTAAATTAAAGCTCTGAAAAAGGGGTTTAAAATGTTATGATCAAATAACTTTTTTTTTAAGTATTTGAGTTTCAAAGTTATTTGCTAATTTGTAAATGATTCGATCATATAAATACTAAAATTTTATTCTGTTTGATTTGTGGGTACTGGAGTTGATTGTTAATTGAATATAGATTAATTTATATGAATAAATATTATTATTTTTTTAATTATAGTGGATAAACATGAAAAAAGCATTTCATTTGCAATACTTTTTTCATGTTTCTCAACAACAATTTCTTTTTTCCACTTTCATGTTTCTTCACAATAATGCTCTTTTTTCATGCATGCTTTTTTCATGTTTCATGAAGATTAGTTTTCACCATAATTAATTGATATACTTAAAAATAAGCTTTTTAAAATATAATGAAAGAGATATCAATTTTAAAATTTTAATAATTTCCTTTAACTTCAATGCTCTTTTTTTCTCTCTTATATTATCATCGCCAATATCTTGGATGACATCGCTATTCGCCTCTATATCGCTATTAATTATATTAATTAATATTCTTAATGAAGTATCTGGCGTCGAAACCTCTGCAGCAAATGAAGTACCGTAATTATTTTAAATAGAAAAGGAAGTCCCCTAATCAAGGAAGCGTTTTCTTACTGATGATTTCAAAAGTAAGTTCACGGAAAGCAGTTTTTAATTATTAAATTAAAGCTCTGAAAGAGGTTTAAAATGTTATGATCAAATAACTTTTTATTTAAGTATTTGAGTTTCCAAGCAAATTTCAAATTTATTTGCTAATTTGGAGATGATTCGATCATATAAATGCTTAAATTTCTTTCTGTTCGGTTTGTTTCTACTTATTTGAATATAGATTAATTTAAACATTATAATTTTTTTAATTATTGTGGGGAAATATGAAAAAAAGTCTTGCATTTGATATTTCAAGAAGATTAGTTTACACCATAGTTATTTGATATACTTAAAAATAAGCATTTTTAAAATATAATGAAAAAGATATCAATTTTAAAATTTTAATAATTTCCTTTTACTTCAATATTCTTTTTTCTTTTTTATATTGTCATCGGTAATATTTTGGTTGGCATAGCTGTTCGCTGTTGGTAATATATTTAATATTCTAAATGAAGTAAAGATACTTACTTCATTTAGAATGTTAAATATATTACCAACAGCGAACAGCTATGCCAACCAAAATATTGCAAATGAAAAATAGTAATTATCTTCAATGGGAAATAAGTGCCTTAATCAAGAAAGTCCTTTTTACTGCTGATTTGAAAGTTAAAAATATTACACTCAGCTAAATTTTAAAATTGCTTTTACGATTCAGTCAAATTGGAAACTGTGTAACGTTTATATAATTACAAAAATTGACTTCAGTTGAATTTATGTGTACCTGTTTAAATTAAGTAATTCAAACGATAAAGCATAACATAAATGTAAGGAATTTTTTTAAGTGCAGTAGGGAAAAAACATCTTCACATTCTTCATAACTTCACAAAATATCCCGCATTGATAAATCATTTATTTCCACGAAACTTTCTATTCGCATGTTATATTTTAAAACATCAGCGATGTATTTTAATTTGTTTCCAACTAAACATATTTTAGAATTGTTTATCTTAATGAAATGTTTTATAAAAAACCTAAACATGGGATTTTTACATTAAATTATACAAATATTATTTTTATTGTAGAATGTAGTCAAATCATTTCTATCTCTACAGTTTTTCCTTCAAAAGCATTTTAATACATAATTTTATAATTCAATTATTTATTATTTTAATATTGAAAGAAGTTATCATGTTTAAGTTTCTAATGCAATCGTCTTTAACTACAACATCTTCCAATTCAAAATATTTCATATTTAGAAAATCAACGTCTTGCAATTATTGTGAAATGTTTATTATGATATAAACATTTAATTTCTGACTAATATTAGTGCAAAAAATTTCTTTTTTGTTGTTGTTGTTGTTGTTGTTATTGTTGAAAAACAATTTTACCTTTAAGGTACGACACCCTCTTATTTCAATTATAGTTATTTTTTATTAAAAGATTCTAATTTTAAATATGTTACGTAATTTTGGTCTTTCATTCAAGATCTTTCGCCTATACCAACAGCGCCATCTGGTGGTATCCATATAAAACACGCAATTAATATTTAAAAATTACTCTTTGGATTTGCTTCGGATTATTTTAAAATTAAGAAGACATTTAAAATGACTATTCAATATAATTTTAAATTCTCATTTTTAATGTATTATTTTTTGTTGAGGAATTGCAAATTGTTAAATATTATTGATGCAGATATCAATTTTAAAAAGATATTCGTTTCCCTTTTACTAATAACAGACATTTTTTTTAAATAATTTTTTAAAGAGATATTCTAAAGTAACATAAATATTTTCTTAAATAAAAGAAATATCTAAAAACAGCACATATATTAAACATAAAAAATAATCTTTTAGTTATAAAAAATTTAAACAGTTTTAAGTAAAAGTAGTAACAGTACATGTGAAGTTTATATAGGTATACATAAATATTTTTCACTAAATTCTGAATTACTTATTTAATATTTGTTACTGGTACATAAAATATATAGTTAAGTGTTTCATGTGCTCAGCATATAACAATTACATAGAAAAGGGAAATTTTTAATTCTGGAAAAAGCATTCATGTTTATTGAATAAAATATATTATCACATTAAACAACTTATAAACAAAATATGCCTAAATAAATTATTTTGATTAAAACTTCTAATTATATCTTTTTTAACTTCTTAAATATTTCTTTTTCATAATTCGCATAATTTTTCAAGATTTTTCTTTCACATAATTATGTAAATTAAATAATTGCTATTAGTAATAAAAACTTTTATGTGAAGTCCCAAGGGATAAAAGATTCACATTTGAATTCAAAGTCATAGAAAATATGAAAATATTAACAATTCAGGTCAATAGAAATAGTTAATTAATAGAGTAAATACAGTAGTAATTTTGGATTTAATAATCATTTCAAGTACAATTTAAAAAAATTATGGAAATATATTTATGTACGGTCACTTAAGACACAATCTCCCATAAAGTATATCCTAAATATAGTATAAATACCTATAATATTCATAACTTTTCCCAACAAAATTATATTATAAATTTTAAGAACATAGTAAAAATATTATTTTTTTTTAAATCAATAATCAAGATGTAACCAGAAAACTTTCCTCACAAATTTGAAAAAAGCTACATCTTCAACACTTAGAAAAAACTCTACATATGAGTAAACATTGTATTATTTCACTCAATTAGTACTTGGTATTATATGCTGCAGCATTCACAACAGCTTTGGAATGCATGGGTATAGAATTCAATTTTCTTTTTTTTTACTTTCTACATCATGAAAGTCCCTCTAAGCTTCGATATTTACTGCTTATATTTTGGTTTTAGATTTAAATTCATGCCGTCACACTCTGGTCTCCAATTCTCCACACGTGAGTTTTAATGGGTTTAAATTCGTCAAAAAAAAGCGCATGAGCTTAGGATTATTATCTACTTCACTTCTTCTTCATTGACTAACAGTAGCCCTATGGTAGACCAAGTCCGTCTACCTACTGGCAGATTTCTAAACTGTAAATGTTTTCTTTTTACAGCGTACGGTAGTCAGCCCTAAGCCCAACAGTCATATTAGACAGGGACCTACGATTTAAGGTGGATTCCGAACCACTAAAACATCCATGGCACTACCAGGAATTGAGTCTGAAACATATTGCCCCGATGGCTAGTCACTCAGCCATCAAGTCCCAGGGATAATTATCCTGGTAAATAATATTCAATGAAGTTTTGGGCTGATAATTTTAAACTCTTTTTTTTAAATATTTAAATAGTTTCATTCATTATTCATCAATATATATATATACCAAATGATCTTACATTCATTTGAGAGTAAACTACCATCAACTAAGTTATTGCAGTTTTGTTCTTCATTTTTTTTCTGCCTACAATTATACATCCATCGGAACCAAAGATTTTAAATATGCTTTCATTTACAAATAGCACATGATTCCAATACGTTTGAAGCTCAATTATCATGGATTTATCAAAAAAAAACCAAAGATTTCTATTTTTCATACTTGCAAAAAAAATTTCAGGTATTCAGGAGGGCAGAAAAGCAGGAATTTTCATGAAGTCCGCGCAATTCAACAGATATCGTCGAACAATATCAGGTGAAATTGAAGAAGATAATTTTTCAGTTGATTCGTCACTCAAACGTTGATTTTTCACAAATTTTCTAACTGTAAATGTCTGATCAAGTTCAATTAATTTCCTGAGCGAGTTTTTCTTATTTTATTTTGGATCCGATTTATTTCTTTAAATTAATTCGCTTTATCGAATACTGCCTATAGAATAAGAATTTTCTTTTAATTTAATGATATTCCAAACTTTTTTACAGCTACTATGATGAAAAATAATCAATTTCGGAATGATGTTCATTTTTTCTTCACTACAAAGAGTTATTTTTAAATAATAAATTTAACGCAACAAAGTAAGCAAGTACAGATATCTTACAAATAAGTAAAGATTAAAACGAAACTATTTTTTTGTCATCAAAATGCAAAAATAAAAAATAATTATAGATGGTAAAAAAATCGATAAATGTACTCTTATTTTTGTGAATTATTTTTTTTCTGTCCCTTGGCATTTTCATTTTCATAAAAAGAGAATAAGACTTTATTTTTAAAAAAACTGTTCTGTTTTATTGAGAATCATACGTAGACGATACGGAAAAAAAATTAAATTGTATATTCGAATCCAATTCCAAGCTATAGTGCCTTTTTCTATAAATTTTAGAATGTACGAACATTTTGGGCATCACTGTATATACTTAATTTTATTAGATTTTATTCCATGAATTTAAACCTCATGTAACACTGGTAAACTCTGCAAAAATAAAAACCAAAAAATTATAAAACCCACTATATTAAATAAGAACTGAAAATCCACGGCATCTGCAAACACTCCGAAATGTCGTTTACACTGTTCTGGTGACGAATGAGACAGTTTCGTAACCATTTTATAGAACTTGGTGATCGATCACGCTTCAGTTTGGTGTAGCCAAGTGAAATACAAGCCCAATAACCGAAAAGCTAACAGAAAGCTTCCTTTTTTTTTTCTTCAAAATGTTACGGAAAGAACTGTTGTAAACTATTTTAACATTGTTTTTTTTTTTTTTTTTTTTTTTTTTTTCTTTATTTTTTCAATTTCATCCAAATATATTTTTTAACATTGGCGGATCCAAGTTTTATAAGCCAGTTAACTTAGTGTACTATATATTCTTTCAAAATTTACTAATAGGAAATATTGCTTTTTCCTTGTTGTTTTTAATAAATGTTTAACGAATGTCAATAATGTAGTATAAAATTGCATAACTATATCTTTTTATCTTTACTTCCATGTATAGTAATAATTTTTAAAAAACTAAATATATCTTACATTTTTTTAATTATGTTCTCTAAACAAATTTATTAACAGTGTAAATTTATTTAGGTCAATTGTTTCTTGTCAAGAGTTATAACGAAGATATAACAAACAAATTTTTCGATATTCGATTGATTTATTTAAGATATAATATATAAATTTATAACAATAATGCTAAAATTAATTTGCTTAATTAAACGACAAGGAAATACACTTGTGATTTAATCCTTTTAAATAAAAGAATATGGTTTTTAATTTCAAAATCTGAAATCCATGCAATTACATGGATTGATATTTAATTTTGAACGAATATATATATATATAATTAATTATTTGATCAAGTTAATTTAATTATATATATGTAATTATTATTTTAGCCTTAAAGGTTGATGATGGTTTGAATAATAATTCAAATTATTCAATTTCCATTATTAAAAATTTTATCTTATATTAATATTCCATAAAAATTAAAAATTTCAGAAATATAAGAAATTTAATAGAAATTGCTTCATAGTTTCGAGTTACTAAATTTAAACTGCTTGTTTAATTAATTGTTACTAAAACATATCTTAATGCTTTCAGCTTTTCCAGCATTTTAATGCCAGTCTGCTAATTTATTTTGGTGTCTCATTATTACGTTACATTTTCTCATATTTAAATTTTATATATCTGTTTATTTATGGTAATAATTGTACTGGGAATATTTTCTCATGTAAGAGTTATTAGCATACTTTTATCTCTTTGAAATTATCCTTTAATTTATTATGTTTACAATGTATTATAACTAAATATATTCTATGATTTTTTTAATTTCTTCAATTCTTTTAAATGTCTTATCAAGGCTAAAAAAAAATAAAGATATTATTTGATATTTATTTATTCTTAATGTTTTCATATTTCCACCCATAGGCATTTTCTTTAAATAGGTATTAATATGTAATACGATATCTAACCTACAATATTATAACTAATTCTGTCTGTAAAATGGTCAAATTGTGCATCATTCTTTAAATATCCAAGATCACAGTTTCATGGCTGACAGCACATAATGGCTGTAAGCACATGCACATTGAAAACTCATATATAATGACTATTTTTAGCTGCATTACTAAAGACAATCTCACAATTTCTTTTCCTAAGCATTGATGGTATCCTTATCTTTGCACACTATTCGAAAATGCATCGCCCACTTGAAAACACGCACAATAATACATGTAGTTTGATATGGCAATCAAATATTTTGTGACGGATCCCTTTCTCAAGGAAAAGGCAGCTGTAGAGCATTTCCGAAAAATCCAGGCTGGAAAAATAGAAAACTATCCCATTTTCCTCAACCCTCTATTCATCTCATGTGACAAAAAATACGAAAAGGGGATGGAATTTTTGGTCAGTATATGTGTCTGTCTTTTTATCTTTTTTAGTATTATTCTGCCTTTTTCGCCCAGTGGCTTCTTTTCTTCGCCATGTAGCTATTTAAATCGTAAAAAGGGCTGTAATTTTCTGTAGACATGTTTTTTGTAGGAGAAACTTGTTGGATTTGTATTATAAATATTTATTAGGTTTTTCAAAATTAATTTTTACAATATGTTTTGAAATGTTTTTTGTAGAATAAACTTGTTAGATTTGTATTATAAATATTTATTAGGATTTTCAAAATTAGTATTTACGATTTGTTTTGAAATGCTTTTTGTAGAAGAAACTTGTTGGATTTGTATTATAAATATTTATTAGGATTTTCAAAATAAATTTTTGCAATATGTTTTTAAGTACCAATCAATGAAACACTGGTGTCCAAAAGTTAAGCAATAAAAAGTAAAACTATCATATTCGATGAAATAAATAGTATAGAGCTGAAAAATTTTGCATAGTGGCAGACACTCACAAAAAAAAAACCAGACTGTAATAAAAAATTGGCCTACCAAAAGGGTTTTAAAGAAACTTGTTGATATAAAAATTCGTGTTTCGTAGGACATGAAAATTGTCAAGTTGTAAAAAATAAGAATGATGAATGATCTGAATGACGCCAGGCAAGGCGAATACCAGAATGTCTTGAACAGAGAAAGTCGGATGTACATTGCGCAGTGAATGTCAATCTATCTGTCTTTATTCGCTTGTGGAACCGGTATCAAAGTAAAAGAAAAGTGTAATGAAGAGCTTTACGGGGATGTAAAGAACAACAATTGCTCAGGATTAGTTTTCTGTCTTTCCAAGCTTGACGCCATAGATGGAAGGACTTCATCTGGCTTCCTTCATATCATCTGGCTTCCCAACTTGCAGCGTCAACCGGGATAGCTGTATTGAGGCAAAAAAATTACAGATGTTACGTGCAACTGGACGTAACCTCAATGATTGTGGCCAGATGAGCCTCAACCACAACTTCTTTTCCTCTATACTCAACAGTCCTAGTTTAATCTACAGATAATCCTAGTACTAGTTTAAACTACAGATTCCCGACGATTATTGATATGGCTGACCTCTGAAATTCGATATATTCCAATAATAATTACTAAGTGCATAAATACAAAGACGTCGGTTAAATAATTTGGCATAGGTGGGTGTCGCCAACTTATTGATATCCACAACCATTTTCATGGTATTGCGATTGCCGAGAAGATATTTATTCTTACCCTACTTGGAATTTTTTTTATCTAATAGTTTGTCCACTACAAATGAGGGTGCAGATTCACCAAACCACCATAGGTTATTTTATTTTTAGCATGAATCGACACTGTCTATCTTATTCCGTATTACAAACCTTCAACATTATCCTTTACTTAACCTTCAGTATAACTTAAATCTTACAATCTTTTTTTTCACCTCAACAATCCTATTTATGTATTACTTAATACTATTTAATTATTTAATGAGATTTTTTTTCTAAACTAGTGTCTTTTATTCTATGTCATGATCTGTGAAAGTTTCACTAATTTCAAATAAATAATTTCTATGTTATTCTTTTTTTTTTTTTTTTTTTTTCATTTTTTGCTTAACTTTTGAATACCAGCAAGCATATTTAAAATATAAAGATAAATATTTAAATATAAAATTATTATTTTGATTTAATTTCTCTTACTCAAGGTTCCCTAAACCAGAAGAAAAAACACAGATTTTGACAGTTGGGGTAACATTTTTGAAAAGCTTTTATGATTTTAAAGTTTTTGGCTAAATTTTCGCATTACTTTGTAGGTTTTTTTCCCAATTCAGGTTCTTTTGGCAATATATAAGGCATGTATTGCAAGAAGCAATGGCTTAGCTTCTATTGCAGACAATAGTTGAAGGGCATGCATTTTTCATTAAAATTCTCCACAAAAAGCATTATCCTGGCCTCTTTACTTGCAAAGTCTAACTGAATCTTATATAAAAAGTGATCTTAAACTTTAATTATATGCATGGACTCCTTTTGCCAGCAAGGTCTGAAGACTTAAGTCTCCTTTTATAAGTAAAGCGTTAGCCATATTCTTCCATCTCATTTTTAAGTGTATAAAGTTTCATTAAATTAATTTAGCTAAATGAAAAATAATTACTGCACCTACTATAACTAAGTCACATCACATTACTGTGCTTGGGGTTGGGATGCCCTTTTGCAATTTGTGGATGAAATTGTATTAGCACACAACGAAGGCAAAGAAAGAAGGAAATTTAGGAAATAGAAAAATGGGAAAAGGGAAAGGGTGAAGTCGCATAAATTAACTGTGTTTAGCAAAAATGGAGGAGATCCGAGGGATAGAAGAAAATACGAGTTGTGCCCTGGAGTGATAGGTGCCAAAAAAAGGAAAATTTTAACAAAATTGACTTTTGATGTTTCAGTGACTGAGTAATGAAGAAACTATTTTACAAAAAAAAAAAAAAATAAATAAATAAAAGATGGAATTAAAAAGTTAATAAAATATATGATGTGGTAATAATTCATGCTGTTTTCTTTTTTCGGTAGGTATTAAATAATAATGATATACGTTATAAAATATTCCATTCCAAATTGTATTTTTACCAATGTGTACATAGATGTTAGAGAATTGTTAAGAAATAATTACAAAACAATATGTTAAATCTTTTGTTAATGATAATTAACAAAATAGATAGAATTTATTAATAGACCTGTGAGATAGAATAATTAACAAAATAGATGTTAATTTTTAATAGAGATATAATTTAGGTACAACTAATTCTATAATTTATTATTTACTATCATTTGAGAAATACTAGATTGAATTACAAGTCAAAGAAATGAAGATATTTTTTTTTTCTTATACTTGATTTCAGTCTATGAATAGATCTTATCCTGGAGTTCTTGGGTCCTGTGAACCCTTGGATAAAGGCCATGTTCTATAACATTTGAGCTATTGAAATAATACAATCTTTCTATTATCATGTACTTGTATACAATTTTATAAACTTTATCCAATGTTGTTGTTGGAGAAAGTTCTCAACAATAACAGTTCAATCAAAATCATTAAAAGACAATCAAAGTTTTATTTTTTATAATATTTTCTTTCGTCAAATATTATATTACTTTTTTTCTTTATGCTTCTTTTAGTAATTAATAAATTGCAAATTGCTTAAAAACTATAATCATAAAATACAATAATATTAATATTTAATTAGATGCACATGTATGTTGCAAATAAACAGAATAAAAATATTTATTTTATTAATAAAAAAATATATCAATATTAAAAATTATTAGCCATATTTAAATTACAAATTGTTTCTATTTTCTTACAATTTGCCAAACAAATAATACCTTTTAAATCAAAACAAAGAATAAAAAATCTTCAAAACAATTTGACAAAAGTCAGTAGTGCTATTATAATTTATATGATAAATTTCAACAAATGCTTCAAAAGTTCTTAAATAATGTTTTTATAAACTTTAAAAAAAAAAACATTAAAGCCATAAAACTATATACTCTTTAAATATATATATAAAAAGTAAATTCTGCAACAAAATTGCCTTTTTTGCATTCATCTCAAATATTTATTTTTCATGTATCTCATATTATGTTCCTATTACGTATCCTAAGGGAAAAGGAAATAATTTTTAATGATGATCATGTTATTCAAAAATAAAAATCCAAATCATTAAGGGACTTCTTAGTTAGATAAATATTTTAACATTATAGATAATAACATTTTTAAAAACACAATTTCTCTCAAATCTGACAAAAATTTTGAAGTTTTTATAAGCTTTCTAAGGTACGTTTTCGTATTTTGTGAAAATGAAATTTAGTTTCTTTTTTTTAATAAGACTTCATTTACCAAAATTACAAAGTAATCCTATTTGCATAAAAATAAATAATTATTTTCTACAAAAAGTATTTTATTTAACACTACTTTAATGAAAGTCATTATTATAATAGATACTTACACAATTTCCAATGGATCTTTTACTTTTAATCTTTAAAGGTTTACTTTGTCCAGAGTATGATAAAGTACGTAAAAAAATTTAACTAGTTAAACGCCCAAGTGCTAATTGTAGCTATTTACCATCAATTACGCAAAGATGATATCTGAACTTTGACGTTATTTTTTATTATATTTAATCTCATCATTATATTTGATATAAAGGAGGAAATAATCTTTCTTGTTACTTAGAATCAAAAAGTAATGTAAAATTAGTCAAAGTAATTTGTTTTAAGCCTCCTTATCACTGATAACTGATGCAGTTTACTTCAAAATCAGATACACTGCAATTAAAAATAAAAATTGTAAAAGCAGTTATTTCTAACATTTAAAATATATTCTGTTACAGCACTCAGTTACTTCATACGAAATGAAACTGTTTATTTTTTGTTGAACAATTTATATAATAAAACGAAAAATAAGATTTAATTTTTTTTTTATTTCCTTAAAGTATATGAATATAATTTTACTTGTAAGGTTGACCATTTATTTTACCAAAATCTAAAATTAAAGTTTAAACAAAAGGCAAAAAAGAAGTGAATGCTTACACATATACTTTTCATTAAATAATATGTCTTCCACCAAATTGGTTATAATTTCACATATTTCTCCTTTAACAGTTCACTAATATATTTATGTATGCCTTTAGATGTTGAAACAGTTAGGTTTATAGAGATTCAGTTACCTAGATCTGCTACTCTGAACCCACAATGTGCCACTGCAATTGGGAGGTAACACCCTTATATGAAGGGGGTAATCTGCAGATTTACTCTTGTCAATCCTTGTTAATCCCTCTTGTCTTCTCATCGAGATCTACGGAAATACTGTTTTACCTACAGATTTATAGTATCTATCTCCAGCATAAACATGGAAACTTTCGATTCAGTTTCGGTTTTATAAAAATATTTTACAACTTGATTTTATGGATGGTTTAAATGTATAATATAAAAATTTCAGTACTCATAAGATTAAACATTAAACTTTGCATATGCCAGTTACTTGGTTATTGGTTATATACTTGGTTATTAGTCATTATGGAATAATCATTTCTAATGTCTGCAATCTTTAAGATTTGTTAGCCGCATCTTGACTATTAAAAGGACTTGTGCAATTAAACCCCATCATCATTTCAGTTCAGAAACAACAACTCGCCATCCACGAGGCTGGTTCAAGCTCAAATTATAAGGAATATCAAAATGAAAAATCCAAATTTGGTAAACTTTTCAGTACAAAATCCCATTTAGATTCTCATATTCATCTAAACAAAA
The DNA here is from genome assembly GCA_021605075.1 of Caerostris darwini. Taxonomy (NCBI): domain Eukaryota; kingdom Metazoa; phylum Arthropoda; class Arachnida; order Araneae; family Araneidae; genus Caerostris; species Caerostris darwini. The sequence continues at coordinate 86,362 of BPLQ01006558.1, forward strand.
ATAAATTTTTCTTTTAAAATGTTTAAGATATCTATTCTGGCTTACAAGATAATTTACTTGATTTAATTTATCATAATACAGCTTAATGATTTTTAATAATAGCAAAAAGAGAAAAACATATCTTAAAATGTATTCCTTTATAGCTTTAATTGCAAATTTACACAATAATTTAGTGCGACATCATGTCATAAGAGATTTACTGCCCTCCAAAAGCTTATAACACGTACAACATTTATTACAGATACCACTAATGTCCCTTTCACTAAATATAATATGGATTCAAGCCACATTATTATTCATAGAACTACACTATTACAAGATATAGATCATGTAGAAATAGACAGTTGTACAAGACGTGCTTGCTAAACTCCCTTAACTATGGATATTATGCAACAATGACAGAACAACTATCCTCTTCATTTGAAATCAAATACACAAGAGTGCCCGTATTGCAAATATATCACGCGGTGTTAATGTAATTTCTCAAGCCTCAAGACCTTACTCAATGATACATTTTATAGCAGGATACGGTCTAATAGATTCCCGGATTGATCAGAATTTATTGTTCTGTGAATTTCTACAATTAAACCTGCAGCTACATTTTGAATCATGTGTTATAATAAATATTAGTTTAATAGAGGCTTTGAATTGTGTTCAAATCGTGCTCTAAAATTGAATTGATGTTTTATCGACCGTATAATAATTAACAACAGCCACCTTCAAATAAATTATATTCTGATTATTTCCACATATAATTTCACTTTTTGCAAGAATGAGCGTTTTAAAAAGCATTTTATGAATATTGCATCTCAAAAAAATAAAATAATATTAACGATTCAATGTGAAGTAATTTCCAAATTAAATTTTGCAAATTTAAAACCCTAAAAGTGTAATGTTAGAATAAAAACATTCATAAAGTTAAACATTAATCTTCGCATATGCCAGTTACTTGGTTATTGGTTATTATACTTGGTTATTAATTATTTTGACTGATTCATTGTAGAAGATTCAAGACCGGAGCTGTAATCGGATTTCCGAACTAAATAATTCCGTTTCGAAACATGACTATCGGAATCAAATCGATAACTTGCGTGTCCATGTCAAGAATAGAACTATAAATCCATAGGTTAGAAATCCCATCTGCTGGAGGGTAAGAACCTTGCAAGTAACATCTTAGGAGATGATAATTTCCGGTTGTGATGGTAAAATGGGAAGTAGACTTCGGTAGAGGTTGTAGTAGGCCTTCTACACTCTTTACTGTAGGAGCAGTGTTGTTCCTTCATTTGTATAGTTTCCCCACCTCCTACAATGTATGTTGCAGGCGTGGTAACGGGTTGTAGATAACACGGAATCTACTAAATATCTACCATTTTATGAGGAAATTCCTCCGATATAACTGACATTCAAAAACAACATCAACATCATAGTAGATTTAATGTTATTAAAGGTACATCCAAGGTATATAATTCAACCACAAGAAAGGAGTAGCAATATTTGCCTTCTTAAGAGGATATGAATGAGATTACCCGACTCTTGAAGACACCAGAAAAACGCCCATGTAAGTAACACGACCACATAATTGGATTGCGAAAATCAACATTTAATCTGATGAGCATTGTTAAAGCAATATTTTACTATAAAATATATATTATTTTAGTTTTTAAGTAATTATACTCATTTTGTCGATGTATCAATTTTTGAAGCTCTTTTAAGTTACATATTTATTAATTGTCTTGTTCAATCAAACCCCGTAACTCTCATTTCCGATACCATTTTAACCCGCCTTCATTTGATATTCTAATTTATAATATATAATTGAGTTTTCGACTTAGTAGAAGCATTACGTACAAAGTAGCATGGTAGGTAATTAATATAATTTTAATTTAGTTGATAATTTATGTTATTTATTCCTTAATTAAATAGCTAACTTGAATAATAAATAATTTCATTTTTCAAACAAATTGTTGTTATAAAGAGCGGCGATTAAATTATTATTAATAAATAAAATTAATTATTCTAAAAATTGAATTTTAAAGCAATATAAATTACATATTAGCTTATATATTTACATTATATATTGCATTTATATATTGCTTGAAATACATAATTTTTCAATAGATAAAATAGGATATCAGTACTTTCTTCATATCATTTATCAATTTTACATTTGTTATTATAAAGAGCGGCGATTAAATTATTATTAATAAATAAAATTAATTATTCTAAAAATTGAATTTTAAAGCAATATAAATTACATATTAGCTTATATATTTACATTATATACTGCATTTATATATTGCTAGAAATTCATAATTTTTCAACAGATAAAATAGGATATCACTACTTTCTTCATATCATTTATCAATTTTACATTTGTTGTTATAAAGAGCGGCGATTAAATTATTATTAATAAATAAAATTAATTATTCTAAAAATTGAATTTTAAAGCAATATAAATTACATATTAGCTTATATATTTACATTATATACTGCATTTATATATTGCTAGAAATTCATAATTTTTCAACAGATAAAATAGGATATCACTACTTTCTTCATATCATTTATCAATTTTACATTTGTTGTTATAAAGAGCGGCGATTAAATTATTATTAATAAATAAAATTAATTATTCTAAAAATTGAATTTTAAAGCAATATAAATTACATATTAGCTTATATATTTACATTATATATTGCATTTATATATTGCTTGAAATACATAATTTTTCAATAGATAAAATAGAATATCAGTACTTTCTTCATATGATATATTAATTTTACATTTACTGAATGGTAGCAATATTCTTCAATAAAAGGAGCAACATTTATCATATCACAATAGAAATAAAGAGATGACATTTTTTTTAAAAAATCGAAAATTTTAAATTAATTTCAATAATTTTACATGCATTATTTTCTCTATATTCTTTTACTTGTTGATTTAAATATTTTAAAAAGTATGACTAAAATATGAGTCCATTTTCATTTAAAACTAAATATTTATATACATTTTTAGTTAAATAAAAATACATTTTTAATTGCATAAAAAAATTTTCAATAGATTTCACTATTAGAAAATTTAAATTATATTTTATACAGAAGTTGTAAATACATTTTTAGTTAAATAAAAATATATTTTTAGATACATAAAAATATTTCAATGGATTTCATTATTAGAAAGTTTAAATAATATTTCTTTAGTGATAAAACTAAATTCGAATACATTTTTAGTTAAATAAAAATACATTATTAGCTATATAATGTTTCAAAGGATTTTATTATTAGAAAGTTTAAATTATAACTTATACAGAAGTTGTAAATACATTTTTAATTAAATAAAAATTCTAATACATTTTCAGTTAAATAAAAATACATTATTAGGTTATATAATGTTTCAATGGATTTCATTATTAGTAAGTTTAAATTATAACTTATACAGAAGTTGTAAATTCATTTTTAGTTAAATAAAAATACATTTTTGATACATAAAAAAATTTCAATGGATTTCATTTTTAGAAAGTTTAAATTATAACATACAGAAGTAGTAAATACATTTTTAGTTAATTAAAAATACATTTTTAGTTACATAAAAATGTGTCAATGAATTTCACTATTAGAACGTTTAAATTATAACTTATACAAAAGTTATAAATACATTTCATTTAAAATCAAACAACACGGTCTATTTGTTAAATTTCATATTGTTTTCACATTTTACAAATATATTTATGATAACTTTGAATTCGCATTGTTATTGGATATATGCTCCAGTTTCATTCGCAGAAATAAAATTTTTCTCAAACAAATATTTAACTTGAAAACTGAAAAAAAAATCATCCAACACGACATGTATTCTCAATATATATTTTTTTTTCAATTACATCTACGTTGAAATTCTACAAGTTGAATATAACATATAAAAATATATCGGCATTGTTTTGTTAAGAAAAATTTTTGAAACACAGCCCTGTCAGAACAAAAAAGTAAATTTTTATTGGAGAAAATCCAAAAGGTTTCGCAAGGAAAAATAAATGAACAAACATTTTTCTTTGTTTGTGATATCTACTTAGTGCAATGTGTTTTTAACAAATAAAGAAGCGCAATCTTTTATTCTTTTATCTGTGAGAAGAAAAGAAACCAAATGGATGCTATTATTTACGAACTGATGAAAATCTTGTTATAAAACGGTCTTTTGTAAGACTTCTGGAGATACATTGGATGCAAGAAACGTAACAAATTGCATTAGAGCCTACCGTGAGTTTCTAACGAAATTACCTTAATTCATAAAAGTAACATATAGTGGACAGCATAACCATAGTTAGATCCCTTTTACAACTTTTTTCCTCCTATTGTTAGATAAGCATCGTTCTCATTGAAGAATTGTGTTCATATACCTCTTTCGCTTTCTTTGTTATCGCCTTCATGTACAGTAAATGTTATCAATTTTTCTGCAGAAAAAAACTTTTTTATCATCTGTTTTCGATTTTCTTAATATACTTTTAATTTTATTTCAGTTTAAGTCCGTTAACAATAACATAATAGCATCACCGTCACATATTAATAAAATTACTTCCCCCAGTTCATTGAATTCGTCGCATAAATCATTGAAAACTTTGATAATGATCACTGATATAAAGTATTGAATTATTACAATCACAAAGTGAAAACATGTCGTGAAAAATTCTATCGTTACATATCGTGAAAATTTCTAATGTTTTCTTCTTTCTTTAGCAAAGTGTTTACACAAAAATTTGCAAAAATACTAAGAATAAAATTAAGAGAAGATTATTATTAAAGCTAAGAAATCGTTTTCAAACATACTAAGAATAAAATTAAGGTTTTTTTTTAATTTGTTATGTACAAATTTATAAAGAAATTTTTTTTTTAAATTTTAAGGTGGATTTCATGAAATGTTATCAAACATTGCTCAAATAAAATTTGTTAGCTATTTTTTTGTTTTTAATTTGCATTATCTTTATTTATACTTCAATATTTGTTCAGTACAGAACTTCTTACAACATCATCATATTCTCATAAGGCAATTTCGAAGTTTACTGAAACTAAATAAACACCTAAAAATATTGTAACTGTATCAAACTAATAAACTATAATTATAATAAAATATAATAAATATAATTGTTGCGATTATTTAAAAAACTGCTATCTATGTGTAGTAAAAAAATTTAAAATGAAAGAAAAAAAACCTAAAATTTTTAGTCTTAAATCATTTTAAAAAATACTAAGATTAAAATTAGGATTTTTTTTTATTTGTTATGTACACAATAAAAATTAACAGTTAACTTTGTATTAACTAATTAAAACAATATAATATAAAGAAAATTCTCTTGAAAACAAATTCCTCTTTAACAAGTCATCTTTTGATAGTATTTTTCGGTAATATCAGCATAATCAAAATTCATAATCAAACAGCCTGAAACCCAAAACAATAAGCAAACTTCATTTCAGAATTAGAAAATGAAACGAATGATAGATTTTAATAATTAATACTAATACTTTAGAACCTATAAATAAAATCAATAAAAAGAATTGATCTAATGAACATTACATCGCATTGGGAGTTTTGATGAACCAAACTGCATTCTTTATGATTTGGCAGAATTGGTGAATCGAGCTCACTTCCATCGTTGCTTGGCACTTCATAGCGAATCTGAGACGGCGTAATACTGACAAGTTGCAGAACTCTTGAGGCAATAATGACTTCGGTCAACTTTGTTGAACTCTTTTGCATGCATTTTCTTCATTTTGTGTTTTTCCCATTTTTGTATTGCCTTGCTATTGGAAATAAAACAAGTAATATAAAAAAAAAAATTTAAAGTCAATTTCTACTTTTTTTTCACTATATTGCAGAAAGTCCTTTTATAAATAATTTTCATTCATTTTTTAAGTTTATCTGGGGCCATCTATTGGTAGACATATGCAACTTAAATGTAAAAAAAACTAAAATTAATTAATTAAATTTAATTACTGAATTAATATTTGAAAAAACTGTATTAACATCGTCATCCACTACAAGTTCAACAAAAATGTATTTGAACTTGAGTGGAGGAATAAAAAGTATTTTATTAACGATTGAAAATTTGAACAAGATATATATAGGGAGAGTGTCAGCTAATAGAAGGAATTGAATAAAAACTTTAGAACCTCATTTAAAAATATGCTCCATTGAAAAAGTGTGTTTTAAAAGGGAATTTAAAAATACTAGAAAAGAATGCTGACCAGGGATTTACATCAAGACTAGTTACATCTGAAAAAACCTGTTTCTATATTTAATATTTTAAATTTTAAATATATTATAAAAAAATATTATTTTCTACGACATCCGAGAATAAAACCTTAACAAAATATGAAAGTAATGTTGTTTGATTACAAAAATTGAAACAAATAGATTATCAAAAAATCACACAAAAAGTCATATTAACAGAAATTCTCCAATAATAATCTATTCTTAAAATGTGTACTAAAAAGTTTTTTTTTTTTTTTTTATTATTATTATTTCGACTTTTTCTTTAATTTCCCCGATTATAATTTTATAAATTTCTACTTTATTTAATGCTTTATCACCAATAAGTTTCTTATATCCACATTTATTTTAAGATAAATGTTAAAAACTCTTATATGTTATTTATTTATAGTATACTGTTAGCTAACTATGCATTATTTGATGAAAAAAGAAAAAGAAGTTGTTCTAATTGAAGAAACTATTCTTCACTAAACTCCTCCACCAGTTTCTCAAAAGTGTGAAGTTCAGACAAAGTGTTCGAACACTGAAGGTAAAACTGCCGATCGATTCTTCCAATTTTAAATGCAAACCATGTCTCTACAATGCAAATTCTCAAAATAAACTCTAAAATGGAACCTTTTCTGGAAGTAAATAGAAATCCTTGCAAAATAGAAAAAAAGAATAAAAATGGAAATGAGTCTAAAGTGGTAAAGTGTCATAGCTGGAAGCTTGACGATTTGTTTGATATTGGGCTTTATTCACATATAGGATTCATAGAATAAAAACTGAAGTAAATGACAAAAGAGATTTTTTTTTCGTAACAATCAACTCAAAAAAAAAAATATTTTACTCTGCAAAAGCTCAATATCTAATTTCAAAGATTATTTAACTTCATTGTAAAAATAACGTATGTACACAATTTTATTCAAAACTTAAAATATATTTTTGCTGTCGTAAAATGCTATGTAAGCTTTGATAAAGATTTATAATCTTATGATATTTTATCATTAGATTTTTTTCAGTCTCCTTTGATTTGTATGGCTAAGATTTCTAAATTAAAAATAATGTTCGTAAAACACTAATAAGATTCACAACTTACATGTATGTTTAAATATTATGCATTGGTTTTCAAAGAAATTTATTTGTATCTAGTTTATTTAACTTTATTTAAGTTTCTTTAATTAAACCACTAATAAATTAATTTTTATCAATTTTCATCAAAGCATGTTTTATTTTATTGCATTCTTTTAATTTTATTTTTAAAACTTGTAGAGCATTCCTTTCTTTCTAAAATAGTTTTAGATTTTATAAATATTAATAAAAATCAGAACGTGCAAAATGTTTAAAGTACACTCTTTTTATGCTTATATATATATTTTTATATGTTTGCATTTTAAACAATTAGCATGATTAATTAAAAAGATTTTGCAATGGAATTTTCATAATGAATAACAATAGACTTATAAAGAAACAACTAAAATGTCTAGACCTATTTTTAAAAGACTTTAAAGTCTGTCTTTGATCTTCAAACATTAACTTAACTTTAAATTTAAACATTAAACTTTTTACCTCCCTAGAAAAGCTTTTAGTGTTCATGTTTCCTCTAAATTTTTTTTTTAACTTGCCTTTAAAAAATATAAATATTTTGTCCTTAAAAAAATTATATTTTTTACATTGTTTTGCATTATTATTAGTTATAACATTAGTAGTTTTATTAGTTTTATCATTATTATTAACATGTTTTCTGTTTATGTGGTTCCCTGAAAAAACTTTTTGTGTAATATGAATTAGCCATCCATTTTTATTAAATAGTTTAGAATTCAATTAAATATCTTTTAAGAGAAAAAAATATATGAGCTATACATAGATATATGCATAGCTATAAATATAATGCAGAACATAAACAATTATAAACTATATATTTAATTGGTTTATATCTCAACTCATCTTTTTAAAAAAGTTTTCTTTAATTAAAAATGTTTTAAACCATCATTGCTAAATATTAATGATTTCATAAATAAACTTACGTCCTTTAAAAAAATAAACGTACATCCTTCTATCTGAAAAATAATTTACAGATTGTAACATTTTCTAAAAATACAATTTTTATTTATGTTTAAATACAATTTTCTTTAAACTATATCAGTATAAAATATTATGTTGACGATTTAAATGTTGAAAGTTCAAATAAAAAAGCGAGTTATATTTCACTTTTAAGAAATATTTTATTATATCACTCAAAATTGTTAAGATTTTTCATGAAAATTTGTTTTCAATATTTTTTGTTTAATTTTTCTTTGTTTAATTTAAGTATAAAATTAAATCTATTAAAAATTGTAAAAGTAGATTTACAGTTAAAAATTAAGAAAGCTTTTTTGTTGGTACTTTGTGTGTGTGTTTTATTTAAATATCATCATTATTATACTTATAAAAGTAGTCACACAAGCATACATTCAATTAAATTATGTGTAGAAATGGTCATTAATTGTAGTTTCCATTTAAAAAAAACAATATTTAATTGGTTTATACTTCAGTTCATCTTTTCAAAAAAATATTTTTTCAATTAAAAAATAAACTTTACCTCAAAATAACCTTATAGTTTTCATAATTAAAAAAATATTAATTTTTTAAACCATGGTTGTTTAATATTAATTTCATTAGATATGAAAATGAATAAGGAATAAAAATAATAAAAATGAATAAAATAATAATAAAAATTAATAAAAAATAATAAAAATGAGTAAAATAAATATTCTTTAAACTGCAAAATAATTTTGCAGATTGTAACATTTTTTAAAAATACAATTTTTATATGTCAAAAATATATTATTTGTAAAATACAATTTTCTTTAAAAAATTTTAGTAAAAATATTATGTTGACAATTAAACTGATTGAAAGTTCAATTAAAAAAGTGAGATATATTTCATTTTAAAGAAAGATTTTAACATTATATCAATCCAAATTTTTAAGACATTTCTTGAAATTTTAATGGAAATTAAAAAATTTCCATTAAAAAATTTAGTTAAATAAAGTTTTATTTTATTTATAAATACATTCAGTAACCATTTTCAAATACTCAAAATATATGCAATTTATTAACTTAGCATCGAGATGTTACAACGTTACTTTCAAAGAAGCCTCAAGAAAATTATCGCATCTTCTATCTAATTTTAATTACTCTACCAAATAAATCGAATCTTAAGCCTTCCAACGAACCGTTCCAGGAAGTCTTGCGATCTCTATCAACAGAAAAGCCGATAAACAACACACTATCACCAATCAAAGGAATGTGTCATTCGACAAGTTTGGCGCTCTGTCGCAGGCTCTCGACTAATTAGAAGATCCTTTTGTGAAAACTCTTTAAAGGACAAGCTTAATCAGAAAATGGGTAGTGGTCAGTGCTTCATGCTCGGCTGAATCCTCGTTTAGTGCTGACTCTGCAATGGGAAGAGAGCCTCTTCTCTCGGTCTATATCCGGAGCTTTAGCCCTCCATTTTTGAGAAGACGAATGAATTAATTTGCTCGCTGAACAGAATTTCCACCGAATCGGTCGAAACACTAACGACGCCAAATGAAATCAAGGAATGCTGGGCCTTCGAATGGATTTCGACGACAGACCATTTTAATTTTGAAGTCTATTCAATAGATATTTCGATGAATAATGGATGTGTAAGTTTGGTTCTTAAACAGGAGAACCATTGAAGACATGGGTCTTGTTTCAATAAGAAATATTTTAAAATTAGAATCGTCTAATCTATAAATAACGATTCCGTTTATATTTTAACAAATAGAGTTCTTGTTCTTATATGAGGGTATATAATATGAGTTTTGGGAGATTAACGAATTACAATAAGAAGAATTAATTACAATAAGAAGTAATATGTTAACGAATTACAATAAGAAGAATTAATTACAATAAGAAGTAATATGTACGATTCCGTTTATATTTTAACAAATAGAGTTCTTGTTCTTATATGAGGGTATATAATATGAGTTTTGGGAGATCAAGATGTGGATGATGGTCTTTAATAAGTTGCAAACTTCCAAATCGTAATTGATTTAAACAGAAGTGAAAAAATGTATATTAATTCAAATATACATTTTTATACATAATAGTATTCTGTTTCATTATTTCTATATTTAAGGATAACTTGACACTCCTTGATTCTAAGAGGATTTTGATTCTAAGAAGTATCTTCTTTCTGTATTCTGCTATGTATTCCTTCATTAAAGGAAGTTGAAAGGAAGAATTATTTTAGCATGCTAAACTTTTGAAATTTTAAATAGGAATTATTTTTTTTATATATAAACTAATATTGTGCATTATACCCAAGAAATCACAATCAATATCCACATTGTGATAAATATGTTTTTTTTTATGTGAGTCAAAGAATAAGTATTTCAAATACATTTCATAACAATAAGAAGTAATATGTTTGTAACGACTACATTTTAATGCAAATGTACATGAAAATTTTTAATGAAATAAAATTTGACAGAGTTCTTTTTTTTTTAAAGTACGACAAGTTTAATACAAAAATATTTGCTTATTCATTCTTCTCATTCTTCTATGCAACTATTGTTTAAAATTAAAAAATTACTTATTTTTGGTGTATTTAACTCTAATTAAATTTAAGTTTAATTTTGAACTTGTTTTAGAAATACTTCGGTTAACATTTTTTACATTTGACAAAAAATCTCAGTATTAAGCAAACTTTTACACCTAAAATCAAATAATAAGTAAATGCAACAATAGAAACAATGAAAACGTTTTTTTTTTTTTCTTTACTTTACGTTGTCGAGAGCAAAGTACGTCACATAAGCAGAAATTGGCATAACATTGACGACCCATGAATGCTAATGTCAAAATGTGAGTTCTTGTTTTAGAGCAATAAATGAATGAGCAAAAGTTATTTATGAGTGTTATACATAAATTTAATATAACTTGCTAACTCACTCATTAGTGACATTTATGGGAATTCTGCATTTTATAATTACGATTTCTCAAATGGCAATGACAAAATTATGGCCATAGCTATCTTGTTTGTTGAAGAGACGACTTGGCGAAATTTGCAACAGAAAAAGATCGCCAAATAAACAAGCGCAACTCTAAAGTGCAGAACTCCCACATTTATTTTCGTTAAAAACGTAAACATTTGAACATATCAAAGGAGACTGATTAAATTCAGTGTTGCTTTACATTATCTAGTCTCCAGAAAAATATGTGTAAGCTCGCCAAGTATTTATAGAAAGATCTTATTGATCTTGATTTGTTACATTACAGGCGATAGCGCGGCAGCATTTTTATGGTGCTATGTGGTATACTCCCCATATAAAGTACCAGAAATACCAGTTCACTAAGAAGGTAAAAATATTTTCATTTATTTGGAAAAACATTTTAAGTTTAGACGTAAATTCCTGCATAATAAAATATTTGTAATTCATTTCTTCTAAAATGATTTCAATTTTTATTAAGATTTATTAAAATAACAAAAGCAATGGTGAAACTTCATGTTTACTTAATGTTTTGGTATATGTAAGCATACTTAATCAACTCGTTTTTCCGGTACTTTTTGTTGGGGGCACCACTTTGGATCATAAAAATGCTGCCAGCAAAGATAGAAATTCTCGAATATTGGAGACGAGTGAAAACATAAAATTTAAATTTCATCAACAGTGGCAAATATAATAAAAAGCCATCTTAGTTCAAAATTCAGCAGCTTGTTATTTTATTGTTGATTAATTCATGGGGAATTTTTTAATAATGATTATAGTAAGGATCCACCATACACTGCCATAACAAAGTATAAAGCGGACGGGGAAGAGTTGAAGGTTGATAGACCTTCCTTTCAAGGACGGTTGACCCTTACTTTAGACTTTGGACGTTTCCCCCGTTAGATTTTGGAACCGATAATAGGAGAGGGAGAAAGAGAAAAGAGAGTGTACAGACAGAAACGAGTGAAACGTTCCGGGCAGTACGGAAAGTACAAAGAAAGAACTGCTTAAAGAGAACTGGTTTTTAAAATGATTTTGTAAGTATTTGTTATATTATTGTGTTTTGTGTATTATGTGTTTGCAGTTCTGCAGTGCTGTCTTGGCAAAGTTTAATAGATATGACAGCTAAAAGCTTCATTATTATCTATAGAAATAATTCATTTTCAACTATGAAACAATACTGAGTCAAGACCACACGCATATCCGGCCCTAAATTTTACAGTTATTATGCCCCTTTAAGAAACTGCGAGCATATGTCGCCAAATAGTTGGCAGTCCTAACCACACTCATTCATAATCTTTCCGCCATTAATAAATTCTGGCGACCACTTTGTCATCGATAATGTTCAATATCAGTAATCTTGCATACACCAAAATCGATAGAAACTCGGGTTAAAATCAAAATGTGCCAAATAAAGTAATTTTTAAATTCTGCCAAATGTATGTGTCATAAAATACATTTTAATTATGGATCATTAATTATATTTACAATCATAACACTAATTGTAGAAATTACTTTAATAATCAAAAAATAACTGTACTTTTTCGTTTTACTTGTCAGTATGTCAGACCTATTATAAGGTAATATAAATATATAATTAGTTATGATATTTGATATGATTCGAGGTGAAAACCTTTTATAATTACAGGGAAAGCTAATTTTTGGTTCTTTGGGCCGCTAATAGAAAAGCAAAAAAAAAATATATAGGTTTAATAATAATAATGCAAATAATTTTTTAAATAGAATGATAGGCCAAATCGCAGAATAGAGGCAGTTGGGATTTGGCGTCAAGAAATATTTTTTGCCAAAGGGCTCCAAGTAACGGGTTGAAATTGTTAGTGAAGTGAACTGCAAATAGTACATGAAACATGGGTTACCACATTTGGCGACATATAGCACATTTGGAGCCAAATAAGGCTCCAAACCCCAACATTTCCTATTTTGCGATTTGGCCGAATGATATTTTTTAGATTAAAAAAAAAATGCTATTTACCACGATTTTATAACATTTATTAATTTTGCTTTCAATTTTTCATGCATTTTCCTATTTCAAATCTATGTTGAAATATATTTCATTCCATACTCTGTAAAACTATTATGAAAATTATCTTTTACCACATAGCCATTTGATTTTTTTTTTCTATGGGCAACCTTCAATTGGCCATTCTAAATTTTTGTATATTTCACGAATTGGATTAGCATGTCGTCCAAATATTTCTAATGAAAATCTTCGATCATTAGCTAACCAACCAATAACACCATTGGATGTCGTGGGAATTTTTGGATGATCAACTATATCTGCTACTTTTTCCTTGCTTTTACTGAAAACGTTAGCTTTTGCTGTGCCTTCCTCGAGTTTCTTGTATCTGTCCACTTGGAAACTCCATTCTACCTCCCAGTTTTTCACATTTTTTATCTGACTTACGATTACCTCCTTCCAAATAGCGTCACGATCGGGTCGATAATGTAGTTCGGTCACTTCTTCAGCCATTTCAGAAACCTAATTAGTTATCAAAAGCAACATAGTCTAAAAAAATGTACAGAGCTCTATTCCACTTTTCAATTTGAATCTCAATTTATTTCATGTTTTTGTCATCATGCTTTTATCACGCAGTGTGAAATAATTTGGCACGAGATAAATAATTAAGATAAGCTTCAAAAAGCAAATCTATTTAGAGAAAATAATTTGAAAGTTCTGATGAAAAAGTTGCATATAATTGTTGAATCAGAAATAAAATTTGGTAATTATGCAATTTAACCCATACCCATGTCGCAATTCGAAAATTGTCAAATTTGTCACATTGATTTATGTCTATTGAAATTTGCATTTGAATTCAAATGGTATCTAATGTCTATTACAAACGCTTGTTAAAAATTCTTCAAATGATTAAATAATTTTATAAATTTACATAAACTTTTAAAAATAAATTTTAATTATTTTCATTCAAAATGTTTATTTAACGATTTAAAATTTTTATTTAGAAATATTGTAAAAGTTTTTAAGGAGGAAGCTAAACGCGATTTAATTATTATTCCAACAAATTTATAAAGGGAAATGGCAATTTGAATTTGCCTTTTCACAAAAAATGCTAAATTTTACAAAGGTTTTACTTGAAAAATTTTACTGTTGCATTGCTTAAGTAATAAATAAAGAAATTTTAGTAAAATCGCAGAACAGACAGTATTTGACGACAAAAATTATTTACGCCTAAGTCCGCCAAATAACTGGTTGTGATTGTAAGTAAAGTGAATTGCAAAAAGTACAAGAAACCCGGATTAGAAGAACATTTGTCGACTTATCTCTCAGTGACAGCCACAAATATCCCAACGGTCAATAGTTTTACGATTTGGCCAAAATTTTAATTATAATAATATTTTGAAAATCATGATAACAATATTTTAGATTACGAAAAAATTGCTTATTTCATACTACTGGTAGAAACTCAAAGTATAAAATTTTTTAATAGAAATTAAATAAGGGTTTGTATTCTTTATATAAAGCTCAGGTAATTACTTCTACATTACCTTGATATAATTATTCAGTCAAAAATGTATCCTATTCTGGAACTCTATTTCTTTCTCTTATAGTTTGCTTTAAATGTACGATAATTTATATTAAATTAGCCACTTATTCATAAAATTAAAAATTTGAAATATATAAGTTAATGTCATTTATTAATTATTTTTTTATTGAATTTTAAACTGATTAATAATTTAACAATTTTGCAATATTTAAAAAATAATATTGAAATTAACAGTAATTGAATTTATTAAATGAAAAAATTAAAACATTTCATGATAATTTTTTCGCTACATAAATTTCTATAGCACCTATACTTTATAGTATTTGTAGGCTACAAATAAAGAAACGCTTTGTACATGTTTACAATAAAATTGCTTTAAAGTTTACATCTATTCTTGATCAAATAACGAAGATTTATTGCGTTTCCCGTAAAATAAAATAAGACAGTATCAAAGGAATGAAATTGAGAAAAATATCTTTTGCCTTACCTGTTAGCAAAGGCTTCTAGGACAATGTTATACTGGAGATCAAGTCCTGACTGCAAACTGTGATTTACAAAGTAAAATTGATAGGTTTTATATGTTTCTCGGATCAGCTATTGCTATTCACTTTGATTTTAAACTCTATGTGCTTAACCTGCTTGATCTCCACAGAGCAAATATAGTCAATTCGGAAGCCAATTCCATATATATCTTATTTGTCACCAACCCATAAATATTAGATTCAAAAGTAGCGAATAAGATGAGGGAAAAAAAATACCCTTGTCATTCACGGAAGAAAGGGATGTATGGCTTTCAATTCTTGGTTTTTACTTCAATTTATTTTATTTTTTTCCCTTTCTCACCTTTTATAAACCGTTTCTTCCCTCTGGCCAGGGAAAATTTCATAAAGAGTGTGAAAAGGAAAGAGGAAAAAAAATACATAAAACAACCGAAAAGGAGGGAAGACTTGGATGTATAAAAAGAACCGTCATTCAGAGACGGAGGGGTGGTAGAAGTACTTTGCGAAATAAGCCAAAATGTTTGAGCAGTGGAAATACTGGTCAAATAACACTCCAAGGGGAGTTTAGTGTTCAACTGCTTCAAAATCTGGTGGGTATGAAGCCTGTTTACACAATAGTGCTGCCTGCCACAGAAAAAAAAAGTGCGAAAAGGGGGAACCGGACAAAATTCGAAATCCAATAAAGTGCATACCGATGCAAGAGTCGCAAACTGTTTGAAAAGGGGAGAGTCAAAAATGACACTTTACCTCCTTAAAGGGTCAATTACAAGTGGACAGTGTCAGATTTTTCTTTAAAATGAATATTTCAAGTTTTCTTCAATAAATATTTTTAATTGAATATTGAATGTTGAAGAATAAAACCCATATGATGTTGAATGTTTAATGAATAAAATATTTTTCATTTCAGAATGTTAAAAAAAATTCGTATCTAATTATAAAAAGAAATTTTAGAATTTCTTTAAATATTGATCGGAAATTAGTGTCATGCTTAATAATTTTCATTGAATTTGTATATAATTACTCGTCATGAGTTAAATTTAGTGGAAATAACCAAGGCATATGGCATATGAATATCAGGGTATATGAAAATTTTAACACTGCCGGTGCGTTTTTCAAATCACAAAATCAGTTTTAAGTTGAATTTATGTGGATTGAATTTTTAAAATATTATTATGGATATTGTAAGATCTCGGCCTATACTAGACCTATAACGACATCAAGAAAAGGGCACTTTCAGTTTTATGGGAACACTTTAAATTTTATTTACAAATATTATATATATATATATATAAAGGTCAGAGATTTTCAGAGTTCTCGGGCCTATGACGAATGTGATTTAATAATTATATTTTTATTCAATTGTAAAACTGATTAATAATGTAACACTTTTGCAATATTTAAATAATTTAGATACTAACAGAAATTGATTATGCCTTTATCAGATGAATACTTTTCATGATAATTCTTTTCACTACCAAAGTTTCTATAACACCTCTACTTTATAGTATTTGTACACTACAAATAAAGACAAGCTTTGTACATGTTTACTACAAAATTGCTTTAAAGTTTACATCTATTCTTGATCAAATAACGAAGATTTATTGCGTTTCCCGTAAAATACAACAAGACAGTATCAAAGGAAAGAAATTGAGAAAAATATCTTTTGCCTTACCTGTTAGCAGAGGCTTCTAGGACAATGTTATACTGGAGATCAAGTCCTGACTGCAAACTGTGATTTACAAAGTAAAATTGATAGGTTTTATATGTTTCTGGGATCAGCTATTGGTATTCACTTTGATTTTAGCCTCTATGTGCTTAACCTACTTGATCCCCGCAGAGAAAATATAGTTAATACGGAAGCCAATTCCATATATATCTTATATGTCACCAACCCATAAATATTAGATTCAAAAGTAGCAAATAAGATGTGGAAAAAAAATAACCCTTGTCATTCACGGAAGAAAGGGATGTATGGCTTTCAATTCTCGGATTTTACTTTATTTTATTTTTATTTTTCCCTCCCTCCCCTTTCATAAACCATTTCTTCCCTCTGGCCAATGAAAATTTCATAAAGTGTGTGAAAAGAAAAAGGAAAAAAAAAATACATAAAACAACCGTAAACCAGAGAAGACTTGGATGTATAAAAAAGAACCGTCATTCAGAGACGGAGGGGTGGCAGAAGTACTTTGCGAAATAAGCCAGAGTGTTTGAGCAGTGGAAATACTGGTCAAATAACACTCCAAGGGGAGTTTAGTTTTCGACTGCTTCTTCAAAATCTGGCGGGTATGAAGCCTGTTTACACAATAGTGCTGCCTGCCACAGAAAAAAAAATGCGAAAAGGGGGAACCTGGGCAAAATTTGAAATCCAATAAAGTGCATACCGATGCAAGAGTCGCAAACTGTTTGGAAACGGGGAGAGTCAAAAATGACACTTTACTTCTTTGAAGGGTCATTTATAAGTGCACAGCGTCAGATTTTTCTTTAAGATGAATATTTCAAGTTATTCGCAATCAATATATTTAAATATTTTTAATTGAATATAGCATGTTTAAGATTGAAACTCATATTTATGCCCTTTAGAATACTTAATGAATAAAATATTTTTTACGTCAAAGTGTTAAAATAAAATTTTGTATTAAATTATAAAAAAAAAATTAGAATCTCTCGAAATATTGATTATAAATTAGTGTCATGCTTAATAGTTTTCACTGAATTTGTAGATAAGTACTCAAAGACATGAGTTAATTAAAATAACAAGGGTAAAGGAAAATTTTAGTACACCATGAGCGTTTTCCACATCACAAAATTGATTTTAAGTTGAATTTAGATGCATTTAATATTTAAAATATTATTATGGGTATTGCATTGTCTCGGCCAATACTAGACCTATAACGGCTTCTAGAAAAAAGCTATTTACATACACAGAACTCTATTTACAAGGAAATGAAAAATAAGTGTATAAATTAGACATACAATTTCCATTCATTCGAAGGTCGGAGATTTTCAGTTCTCGAGTCTCTGACGAATGCTACTTATTAATTATTTTTTAAATGAATTGTAAAATTCATTAATAATTGAACAATTTTGAAATATTTAAATAATTTAGAAATATTAACAAAAATTTAGAAATATTAACCAACATTTATGAATAATAACAAAAATTTATGAATAATAACAAAAATTTATTATTCATTTATTTAATTAAAGCATTTTATAATAATTCTTTTCACTATCTACGTTTATATAACACCTATACGTTATAGTATTTGTACATTACAAATAAAGAAAAGCTTGTTTACTATAAAATTGACATGTTTACTATAAAATTGCTTTAAAGTTTACATCTATTCTTGATCAAATAACGAAGATTTATTGCGTTTCCCGTAAAATAAAATAAGACAGTATCAAAGGAAAGAAATTGAGAAAAATATATTTTGCCTTACCTGTTAGCAAAGACTTCTAGGACAATATTATAGTGAAGATCAAGTCCTGACTCCAAACTGTGATTTACAAAGTAAAATTGATAGATTTTATATGTTTCTCGGATCAGTTATTGCTATTCACTTTGATTTTAGTCTCTATGTGCTTAACCTGCTTGATCTCCACAAAGCAAATATAGTCAATTCTGAAGCCAATTCCATATATATCTTATTTGTCACCAACCCATAAATATTAGATTCAAAAATAGCGAATAAGATGAGAAGAAAAAAAATACTCTTGTCATTCACGGAAGAAAGGGATGTATGGCTTTCAATTCTTGGTTTTTAATTTATTTTTCCCTCCCTCACCTTTTATAAACCATTTCTTCCCTCTGGCCAGGGAAAATTTCATAAAGAGTGTGAAAAGGGAAAAAGGAAAAAAAAATACATAAAACTACCGAAAAGGGGAAAAGACTTGGATGTATAAAAAAGAACCGTCATTCAGAGACGGAGGGGTGGCAGAAGTACTTTGCGAAATAAGCCAGAGTGTTTGAGCAGTGGAAATACTGATCAAATAACACTCCAAGGGGAGTTTAGTGTTCAACTGCTTCAAATTCTGGCGGGTATGAAGCCTGTTTACACAACAGTGCTGCCTGCCACAGGAAAAAAAGTGCAAAAAGGGGGAATCCGGGGAAAATTTGAAATCCAATAAAGTGCATACCGATGCAAGAATCGCAAAATGTTTGGAAAAGGGGGAGAGTCAAAAATGACACTTTACATCCTTGAAGGGTCATTTATAAGTGGACAGCGTCAGATTTTTTTAATTATTATTTCAAGTTTTCTGCAATCAATATACACTCAAAAGCCAAAACATTATGACCACCCCTAGATTTTGCAATGTACTCGCCTGGATGACGTGGAAGGCACGTGATCAGGTGTAAGTGGTATTTAACTGGTATTAAGTGGTGGTATTAATCCATGCCAAGGCGGGTTGAAGCTGTGTTGCGCGCCAAAGGTGGGCCAACTCATTATTGACAGGTGGTCATAATGTTTTGGCCCTTGAGTGTATTTAAATATTTTTAATTGAATATTGCAAGTAGTACATTAAAACCTATATGATGTGTTGAATGATTAATGAATAAAATATTTTCATGTGAAAATGGTAAAAAATATTTATAATAAATTATGAATCGAAATTTTACAATCTCTTCAAATATTGATAAGAAATTAGTGTTTAATATACTGGTGTGCTTGTTGTAGACACTGTTTCAAACACGAAGAGTCTCGATGGCGTTAGTGATGTTCAGTTTCAAGTCTCGTAAGTAGGACGGCATTATTTAATCATTGGGATTATTTTGCCAATGATGATAATGATGTTCTTTATATAAAACTCAGATAATTACCTCTACATTATCTTGATATAATTATTCAGTCGAAAATGGATTCTTTTCTGAAATTTCATTTTTTTTTCTCTTATATTTTACTTCAAATGCACGAAAAATTAATATTAAATCAACCACTTATTCATATAATCAAAAATTTGAATTATAGAAGTTAATGAAATTTATTAATTAAATATTTCCAAACTGATTAATAATTTAACAATTTTGGAATATTTAAATAATTTAGATATTAACAGAAATAGATTCTACCTTTATTAAATGAAAACCTTTCATGACTACTATCTACGTTTCTATAACACCTGTACTTTATAGTATTTGTACATTGCAAATAAAGAAAAGGTTTGTACATGTTTAGTATAAAATTGCTTTAAAGTTTACATCTATTCTTGATCAAATAACGAAGATTTATTGCGTTTCCCGTAAAATAAAATAACACAGTATCAAAGGAAAGAAATTGAGAAAAATATATTTTGCCTTACCTGTTAGCAAAGACTTCTAGGACAATATTATAGTGAAGATCAAGTCCTGACTCCAAACTGTGATTTACAAAGTAAAATTGATAGGTTTTATATGTTTCTCGGATCAGTTATTGCTATTCACTTTGATTTTAGTCTCTATGTGCTTAACCTGCTTGATCTCCACAGAGCAAATATAGTCAATTCTGAAGCCAATTCCATATATATCTTATTTGTCACCAACCCATAAATATTAGATTCAAAAATAGCGAATAAGATGAGAAGAAAAAAAATACCCTTGTCATTCACGGAAGAAAGGGATGTATGGCTTTCAATTCTTGGTTTTTAATTTATTTTTCCCTCCCTCACCTTTTATAAACCATTTCTTCCCTCTGGCCAGGGAAAATTTCATAAAGAGTGTGAAAAGGGAAAAAGGAAAAAAAAATACATAAAACTACCGAAAAGGGGAAAAGACTTGGATGTATAAAAAAGAACCGTCATTCAGAGACGGAGGGGTGGCAGAAGTACTTTGCGAAATAAGCCAGAGTGTTTGAGCAGTGGAAATACTGATCAAATAACACTCCAAGGGGAGTTTAGTGTTCAACTGCTTCAAATTCTGGCGGGTATGAAGCCTGTTTACACAACAGTGCTGCCTGCCACAGGAAAAAAAGTGCAAAAAGGGGAATCCGGGGAAAATTTGAAATCCAATAAAGTGCATGCCGATGCAAGAGTCGCAAACTGTTTGGAAAAGGGGGCGAGTCAAAAATGACACTTTACCTCCTTGAAGGGTCATTTATAAGTGGACACCGTCAGAGTTTCGTTAAAATGAATATTTCAAGTTTTCCGCAATCAATATATTTAAATATTTTTAAATGAATATTTCATGTTAAAGATTAAATCCGTGTTATGTTGAATGTTTAATGTATAAAATATTTTTTTCATCTATGTGTTAAAAAAATTTTATATTAAATTATAAAAAGAAATGTTAGAATATTTTGAAATATTGATAATAAATTAGTGTAACCAAGTTTCCCCAAGGGGTAGTTTCCCCTAAATGTCCTCCTGTAGGGTTACTACCTTCCTTCTTCAGTGACACTGGACTTTTACCAACTGGTGGACCATCAAAACACGCGTTCGTGATATTCAGCTTGCTGATGGGAGTATTCCCAGGTTTTCTGCAATATAATACGCAAATGCGGGTTGAAAGTCCACCTAAAAGTCCTCTCGGATGTAACTGCCCTCCTTCTTGAGCGGCAGCGGCCTGATGGCCAATTGGTTAACGCTATAGCCTTTGGTACCACAGGCTTCAGATTCGAATCTTGGCGGTGGCATGGATGTCTGCTAGGGTTCGGAATCTACTTTAAACTGTAGGTTCCGGTCTAATTAGTCCAAGGTGTGCACAAAATGACCGTACAGCGTCAGGCCAAACCAATCTTAAGAGATACGAAGCCAAGTCATAATTTTTACCTATGGTCGCTACAAGCTGCCCCCTCCCTTTCCTCCTTCCATGAGGACACACGGGTTTTTGGGCTTGACCTGGATGTTGCTGTTGACCAAGTGGGATAAGAAACAGCAGAAACAACAACAGTAATTAGTGTCATGCTTAAGAATTTACGTTGAAGTTAGATGATTATTATTCAATACCATGATTCAGAGTTAATTGAAATAACAAGGTTATATAAAAATTTTAGTACTGCCTGCACATTTTTCAAATCACAAAATGGCTTTTAAGTTGAATTTAAAGACATTGAATATTTAAAATATTTTTATTGATATTATAAATGTTTATTTAAGAAAATCGCTTTTGAAGAAATACGTTTATCATCTAAAAATTTGACTTCAATATCTGAAAACAAAAATCAATAGAAATAAAATAAGTGCTTTCTTTTTTTTTTCCCCGCAAATGAACCTCTATTATGTTTTCCGCCATTTTTTACATGTATTTATCTAGATGTAATAACACTAAATTAATTCTAGATCTAATAACATTAATTGGAGTTATCCTTGATAATTAAATTGGATAAAAAATAACGAGGAAGCTATTTTTTACCGATATATCTTAATTGCTGGGAAACACTGATACGTAATTAAAAAAAGCATTAACTATATTGCGTTCCAAACTCGCGTACAGTTTCTGGCCCAATTATTAGATACAACAGACATTATAAGAATATTTATTAAATTAAGTGTCTCTATCATTATTTTTGTTTGTGAAATGGTACCTAAGTACGTTATTAGAAAATAACTATTATAATAAGAAAAAATTTTAATGTTAAATACTATTGATCATTATTTTTATAAAAAAAATGCAAATGAAGTTATAATAAATAATTTTCTATTTTTTAATATATTTTCTATTTTTAATATTTTTTTAATATTGATTCCTTTTAACATACTGTTAATACTTGATTTTTACTTGCTGATGCTGATTTCAGATGTAAATAATCTATTAATTATTTTTTTCTTTTATGGTTACCATCTCTTTTGCAGTTTCCCTTTTACACACTCATACATTCTCAATTAAATTTTAATCGGTCGAATTTTATAGACTAAGGTAATAAAGGGACATTTTGCAAATAAGTAGTATAGAGTACGAGTAGTATAGCAAGAGAGTACGAGTAATTTTACAATACGAGTAGTATAGCAAGTGACTTCTTCTTCAACGTCACAACAGACCCATGGTGGGTCAAGGCCATCTGCCTACTGGGATGAGATAAGATTTTTTTTTCTTACTGTGGACGGATGCCCTACGTCAACAACAGTTATGTTAGACCTTAGAGACCTGATCGACGAAGGGTTAGCGCTCTGGCGCTCGGTACCACAGGTTTCAGGTGTGAATCCTGACTGTGCTATGGATGTTTGTAGTGGTTTGAAATTCGCTTTAAGCCATAGATCCCAGTCTCATATGACCGTAGAGCGTCACAGAGCCCAATCAGACTTCTCACTCACATCATTCCCAAACTGTACAGTGATGTAGTGTGGTGTAGTAGTTGCATTAGTTTTATTAGGCCAGAACTTACGGTTTAAAGTGGATTCCGAGCCACTACAAATATCCATGGTGCCTCCGGGACTCGAACTCGAAACCTGTGGCCCAGACGACAGGAAAATCTATACTGCATAAGAAAATGAGATTATCCATGTCAGAAATAATCCCTTAGCTTAAATTATAAGCATATTTTGTACCACTTGTTTGTACTGGTCATATCGAATAATACGATCAACTACGTAAGGCACCCAGTACTCTTGTTATTAATGACTGAACATATCATTACTTTTGGCAGGAGGTTTCACAGTCGGAATTATACAATTTGAAGAGTATTTTTTCTCAAACATTTCGGCAAATTGTAATTTTGGGCAATTCCACTATCACTGTGATAAGTTTTTCAATTGCTACAGTGATGTCACTGTAGCAATTGAAAGACTTATCACAGTCTGCCGCTAGTTCCTACTATGTGTACGAGATCATGAGACCTGTAAGGTTTACCAAAACATTCTATTAATGCTTTCCTGCCACAAAGCATTGACATCGCAACATAGTTAGTCCAATCTGAATAAAAGATATGTTTTATATTATATACATTATCTTAAATTAATGGTATATCACAAAAACAAAACAGTGTGAGTCTAATAATTTGACTAAGTACTGTATTTTTTTCTACTTTGAAGGACATTTACTATATGCTTTATAAGTATACAAATATAGGTAAACAAGAAAATTATACGTATATACTGGTTTATAATAAATCCTAATCTCTAAATAACTATTATAATTCTTACATTTATTATGCCTTCATTACAAACATTTCATTCATTAAAACAATACATTCATTACTAATATTTTCAAATAAAATCTCTATAATATTAATAAGTAACTATAAAAATTAAAGATAGCTAAAATTGCTAGTCACATTTCAAAATTGGAAAGAACGTGTACAACTTTGTTAAGAAAGTAAGTTTGTTTCCATGTAATTTATTATAAGTTCCTCTAGCAGAATTCTGTCACATATAATATATATAATTTTATCAATCCATTACCTCTTATACGCTTATACACTTTTATACACTACGCCTCTTATACACTTTTATGCACTACGCCTCTTATACACTTTTATACACTACGCCTCTTATACACTTTTATACACTACTCTTATACACTTTTATACACTCTCTTATACACTTTTATACACTACGCCTCTTATACACTTTTATACACTACGCCTCTTTACACTTTTATACACTACGCCTCTTATACACTTTTATACACTACGCCTCTTATACACTTTTATACACTACGCCTTACATATTACACCTTATATACTTACTACACCTTATATACTTACACTGCACCTTATATACTTACTTTTTCTACTAAGAAAGCCAATTAAATAATTTCTGCTCACCAAAACAGGAAGTTTACTAGAAAAACCAGATAACTGTAAATAAAGTTAAGATCAGGGATGAACAAGCCTATGAATACCAAGAATTAATAACACTTAACTTTCAGTTTTCAGATGCAATTTTATTTTTTAATTAATGAATACAAACATATTTAAATACCTTTTTAAACACGATAATTTTGTATTTTTATGAAATCAAAAGTTGATAATAAAGATACTTTTTAACAGGATTGTTTCATTTTATTAATACAAAGAATGTTAATTTTCTCGTGCAAAATAAATAATTTGTAAAGAAATGTTAGTTTTCTAATGAAGAAAAAAAAAACAGTTTTTACATATTCATTATAATACATTATTCAAAACTTTTTTATGGCTCTACAAGGCATTTTGTGGTCCGATATTTTAAGTCGAAAGAAGCAATCACTTTAGAAATTCTTCTTTCACTTATTTATTCTCATCACTAGGCAAAAATTTTTCTTCTTATTCAGCGCACAGTCATTATAATAACTTTAAAACTGGTCTTAATTTACCACAGAGAATTTTTATAGAAATCTAAGAAAACAAGAACAGCAATAAACGACAGACTCAGCCCTGCTATAAATTAGGACATTAACATTAATGCATGAATACTAAAGAGCAAGGCAAAAATCTTTATGAGCCAGCTTCTTGAATATTAATTGCACTCAGAGTTTCGTGATGTTATATGAAGCCAACTTATCGGTCATTCGGAAGTTGCTACTGCCATTTCAAATTATTAAAGAGAACTTGAATAAGTTTCCCTTTTTGTTGGCGATATAATTTTTTGGGGCGGATATATATTTTAATCAGAAATAGCTTTCCCAGATTTATATTATTTTCAAAAAGTAAGCATTTTTAAAGGATAAGCTACAATTTCTTATATGCACATTTGAAGATAATCATTTACGTTTATCACTTTGAGTTCATCAATTAAATATAATTGATTTTAATTGATTCACTCAAAAATGTGTTATCTTTTTTGTACATCACATCTTTAATACTCTGTCATTTATTTATGTACATGATTATTATAAAAAATTACTTTACAGATATGTGAGTCCACAGCTATCATACCATTCATAGAAACTGAATGTCAATTTGGTTTGAAATGAGATTTTGGCTTAAAGTAGAGAATCGGTGTACTTTTAGTGAAGTACCTTGGTCGCTAAGCGACCAGACCTCCAAGTAGCAGCATATAAAAACAGTTGCAGTCGGTCACAGCCCATTGAAATTATAAAAATATTGCATAATAATCAGAGAATCCAGAATTTAAAGAAAAAAACAAATAACATAAAAAGAAACAATCATTAAAAACTACCTAAAAGAAAACTTAGAGCCAAAGCACAGCAGAGCACCCACGCAGTAGCAGTTCCAAATAAACAATCACATGCGGAAAGCGAACCTAACCAAGCACAACCAGGACCAGAGACAGATGAAAATAAAAAAGAAAAACCAGTCTATTTATTGATGTTTAAGACGTGCTTCGGTCTTTTACGATAGCAATGTAAAGAGATGTCGTAATCAATTTTAGTTAAGTTATTAATAACGGAATTATGAGAACTATTGAGAGAATTATAAAAATTTTGAGCAAGTTTAACTACATAATCGCGGAAGCTAGGCATAGATAATGCATGTCTTATTTCTTTATTTCTAAAATACCATGGTGCATCTACAATCATTCTAATTACTTTATTTTCTAACCTCTCCAAAATAAGAAAGTTGCTGTGAGCAGTATAGCCCCAAACTGGACTCGCATATGCTATTATAGGACGAAGATAAGCTAAATAGATTCGTTTTTTAAGTTCAATTGTTAGTATAGAATGTCGGCCTAAAACAGAATAGAATTTTCTTAATTGGTTATTAAATTTACTGCGTAAGTAGTCAATATGAGCTTTAAAAGTTAACTGACGATCGAAAATTACACCGAAATATTTATCTTCTTTAGACCAGGAAATGTTAGTATTGCAAATAGTTATGTTAGGAGGATTATAGACATTTTTCCTGGAAAATAGCACTGCTTCAGTTTTCGCGACATTAAGTTTAATTTTCCATTTGTCTAACCAGATTTCAAGTTCATTAATGTAATTTTGAAGATTTTTCTGGATAATATGTAAGTGCCTCCCCTGTGTAATTATAGCTGTATCATCAGTTTAAAGTGTCAATTTAATTCTGTGGTCTTGTGGAATATCGTTAGTGTATATGTTGTACAAGAAGGGTCCCAAGTTCGATCCCTGAGGAACACCCGCGAGAATATTGCATCTTTTAGAATCAACTTTGTTCACTGAAACAATAAAACACCTCTCAGTGAGGTAATTCCTTATGGTTTTTATGATGTAGGGAGAATATTTATACTGAATCATTTTAAAAATGAGACCATTGATCCACACTCTGTCAAAGGCTTTCGCCACGTCGAGGAAAATTGCTGCTGTATCTTGCTTCCAAGAAAATCCTTCGGAGATGGTCTCGGTGAGATTATATAACTGATGCGTGGTTGAAAGATCCTGTGTAAACCCAAATTGCTGGGAAATTGAGATCCTTAGACTCTTGATTTAATATATCAGCAATCACTCTTTCAATAATTTTACTGAAGGTAGAGAGCAAAGAAATTGGCCTGTAGTTATTTGGAGGTTTGCGCTTAGGAATCATATGGAAAATAGTCGTTAAACTCTAACATTTATGGTCACAATTACTCTATTACGAGAAATTGACCTATTTTTTCATTCGAATATTTGGTTTGGTTTGTTTTGTCCCTCTATGGTCATTTTGTGCACAATTTAGACTAATTAGGCTACAGTTTAACGTGGATTCCGAACCACAAACAAATATCCATGTCCCCGCTTGATCATTGAAATGAGATCTTCATAGTGAAAATCCATAAATACCGTTGAAACGGTACCTATAGCCCGAAAAACGCCCGTCCTAAATAAACTAAGAAGAAAAATGAAAAACAACAGATAAATACAGAGAAGCAACTGAAAGCAAAACATTTTAAAGTATTTCACAAATTTTCCACAAGGCCTCCTTCATACATGACTATACTTTTCATGCTGCAGATTGTGGACAGTACTGAAAAGCGTACGTACTATGGTAAGAAGAATAAGTTGAATCCGACGTCTGGTGGCATCTTTCAAATCATATGGAGTATGGGATTAAATGTATACACTTTAGATTTCAATTATCTGCACAATCTGAAATCCAAACTGTTTTGTTTTCTGTGGCTTCTCTGTCTATTGGTCTAGGTCAGCGACTTTCGTATTACAGGTACCGTTCCAAAGCTATTTATAGTTTTCCAATATGGAAATCATATTCAAATAAAAAAAATTAGATGTTGTCTTTTGAAATTTTCGAATTCTTGTCATTGTAACCGTAACTATTAAAGTTTATCTGTATATCATATGATTCTTGAGAACATAACTTAAAATACCTTAAACCACAATTTTATTCAATTTCTGTGAATTGTATGATAACTTGGGATTCATAGGTCGAGAAAGGTTCACCCTTCAGAATAATCACCCTGTATATTAAAATGATATGAAAATCTTAAATTAATTTGCACCGTGATAGATAAAATAAAAATAAAAAGAATTTTGTATGGCTTATTTTATCGGTAAATAAATGCGTTAAATATACAAAATGCGCTAACAAATTTAGTTATTATTCCTTTTAACGTCAACCAAATGAATAATGAATAATTTATTAGATCTTTCAAACACAATGCCCGATATGTAAATAGATTTGAGGTATTGACAATAAAATGAGAATGGATTGACACTGAAGTGAATTTAAGAAACTGATGAAAATAGGCTCAGAGTGTAAGAGAAAAACCTAAACTGAAAATGCTAAGAACGAATTTAAAACCCAGAGAACATGGTTGAGTGACATTATGTGTATGATTGCTAAATATAAAAATAACACATATATTACTGGAAAAATATGTACTAAAAATTAGCTAAATTTCAACTATAATTTAAATCTATATATCTAAGAAAATAAAGTAATAATTAATAAGAATATTAGAAGAGGAGTATACAGGGCCCTAAATAAGCATATTTGTAAAAACAAATTTCTTTAGTTTTGGACAAATAATAAAGTTTTTAATTTCTGAATATATTCATTATATTATTTTACAGTTCTTTCCAGAATTGTTTGAATACTTTATGAATGGAACTTCTGAAACAGACATTCTTAAAATAAACTCTGAATTTGTGATATCATGAATAAATTTGTTTTGCGAATCTGAGGAAAAAGTTTGTGATACATCTTTGAAATTTGCTAAAGTTGGCTACATGAAACGAGTAAAAAGGGAAAATAAAACGATTTTGAGATATTGGTAAATAATTTATGATACTTTTGACGTCTGGCATTTAAAGGTAAAACATTTCACTGTCTCTGTAAAACGTATCACAAATGTGTAGGTGGAAAGTGACCTTTTTACTAAGAATCAGATTTATTACATTCTAAAAGAAAACTAAGAAATAAGAGTCTTTCAAAATTAAGATGAATCAGATATCTTAAAAAAATTCAATATTTATTTACACTTTTTAAATGCTTAAACTGTTTCTAATTTGTTTTATGAATATATAAAAAGCATTTGGAAGATATCGAGGGTTTTATGGATCATTAGTATCTGGAAATTGTAAACAAAAGTGCGAAGTAAAATTCTAAAAGAAAATTAGCCTTTATTTACGTAGAAAAATATTATTTTAAATAATAAAATACTTATTCTTTTTTTAAGCTTCTTTGGTATCAAACCTGGTCACTAACTTCAAAAATGAATTATTCATTAGGAAAGAAAAGATAACTTAGAAACTATATAATAGATTAGTACTACTTAGACTACTTTTAAGATAACTTAGAAACTATATAAATTTAAATTTTTTTTGTTCAAATCCTACAAAAAATTTTGGATGTAAAAAATAATGATTATCCATATTTAGAAATGGTTTCAGTATAGAAATAAATTAGGTGAGTAAAAAATACATCAAATAAAGTGTAGAATTTAATTAAAAGTCTTAATGAGATTCATTATCCCCTGAATGAATGGATGATTGTCTATACTAATGGATTTTTGTTTGGAGAGAGAAAGAGTTGCTAGAGAGGATGTGCATAGTTAGCTTTTTAATTTCTATTTATCTGTGAGCCTACTTACTATTGCCTTTGATGGCGAAATTGAAGCTATTGTTGTGGCTATTCAACAACTACCAATTCGTGAACTTCAAATCCTTATGTATAATCAAAAATATCCCCATAGCATCTTGGACTGTAGGCCTTTGTTAAGATATTGGCACACAGAATTTCTTTCCAATGGATTCCAGCCCACTATAGAATCATGGACAACAAAAAAAGCTGATATACTGGTTAAAAAAGTAACTTTGATTGAGCAACGCATTAATCATTTCATATGACTAAATTGTTTGTTAACTTGACTCTTAAGAAAATTCTTAAAAAAGGTATGATTCAACGCGCTATAGATTTTCAAGCGATTATTTTAAGCATCATTGAAAATTAATTTGACCTTTTAAACTATATATCTTATACATTTCTTATTAAACCCTTTCTTTCAACAATCTTTTTATAAACTGTCAAAACTTCAAAATCTTTTTTTGAGAAAAAAAACATTATTTAAATAAAAGTTTCCACGACACTTTTTCCCAGCCTCCATTAGCACAACAGAAGGAATACTGAAATGTGAAATTCAACAAAATAAAAAAAAAAAACAGAAAACGAGAGCTGCGTATTTGAAAATTCAAACTTTGAAATTTCCATCATGAATTTCACGAGGCATGTCACGTGCCGACCCTTTTCATAGCGACTGCGGAGCCAAGTGGAGAAACCGATCAAGTCCGAAATACGCTGAAGTCTTAGAAGAACCTGGCACGTACCAAGGTTGAATGTATTTCCAATCACGTCTCTGAATATTCCGTCAACACGTATAGAAGTATACACATATATTCATGGATAGTTCGGAATTCGGAACAGCCTATGCAGAACATTTCCTGTCCTGGCTTGAAAACTCTAAATCATCACATCTTTCATACATGCAACTCTAATCTCCTTGAAAATTGAAATAACCCACATTTATACAAACATTCTATACAATTTTTCTGTTACTTTAGAAATTATAATTTCTATTTTGAAACAAAGAAATAACATTCACCTTTGGAGACAGCTGCAAATTATATCTAAAAAATTTATTAAATTATACTAGTATTAGGAAAACATTTGTAAAATTTAGACAGATCTAAACTCATTTATAACATGAACTCTAAACTCATTTTCTTTGTTTCTCATGTTCTAAACATTTAGATAAAATTCTAAATCATCACATCTTCCATATATATGCAACTCTAATCTGTTTGAAGATTGAAATAACCAAAATAGGAAAAAATTTACTTCCATCTTCCACATATCCAACTCTAATTAATCTGTTTGAAAATTGAAATAACCCACATTTTTACAAATTCATTTCTGTTACTTTTGAAATTATAATTTCCATTTTGGAACAAAGAAATAAAACTCATCTTTGATGACAACAGCAAACTATATCTAAAATACTATATGTAACTAAAGTTAGGGAAAAGTTTTTAATGTTTAGACAGATATGATTGTAAAAACATTTTTGTATACCTTAAAGTAAAATTGATATTCTTGTTGTTCATGGTTTATTTCCTTTAAAGTATACATATATATTCATAGATAGTTCTGAATTCGGAACAGCGTATGCAGAACATTTCCTGTCCTGGCTTCAAAACTCTAAATCATCACATATCCAACTCTAATCTGTTTGAAAATTGAAATAGCCCACATTTATACAATAAATATATTTCTGTTACTTCAGAAATTCTTTAATTTCCATTTTGAAACAAAGAAATAAAATTCACCTTTGCTGATAACTGCAAATTATATCTAAAAATATGCGACTAAAATTAGGAAAAAAATTTGTAATGTTTAGACAGAAATTATGTAAAAACATTATTGTATACCTTAAAATAAAATTTATATTCTTGTTATTTATAATTTATTGCCTCTGAATTATTTTTAAGATGTATACAACTATACATAAAAGCAATACAAAGTACATAAAAGCAATAAAAAAATTTGCAAATGAAATCAAAAGTACACATCTTTGGGAACAATTTATTATTATTATATATCTAAAGCTGTTTGTCTAATTTTTAGTCCACATAACTGAATTATGTGATCAATCTTAGAGGTTTTAATGCATGAAATGGCTTTATGAATTCATAAATAATTATAAACTTACATGTTTTTTAAATAGCAATAATTCAGAAATTAAGGGTTTCAGCATCACAAAAATGTAATAACAAAATGCAAAACTAGACAAAAGTTCTCACATATGTCTTTGTTATATGAGTGATTATTGTTTTTTTTTTTTAATAAATAACATTTTAAAAATACTGTTAAACGTTTGCTTTTTTTTTTACTGACTCAAAATTTTTAAAAGATTTTTAAGAATTGCAATCTCAAAAACTTTTCACCATTTATTTAACTTGTTTTTTATTTTACATAACTATTTAAATATATAACTATAACACAACATATAAGATATAACTCTAAACCAACTTTATATAACTATTTAATTTTTTTTATTTTAAAGCATGTCGTTCAATAGCACAAAATTGAAATTAAATTCTATAATATAATATATTTATCTGATAATGATATAAACGAAATTGCGATCAGAAAAATTGTTACTCTAATTAAATGTCATGGTACTTAATTAAAATTTAAAGCACCTTGTTAATAAGTAGAAATGATTTGTTTTTTAAATTAAAATATTCAAAATTTCATTCACCTTTTAAGTTTTAAAATCCAGTATCTTAATAGCTTTAGTTATATAAATATTTTACACTAGGTCAAAGATAAAACTTTACAAGACATCAATAAAAAAAATTATGCTATGTTGCACTATTACGTATTAATTTATGTCTGTATCATTCCAGGATCGATTTAATTTCTATTATTTAAAAACTAATTTTCAGAAAATTTAGTCATATTTTTTATTTTCTTTCTTAAGTGGCTGACTTTTAAACTACCTGTCTCCAGGTATTTTGCGAAACACTCTTCGTTAGCAATTCCTGCTTTCTAATAACTAACTGAAATAAGTATACACAAAAGAGCGAAATTACGTGCCCAAATTCTTCGGGGGCAAAGATTGCAAAATGTCTTTATTAAATTATGTTTATTAGAGGAAAGCCCTCGCCAAAGCGCGGAACGACACTTAATTAAGGCAGCCTCTTTTATCATCGGAGAAAACACAGACGAATCTTTCCCTGATTTAATTACGCTCTCGCCAAGATAATTTCAAGACTTTGCACTGTAGTTGAGAAACGTCATCACGAACTGCACTCACGGTTCCTAAGCAGGCTATTTTTGAAAGTTAAATCATTCATTTCGGGTTTGAGGTTGGGTAAACAACTCTTGAGAGAAATCATCTGACATTAGATCTAACGGGTGCAGAATTTAGTTCGTATAAATTAATACATTTCTCACTGTAGGTATGTGCCTTCTCATACACCATGTCTTAACTAATTTTGAGATGGTAAAAGATCTTATCTCTTTCGCAGTTGAATAAAATTCTGCGCATACGGATACAGGAATTAATATTCAATGGGATGATAAGTTTTATGTGTAGTGATGAATGTTGTTATTCAAAACTTCCGCTGTACTTTCAATAAACATTATATTATTTAGGAATACTTTAACATTAAAGAAAAAAAGAAGTTAAGATTTTTTAGTTTTAATAAATCGTTTGTTTTCAGTTTTGACACATCATTGAAACTACAGCATGTACAATTGTAGAAATTGAATGATATATACATAATACATTATTCTATAAAAAAGGGAACACTATAAAAATGGCAGATAAAGCTCAAATATGTACAAACATCAGAGACAAAATTTTTAAGCTATTAAACTTTAATGTAATTATAATGTCCTGATGATAGTTTAATTGAGAAAATCATATTATCACAATAAAGAAATCCTTGTCTTTTCTGCTTACTAAAAGATTAAATTCTCATTTATAAAGCCTTAGCTAATTTTGACTTCGTAAAAATGTACAAGATCTTATATTTTTACTGAGTTAAATAGCTTCTTATAAATAGAAAATTTTTAATAGATATTCTAAATCTAGATCAAACTTATCTAGTGATATATTCCCATAAAGTTGATAAACAACATTTATATAGCATAGAAGGACATCTAATGTATTAAAATTTGGGAAAAATTTTAAGTATATGAAACATTTATGAAAATTTCGACACAGTAAGATTGAGTAAGGGATTTTAGACTGTTAAATTAAGATCAATGGTAAGGGATTTGTTATAATTAGTATAGTCTGGTTTATTGTACATGTTCTAATTTGTAAACCTGAAGAAGGAAATTTTTACAGAATTTTTCGAATATATCTGTACAAATTGTAACGATGAAAATAATGCCCAATCTAAATAATTTTAATTTAATAACTTGGAATTTCAATTAGATAGATGGCCGGGCGAATTTACATCTTGCATAATAAAGATATGCGTCTGATGTATAAAATTGTTATGACTGACAACTTCCGTATTGCTCAATATTCGAGTACGTATATTGTAATTCTGTAAATAGGGAAAGTTGATTTTAACGATAGAAAGTTATTCAGTGATAGGAAGTTGTTTTGTAATTGCATTTTTAATCTATTGTAAAATTCATTGAATTATTTATTGCATTTTAATTTGCAGTTTATTTCCTTTATTTTCTCAACTCTTACATTTTTATACCAGAGCAAGAAAATCTTGTGTAATTTTCAACATAATTATATCTAAATTAAAAAATAATATTTTATGAACAAAAACTAATAAAAAACACAGTCCTAAATTCAGTCTTGTAATGTTTTGTTATTATAACTTACAGACACAACAAAAAGTAGCAAAACTTTGAGGACTGCAAACAAAACTACAGACATAATAACAACCAAATTCCTGCAGTAAAAAGCAATCCAATTAATATTCCTACTTTAAATTTATGATATTTATAAAAGACTTTTAGAAAAATCAATTTACTTTCAACTGTTACTTAACAAACTTTAATCATCAACTTCGTTTTGTTCATTATAACTTGCCTTATTTTGAAAATAAATCTTATGTTTTTATAAAAACAACTGGAAATCTTTATCAGTGTTAAATTTTCAAGGTCGAAAAAAGTAACATTGTATTTCGGTAAATAAGAATTTTAAATAATATTTTTATTTCCAAGTATTATAGTTGTAAATGGATAAATTTACTTTTATTGATAGAAAAACAGAGGAAGAAGAACTAAAAATATTGAATTTGATATACGTTATTTATCTTATAAAAAATCATTTAACATCCAGTAAAAAGATTTGATAATAACTTTCCATGATAATGCGTCAGTAAACCAATTCCTTTTTTTCTTTTCCCGAAAAACCTATAAAAGCAGTACGCTTACGGATTTCAATGTTTCTCATTTTCTGTAGGCAAGGAATTTAGCCTTTCCCTTCACTATAGGCCATAAAACCCAATTACACGAGAGCAATTCGATCTCCATCTCAGCCAGGGGAACACTCGACAAAAAGTGTCTGGGCTTCATTCACATTTCTATTCCTGATCGAAAACTTCTCCTAAGGGTGGCGAGAAAAGGCCAAGCCGATGCAGGAATCATTACATCTGCAGTAATTGCAGCGCCAAACTTCCCTGGCATAATTACGGCCTTGCACCAGCAGCGGCAATTTTGGAACATCGACCATTTCTCCAAAGATCTTCCTGCAACAGATATTAATATCGGTCTTGATGGAGTGTAAGCAGTATGAGAGCTATCATCAGACGGGGTTTTTCCACTTAAGGTCTGCTAATGCCCATATTGATGTTTCCCTTTGGCCTCGCCATTGCAAAGAGTGTGGGTAATTTTTCACCTAAATGGTCTAACACAGCCAAGAATGGCCAAGTTTTTAATAGTATATAGCCACGGTTCTTGCTTAAACGCTTTATTACTCAACCTTAGATTGTGGGCTGCTTTTCTGCTGTTGCTAATGTTTCGCTTTATGCCCCGTGTCGTTTATTTATAGCGTTTCGGTTAATATCTACCACAAGAAAAAGAGTGGCTAACTAACTAAGTTTCACATTTGGTACAAATTTCTTGAAGTTGAGCACTTAATGATTCCTCGTAAATTTAGATTTCTTTCATTGAAAAGGATATTGAGTCTTTCTTTGCGTCATTAAAAATAATGGTTCTCGTCTAACTTCCATTTATTTTCTCTGAAGAGTAAAAATGTTAAACGAAACAATCTAAGAAAGCTTGGAAAAGATATATCATTAAAAATTTCGTATAAGAATTATATTATGTTCTTGTAAATATCTTTTTTGTCTCTTTTTCTGTGTATCTCTCTTTTAGATTATCTGTGATTATCTGTTAACAAAAACTATCCTCAATTGAAATTTCGTTGAAAATAAGTAAAAGTAAGAAAAATCATGTTTTGTATGTAGTTTTTGAATATATGTATGTATATATATTAATCATATTTTTAAAAAGGGGCTTCAACTGTAAATAATATCAGCTGATTCTTAGAGAATGTTAGTTTCTGATTAAATTAAGCAAATAGTCAAAATAATTATACAATTTAAATAACACAAATTTTGCTTATAAAGCGTATTTCGAACTAATCATAATTATATTTTATTCTTATGATTTTGTATACTACTACAGATTCACAAAAGAAGGAAAAATTTCTACATATTAAAGTGTAAAAAATTTAAACTTAAAAAATTTTAAACTTTTTTTAAAAAATTTCCGGTAAAAATTTATTATTTATTTTTTTTTAAATTAGCTGGTATTCATTGGCTAAATGTTAATAACGCAAATACATTTGTATTGAAAAAAAATTCATGAATCTGACATTCTGAATAATGCCAGTTATAATTTAATTAAGATTTTTATTAATTCTGCAATTGCATTTAACTTTTTGCATCTTTTTTGCCACAAAAAAAATATAACGTTTTGATTTTTTAATACATTACGCTAAAAATATTTCACTAAAAATCACAGTCTAAATTACGAATTTTTTTCAACTTTCGATAGCAACCAATTAAAATACAAAATAGATCTGATCACTGACCTGTGAGAAATGTTTTCATCGTAAAATGTATCACTGCAAAGTCCAAGACATCAATTGGAGCTGATATGCAGAACTATAGCATGGCTACCAGATCTAATTCTCTCGCCAAGTGCGTATTATACAGCGTCATTCGTTTCTTACAGATCTTACAGGTGGAAGGGAAGGACTCAGCAGAAATTCATCAGAGAATGAGCTGGAATTTTTTTTTATCCGTGTCAACACATATTGTTATGGTAACCAAACAGCTTTCAGCATAATTTCAATGGAAAATATTCGAATGGCTGATGTACAATACTAGTGGTGAGTAACATTTACTTTTTCTAGAAAAGAAGAGAGGTCTAGGAAGGCATCATTAAGAAATTCAAAACACCGTAGAGGCATATATCAACATTATGGAGGCAGCCTATTATGAAGAGGCATATGTTATTGTGATCCTACTCTAAAATGATACAACTCAAGTGTTTAATTAGATGTAAATAATTTCAAAAGTTCGGCATGGTGACATGGGGTTAATAGGGATGATCCAGTAAGTTGGATATAGAAATTAAGTTATTTATCATCCATTGTTTATATAAGTTAATAATTTTTTACAGACCATTCTGATGAGTATTCAGATACAGAGTATTCTGATGAGCATTCAGATACAGAGTATTCTGATGATTATTCAGATACAGAGTATTCTGATGAGTTTAATTGAACATAAGAACTGCACAGTTAACTTTAAGTCCTGAAATCAGAACTATGATGCATTTAATTATTAAGGCTTAATAAATTCTAAAAATAAATCCATTATACATTAAAATTATTATGACATTAAAATAGTTGTTATCCATCAAGCAAACCGACGCAATGCCATCAAAAAAGAAGAGGAGTTCAATCAAGTTGATATCGATTAAAACAAATGATCCCCACTCATTAAAATTACAGTTACTCGGCTCTTAAATTCTAAAAGAATTGTTTAATGTAACCTCTCATTAGTAACTAAAAGTTAGATCCGCTTTAGAGGCAGAGTAATTAATGACCATTCCCACAACAAGTAGCTCCGAAAATACGTGAAACTGCATACCCGAGTAATTTGAAGATTAAAACATGCGGTGAACTTCAAGAAATGTTTGCACAAAACACCACTAAATATGTAGCTGTCCTTAATCTGAAAACAACATAAAAATTCATTGGGCGGAAAAATCAAAAATTACTGGACAACAAAGGGTTTAAGAAAAAGATGGATTTTAAAAGCCAATTCTGAAAACTTAAAGGCCTGTTTCTGGGAGGAAAACGTGCAATTCTGCAGACAAAGTGAGGATAATTAGCTTGTTTGGGTCCCCTAATGAGGCCAACGAGCTCTAATTACCGAGAAAATCTCTACAAAATGTATGCTTCAGAATCCATTCAAATTAATGAGGCGCAAGATTTTGTATGCATCTCTCAAAAGAGTTGGCACTTTTTTACACCCTGTTTACTTTCGAAATCTTAAATACGGCTTAATAAAGCAATATTAGGAATTTTCTTTTAATTTGCAAAACTGTTTCTTGGAAAGTTTCAGTGGCAAAACGTTACTTAATCGTAAGGTCGAAACGAAGGGACATGCTTTAAGTAATGACACGGTTTCTGATGTTATTGTTAAACGGATAAAATTACTTTATACGAATAAAAGTTAAAAAGTTACGACAAATATCTGATTTAGAGGCACGGTAATTAATTTTATTTGGGACTGAGATGAAGTTCATTTTTGGTTAATGGTGTTGTTGAGATTTGCAAATTAAAAAGGAATTTGGGAATTCGTTTACTTCTTTGCCTTGTTTTTTATGCTGTATTATATATGTTATCAATAGTATTTTGTTAGGAAATTTAATTTTTTCTATGTTAAATGTTTGTAGTAGTTAGTAGGAAAATAAGTTATTTATCATTCAATGTTTACATGGTTAAAAATCTTTTTATAGACCAATAAATATTATGATAATAATGAGTTAGCTGAGCATAAATAATCCACAATAATTTTAAAACCTGAAATTAAACT
The DNA here is from genome assembly GCA_021605075.1 of Caerostris darwini. Classification (NCBI taxonomy): domain Eukaryota; kingdom Metazoa; phylum Arthropoda; class Arachnida; order Araneae; family Araneidae; genus Caerostris; species Caerostris darwini. The sequence continues at coordinate 125,467 of BPLQ01006558.1, forward strand.
ATTTTACATTTAATTCAATAAGACTTAATAAATCCTAAAACAAATCCATTATATATTATAATCATTATAGCTTTAAAATATATGTTATCCATCAAGCAAATAGAACGCAATGTCATAAAAAAAAAATAGGAGTTCAATCAAGTTGATATCGATTAAAACAAATGATCCCCATTCATTAAAATTACAGTTACTCGGCTCTTAAATTCAAAAGAATTGTTTAATGTAACCTCTCATTAGTAACTAAAAGTTGAATCCGCTTTAGAGGCAGAGTAATTAATGACTGTTCCCCACAACAAGTAGCTCCGAAAATACGTGAAACTGCACACCCGAGTAATTTGAAGATTAAAACATGCGGTGAACTTCAAGAAATGTTTGCACAAAACACCACTAAATATGTAGCTGTCCTTAATCTGAAAACAACATAAAAATTCATTGGGTGGAAAAATCAAAAATTACTGGAGAACAAAGGGTTTAAGAAAAAGATGGATTTTAAAAGCCAATTCTGAAAACTTAAAGGCCTGTTCTGGGAGGAAAACGTGCAATTCTGCAGACAAAGTGAGGATAATTAGCTTGTTTGGGTCCCCTAATGAGGCCAACGAGCTCTAATTACCGAGAAAATCTCTACAAAATGTATGCTTCAGAATCCATTCAAATTAATGAGGCGCAAGATTTTGTATGCATCTCTCAAAAGAGCTGGCATTTTTTTACACCCTGTTTACTTTCGAAATCTTAAATACGGCTTAATAAAGCAATATTAGGAATTTCTTTTAATTTGCCAAAACTACTTTTTGGAGAGTTTCAGTGACAAAATGTTACTTAAGAAACGAAACGAAGGGACAGCTTTAAGTAATGACTCGTTCGCTGATGCTATTATTAAATGGATAAAATTACTTTATATGAATAAAAGTTAAAAGTTACTATAAATATCTGATTTAGTTGCTCGGTAATTCATTTTATTTGTGACTGAGAGGAAGTTCATTTTTGATTAATTGTGTTGTTGAGATTTGCAATGAGATTTTTCAATTAAATGTTGTTGAGATTTTTTGCTGTAAATGAATTGGGAATTCGTTTACATCTTTTCTATGTTTTTATACTATATTATGTATGTTATCGATATTATTTTCTTAGGCAATTTAATTTTGTGATGATTAAATGCCTTTTTTAATTTGTAGTAGTATATTAAGACTTTATATAATATTACTTTTTTTAGTATTTCATCTTAAATTAACTCAGTCGAATATTAGGTTAGATAAGTTCATTTAAAATTTTACATCATATTTTACCAGAATTATGTATTGTCTGAAGAAAGGAAAATGAAAATATGTAGATAATTTTGAAATTTAAAAGAAGTACGAAGCAAAAGACCAAAGTGATAGTTTATCCTTTTTTTAAATCAAATACATGAAAAATGTTAAATAACAAACTTGCATTACTACCAAAACTTTTATAAAAAGTAATTTCAGTTTTGTTATTGGAAGGAATTATTGCTGCTTCTATCTAAAATGATATAGAGACAGTAAAAAAAAAAGATATTAGCTATTACAAAATATTTTCTTATTTTTTTCATTTCTTTTTCCTATGTTTTACCATGATACTATAGTTAAAATATTTTCCTTGCCAATTCACGAGCAAAAATGCTTTGTGGAAGTTTACATTTTTTATTTAATATAATATAAAGTAATCTCATATTTCGATTTTAAAATAAATTGATCTTTATAATAAAGTTCTGTTATTATAAAGTTTTTTAAAAAATTGGTTATGTACATTTTCCTAATGTTACAGATCGTAAAATCCATTGGAAGCATAACAGTAACATAGCAGTTGAAATTGACCAACATTCTTCATTGTTTCTTGAATCTTGAAGCAAAATTATTCTTAAAGCACATTATTCAATGTATTACAAGAACTTCAACAAAATTAGCAGCAGGAATGTGCAAATGTTCAACAACACAGCCAATTCAAGAAGCAGAAAATTACCATAATGTTATGAGAATACCAACCAAGTTCTATAGATCAAATATTAGAATCGTCAACAAAAACTACAATAAAGACATTGGCTTCTATAAAATAAGCCCCCATTCGCAAAGCATTCAAATTCATTAAACTATTAATTTGAGTTCAGTTTCCATTTATTATTTTTCCCGTGTATTTTAAACTACGCCATTTTCATGAATTTCATTAAAACACTTAAAATCACGACTTCTTCGATCTTTATTTGCATAGATTCATGCAGCATCGCCATCATTTCAGGGTCAATTTCTGTCATCTCATCATTTTGTTTGGAAACATAGGTTTTTGCCCACATTTTCAAAACTAAATTTAAATGCTGTTCATTTTTAATTCATTAGTACAAATTTTTGATAACGACATTTATGGACAAAAAATATATTTATACATGATAATATATAGCCTCTTTGCATTAATTAACATATTGGTAAATATACTTTTTGCTTTATTTATATGAACTATACAGATAACAAATGTGATAACAAAACAATTTGAAGAACAAAGAGTATGAAGGTTGGCCAAGTTTGCCGCTCTATGGTCATTTTTTGCACACTTTAGGCTAATTAGATTGGAACTTACAGTTTAACGTGGATTCCGAATCACTAACAAACATCCATATCACAGTTAGGATTCAAACCTGAAGCACCAAAGGACAGTGACCATCAGGCCGCAGAGTATAAAGATTCCCATATTATTACATATTTTCAATTCAAAAAGTCGTTTTAAAAAAATAATTTGAAAATCAATCTTAAAAGTTGCATAAATTTTAATTAACTTTAACTTTATCGAATTTGTTTCGATTAACATTATAGAAGGAGATTGTTTTATATAATTCATGACAGCACAAATTAGCATTGTATTCTTATTTCTAAGTACTTCATTTTTAAAAATACTTCATATTTATAAATATTTGTTATTCATGAGTACTTCTTATAAGTATTTCTTCTAAGTTTGTTATTTAAAATTCAAGTAGCATGTTAATCAAAAAACGGTTATTGCATTTGTTAATGCCTGTTTTTAAATTCTAATCAAATGAAATATGACTGAAAAAATACCAAGCATCTTTCTTTCAAAACCAATTCAATTAGCGAATTCAATTTCGGGAGTTGTCACAAATGATAACGACATTAGCAATTACGCTTATCACTACCATCGAATTTGCACATTATAAGCAGCAAATATTTCTTTATTTAATCAGCTCCCTTAGTTTAAAAAGGTAATAATGCATTTTTGAATAATCATCCATTAAAAAGGTAATAATCAGTAGCAAAAGGAAACATTATTATTTAAATGGATAAAATATGTCAGTTGTTTAAAAACATCATCAAAATATTAATTTCTGGAAAAACTTCTAAAAGAACATTTCAATGCAATGATAATTATCATAGTTTTATAATTAAAAACTGCTGATTTTAATTAATATATTCTAAATTTAAATCTTTTCTTTGTAAAAAAGTATAATATTCATAAAATTAAAGACTTTTCATAATTTAAGTAGTTGAATATAATTTTGAAGCAACTCAAATAAATGGAATTTTAATGTTTTGGTTTTTATTTTAAAATTTTGTTATATTTTTATTAAAAGAATTGGCCCCAAAACTCGCTTTAAATATATTTATTTTTTAATGAATGTGTGTTTTAATAATTGGGTTTTCAACTCTAAAATTTGCATGTATTGTTTTTGTTTGAATATGTCTATTGAAATAAAATTTTCAAATTTTCTACAGGACTCAATTCAAAACTTCATTATTGTGTAGATACCACAACGTGGTTTCTACAAAACAATTTATTAGTTGACTTTGACATGCTTGAAGGCATACCCCTGTTAAAAGACCCCTGTTTTTCCTTACTATATCCATGCGGTTAGTTTTAAATTTGCGAAAATAAAATAGATTATTTTCCTTTGCAAGGAAGTTGCTTTAAATAAATGCTTAAACTTAATGAGGGTAGAGTAATTATTTCTCATCACAAATTAAAACAATAATAATTTAAATAATTCGGAACATCAAATTCGAATGATTTTCCATAAAAAATAAGTTTACATTAATTGCTTACATTAATTGTTTTAATACATTTGCGGAAACAAGTTTCAGCGATGTGAATTGTAACAAATTTCGTTTCAGCTTAAGTTCTAGAAATTACAGACATAAATAAATCATTTCCAAATAGCTTTCTAAAGTTTCTAATACATTTCTTAAACTTCTAATAATCTTCGCAAGCATTTCTTAATACATTTTAACTTCATATGTCAATTTTAATAAAATATTTGTAGTATCAGGCTATTAAAAACATTTTTAATCAAATTAAACAATGAATATACAGCAATATTGAATTAATTACCTCAAAAATAATTTACTATTTAAATGTTGTGCGTTGTCTGTAATAACTGGCTTGATTAAAGGAAATTCTTTACTAAACAATTCTTTTACTAAAAATCTCCCCCTTAAATTATTAAAAATTGTTTTTTTTAATTATGACTTGGTAGTAGTCTCTATTGATTAAAATCCCTATGTGGATAAATACGTTGTGAAAAAATTCATGATAGTTAATGTATTTAGAATTTAAAAAATAGAGATAGAGTAATTGTCAGTAATTTTGAAAATTAAAGCTTGTAATCAAAAAGAACTTCCATATAATTTTTTATTAATTTATTCTAAGTTGTTTATTTTTTTGTAAAAAATATGCCGCCATATTTTCCAAATATAAATTTATTATTTAAATTGACCTTTTTATTGTTACATATATTTGTCTAGAATTACATTAATTTGTAATTTAGCCTTATCCATTTAGGAAAAAGGCTTAAATTGCCAATAGATGTTAGTCACTGGGGAAAATAATAAAAAATTTTCGAGCAAGTCAGTCTGGGTGATTTGCATTACAAAGAAAGAAAAGGTGCAATTTAACAGCTTTACCCTATGGGATCTTTATGGACCCAATCATCTAATTAGAATTTCTCACTTCATTGTAGATAAAAATGTGTGTCCCAAATGGTTTCTGCCTTAAAAATAGTATAAGTCAAGATTGATTAATAATAGAGTCTTATTCAATAAGTCAGGATCGATTAATAGTTTAAAAATTTATTTATTATTAATTTAGTTGTCTTGTGGAGATTTGGTTATTAGTGAAGAAGACGATTTAGTTATTTTTTTTAACAGTTTTAAAGTGGATCTTCTTGCCGGCCATAAAATGGCACACCTTACAATGAAATAAGGAACCAGCCTTAATAAACATTTGGCACGAAAATTCAAATAACAATTGAGACCTCCTCAACAAATAGACAACAAAGAAAGAAAAAAGGGCATATGTGCTATGGATATCTCCAATAATCGCATAAGGAAGGAATTAAAAATTCAATCCTTCAGATTATATAAAGCGATTTTAAAATAAAAAGAAGTAGGGAGATTTAATCTATCTAAAATCAGTGAGAAGAAATAAGGAGAATATCAAAAATCAGTGAAGAAATGAGACAAATGATCTGAAATCAGTGAGGAAAATGTTTAGAAGTAGAACAAGGTCCGATGTCTCCAAAAGTAGTGGTCTCCGGTGGTGAAGGAAAATCTTCATCGACGTGTTAGAGTTCTGTGCTGCAAAGGTTTGCTCATTTGTTAAAAGAAGGAAGTTTTGTTGTCAAGTAACAAAAGAATTGACCTCCAGGTCAACCAGTCCTTTCTCTGACCTTCCGAAAAATATTATCTATATAGAATACACTGTTCGTTTGAAAGCAGAGCACAATGTCTGACGGATATCATCAATGGACTGACCAAAAAAGAACTGCCTTAAATGCAAAAATTTGTGATTGCTAAAAATCATTTTCCTTGGTGATAAAACATGAAATAAGGATCAATTGTAAATAATTGATAATATTTATATATAGAGGCAAAAAATTATTTAATTTATTGCATAATTTTATTAATATTTTTATAAATTATATTGTTTTAATATCTGGATTATTGTATGTATTTACATTTTTAATTCAATCTTAGTTGTATTCTTTACTATGAGTGTGGCGTAATCTCTCATAAGATTCTTATGAAAAAACGAATCTTTCGGATTATATATAATGTTGCGGTGTTTAATTTATGTGAGCTTTTATTTATTATTACAGAATGCAACGTAGCTGTACAATTTAATTAATTTCAGATGGACTAGTTTGGTGGAATATCTCGGAGTGGATTATTGCTGATCCTATAGGCAAGTTACGTTTTAGTTTAAAAGTTTATTCATTACTAATTTAATTGTCTTGTGGATATTTAGTTAATAGTGTAAGAGTTGATTTATTTCTTTATTTTAATTTAACAACATCATATAACCTCTGTATTTAGAGATCGTGCTCCAATTTAAGAACCAGAGGTCTACAAAAAATGTAAGTGAATAATGGGTGGCCGAAATAAATGCACAATCCTGATATGCTGCTCAGATAATGAGACATTTGCTTCAACTTCTTTTTGTCGTGTCAGTCGTTTCAATTATTTGGTCTCTATGAATTTTAAATCTCCAAATTTTTGTGCTAAATTGGGATTTTTAGGCCTTTCAATTCTGGCTGCTAATTTATTTCAGACATAAAAAATTAAATAATTTTGTGTTTCTCTTTTTTTTTTTTTGTCAAGTATTTGCTTTCCTATTAATTAAAAAAATTGGAGACATAATATAACAGTAAAATTTCATTTTTATTCAACCCCTGTTAAAGATACAAAACAAGAGCTGCAAGAAAAATTTATTTAAAAGGGATATTTTTCGATGTAAATGTTTACGAGATTCGTTTGATAAAAATTTCAAAATTGTACACATTAATTTAAAAGTGTATTTAATTGAAAATTTAAATAATTCTTAAACTTTTGCAAGACTCGATTAAAAATATACTATTAAATATTGAAGGTAAAAAAATTATTAACTAATAAGGTTTTATTATTAAAACAGATACAGATATCACTGGTTTTGAAAATTTTAAAAATCACTTCATGACAGGTAGGTTTTTAGGCTATTGTTTAAGAAATTCTCAAGCTTCAAGATTATTAAACTGTAAACAATTTTTTACGAATTACCCTGCTTTTTACTACAAGAACAATAATAATAATTATCAAATTTCATAAATTATTTTCATCTAATTTGTCAGACAGCAACAATTTTTCAATGTCTTTTAGTTTCAGTAGAAATGTTGAATTTTTATGCATTAATTTTCTAGGACAAAAATGCTTTCTTGTAATATTTTCTCAAGGAAACTGAATAACACTCGCATCACATATAGATATGAAATGAAAATCTCTCCAAATAAATGAGATTCTTGTTAGTCTACCATTTACTTACTTTTACTTAAATAACGATGAAAGTAAGGGCCTACTACAGGAATCACATGGGGATGAGTTAGACTTGATGAGTTAGACAACGATATTTTACTGCTTAAGTCATACTATAATAAAAAAACTGCAATGACTTTTTTAAATGTTTTTGTCACGTTTTTTCTGACACTATGACTGGCACTATATGGGGCACTTAGTGCCATTGAAAAAAAGCGCATATTTTATTCTATAAAAATGGTGCAAAATCTTTTTTATTTATTAACATGTTGTCCAGACACATTTTTTAAAGTATTTCATGTATCATTAATCATAGATTGAAAGAATCTTCTCTTTCCAAAGGCCAATCCAGAAAAAAAAACATTCTACAATTTATTTCCTTCATCGATATAATTGAAATAAAGAGTTTAAGTGCTAAAAACTAATAAAGTTAAGAGGCATTATTGGCAACAGTTCCGAAAGTTTAAATAGGGAATGAATATCGAATTGCGCTAAATTTCTAAGTTAAATAGATAATCAATTTATTTTATCTATTCATCTATTCAAAATAATCGCAACTCTTTAAGGCAATTCAAAAGAACACTTCACAGTGTAAAAAAAAATGATAATAATAAATTCTCGAAGGCACTTCATTCTCTTGTTTGTGACATGAAGAGATCGATGCCACATTTGCATCTTCTGATAAAAAAAATAATATAAAAATATAAAATAATGCATCTAGTTCGCATTTTCCTAACCCTCAGCTACTAGAAGAAGAAGAATGCCTCACTCGAACGAAGAAGAAGAGAATTTTGAATATTTTTCTTAAAAGACGGCTGAGATTGTGTCCAAATAATCTGCAAGTCGATGAAAATTGATTCTTCTTACAAAAATTCAGATTCTTGAGAATATTCTTGCTTCTTTTCTTTTTTTTTTTTTTTTTTTTTTTCCTTCTTTTTTCTTTCTCCCCTTTCTGCAATCTTTTGTTCGATTGTTACCAGAACTACGCCATGGTGCCTTTGTCGAATTCAAGAAGAAACACATCGAAAGAATCTGCCTTCTGCGTATAAAAAAAAGAACTACAAATTATTTTGTCATCTTGAATAAAAGTACCACGAATAGAATCACAACCATGGACGACATTCTTAACCGATTCAGTTATGGCATTCTATTAGATCATATTTGAATTTTAATTCATAAAAAAGTGTGTTGTAAGAAGTAGGGTGCAACAACTAAACTCTCCGAGCTTTAACTGATAAAATTTTAAACTTAAATCAATATAGCTGTATTTTGATGGAAAATTAACTTTATATTGTAGTTAAAACTCATGATTTTAAAATACAATTTGTGATTAAGTACCTGTCTTCTCCATCCCTTGATCTAGTTTATTCTCCAATCTCTGAATTCTGAGAAACTGCAGACAATTTATGATCAATTAACTTTAGAAGTGTATCGTGATTTAGTGAACTTTTGCCATACTTCTAGATTTCATTAGACATATTTTGGTATTAAATTAATAGGAACTAAAATAATTAGGTATCTAAAAATAGTACGAAATTTGGCTTAATAATTATTAAATGGTTAATATTTGTCAACAACAGCAATGGAATAAATATTCAAAAATAACAGTTTATTACGGATATTAATCTAATAACTATTAGCTTCTTCTATATTTGATCTTTTATTCCATCATTTCGTAATATTCCTTTTCTTTTAATCTCAAAGTTATTATTAGATTTCCAATATGTTGTGCGTATGTGTGTGTTTCATAATTTGTGCTATATAATAGTAAAACAATAAATTATTTCTTCAAACAAAAACAATCAAATTCAAATTTAAAAAATCAAATCAAAATGATAACTATATAAAATAACTAAAAATTTGAAGTGCTCATATTATTTTTCTGATTTACTTTATTGTTTATTTGGAAATATTATTTATCTGGCTTACGTTCTTCCTATCTTATTTTCTGTAGCAGACATTGTTTCCATTTAGGTATACCATGAACAGCGATCGATGGGTGATGAAGGTAGGCTATTGCCTTCCAGTAGGATCTTTATAGGTTTCTAGAAAGAGCTAGAAAGCTTGGAAAATCACTAGGTAATTTGGTTATCGATTCGAAATACTTAGACAATCTGCACAGAATGTCCTCGTTTTAAAAATGATTATTCAGTGACTGCAATGGACTCCCTCAGCGAATTCATACTGGATCTTTACTGCACCATTGGAATATAATTCAAATGCTCTTTTTAATTGTGCAATACAATTTAAAAAATGCTCACTATCTAACACATTATATTCAGTGAACATAGAATATTTATGGCAATAAAATCTAAAAAACTTTTATTTTATAGAATGTAAATGCTTCTCGAGACTATCCACGTACTTATTTAAGATTTGTATATCAAACATCATCTGACAAACGGAATTTTTATATTGATTGCCCATTCTCTTATTTACTTTCAACTATTCTCATTATTATTATTAATATGAATAATTATTGTGAATTAAATGTTTTTAAATAATTTTAAGCACTTTGATTTTGTTTTAATCAGTATAATGAATCGACATGTCACCTCATAATTACCTTGAATGTGCCAGAATCATATTGCAAATCCTTTTTCTTTATTGTACTACGATGAACAATTACATTGCTACCACTTTCTATCTACAACAATAAGCTCGTCCAAAGATAAATTCATAATTTTATCAAATGGTTCATAATGCCATAATATAAATAACCAGTAAACGGACTTTTTTAATGTTCAACTGCAGTCGGAGAAAGCAGCAAATTTATCATTCAACAAAAACCAAAATGGTATGGTGCCTTGAAACGTCGATCACAATAACAGAACGTTTCATATGCTATTCACGCGCAATAGTTGTGAATACTTATCTAAAGTTGTATGCAACTACAGATATCACGAGTCACCATCCTGCCGTTTGACGTCCACACTGCATTGATTCCTGAGGTGAGCGCAAGCTAATACGCATTCTTTGACGTTCTTAAAGTAGATCAAATCACCCGAAACTATAACAGTAGAGATATCAGATCACTCGGAAAAGGTGATGAGATACTAAATCATGAATCTTAGCGCATAGCGAGAGCACTTTGCCAATGGGTTGGAGTATGTGTCACCTCAGTAGAATCCCGCGTTTACTCTATTAATTCGGCAGCAACCAATACATTTTGATAAGAATCATAGATTACTGGAAGGTCAAATGACTCTTGTTTCCTAATCCATCACGCTAATGGTCGAGAGCTAACAGGCCCATTTCGAGCAGACTATGGCACCAGTATGCACAGTAGGATGAACACAAGGTGGTGAAGACAGACCTTTTATTTTGGATCATAAAGGATTCTTCATCCCCATGGAACAACATCTGATATATCTCTAGTGTGTTAACATCATTGCAAACCATGTTCGAAGTAAGGTTCCGGATGAAAGATTACCTGTACCAATAGGATAATTCACCATGCTACAAGACCAGAATGATAGTGGATAGAAAGTGGAATATTTTAATGAATTCTAAGTTACCCCTTGACTCCGAATTCGCTTAACAACAACCCAATCAAGCATTTGAGATTTGACAAACTGGTTCAACTGCCGCTAATGTTTTGCCGCGTGTTTCTGGACGAAAGAAAATCCTAAACTTCATTGAAAATGTTGTCAAAATTTAATGACTCATATATATATTATATATATATGTGTGTGTGTGTGTGTGTGTGTGTGTGTGTGTGTGTGTGTGTGTGTGTGTGTGTGTGTGTGTGTGTGTGTGTGTAGATTACTTCCAATCGCAAAAATATCAAAAGTAAGGTTAGATTTTCGATTTGTCATTTTTATACTAAAACACTCAATATTGGTAATAGTACAATTTTTTATCCAATCCCTCGATCTCGATATATATATTTTGTAACATCTTTAGTAAAGCTTTACACTAACTCCTAACAAATATATACAAAAAATTTATTTTTGTTGTGACAAAATTTGAATGATATATTTAATGTCAAAGTCAACATTTAATGTCAATGACTATTGATTCACTTTCTTTGGCATCCATAAAAGGGCCATCGGTTATGCAAATAATTAAAACGATTTGATATTGAAAGCAGAGTAAAACACCCCTTTAATGGCGAAAAGGAGCACTAAGGAGCGCATTTATACTAAATTGGTCACTAAATACCGCAGAGTTCCCGGTGGCAAAGCATGAAAGTTTGGTAATCTAACTGTGAAATGAAGCAAAATAGACAAACAATTTCAGTTAGAATGTTGCAGACCATCATCGAATTCTGTAGAATCAATACCCTTAAAATGAAAAATGCACAAGAAGAACTGAATAAATTGTTAAAATGTCACGAACTACACTCAAGAGCCAAAACATTATGACCATCCCTACATTTTGCAATGAACTCGCCTGGATGACGTGGAAGGCACGTGATCAAGTGGAAGTGGTATTTAACTGCTGCTGGAGAGTCTCAAGAATCATTCTTTCACTTACTTCTGTGTGTGATGGGAAAGGCTGCGGATCTAAGCGGCTTTGATGGAGGGCAGATAGTAATGGCTTGAAGGCTCGGAACAAGTATTTCCGAAACTGCACGACTCGTGGGTTGTTCGAGGTCTACAGTTGTTAGTACTTATGCAAAGTGGATGAATGACGGTGAAACCAGAAGTAGACGACATGGTGTTGGACGTCCACACGCTATCAAAGAAAAAGGACAGGGTTCAAAGACCACCTATTCGCAATATCTCGGATTTGCGTGACCGTTGCTTAAACATCTGGTACAATCTGTCTCCGGCCATCTACCAAGGACTTGTAACCTCCATGCCAAGGCGGGTTGAAGCTGTGTTGCGCGCCAAAGGTGGGCCAACTCGTTATTGACAGGTGGTTATAATGTTTTGGCTCTTGAGTGTATTTATTCGTTCATAGATTTCATTGTTTTTATTTTAAACAATATTTTCTTCCGATAAGAGAGAATTTTAGAAATTAGATAACAAATTTAAAAGAAAAACCTACTCTTATGTCTGTTATTACTTGATGTTAACGAGTACTTTATTTTAATATATTATTTAAAAATAGAATTGTGTGTTAGTATATGTATATTCCAGTACAATTTAAAAACTATAACATTGAAGTCCATTTTTTTTTCTATGAATTTGTTTTTTTGGTTTTTTTTACATAAACTACCAAAACGTTACAAAATGGAACAGAATTGGTACGAACAGCTGCCTCTCAAAGACGCATGTCGTGTGGAGCTACAACATGATGGTTTTGGTTTGTTGCTCTACAATCATCTTATGCACACTTTAGGCTAAATAGACCACTACTTACATTTTAACGGGGATTCCGAAGCACCAACAAACATCCACACCGCAGCCAGGATTCAAACCTGGAGGCTTCGGTATCAACTGCCAGGACGCTAACCAGTTGGCCACCAGGCCTCACGAAGTGATACGGCGCTTCCGCATAACAACTCACTGTTGGATACTTATTTCTTTTAAACTATAAACTGTTAAAAAGCTACTCTTCCAAAAAAAAAAAATATGCAACAAAAGCAGAAATAAATTTTCTACTGCTTCGTACAACATTGAAACAATGAGAAAAAAACTAGCTGGATAATAAAAAAAGTTTAGTATTGTCATTGGGGAAGAATTCTGGTACTTCAGTGGATCAACATGGGCATTTTCGGTCAAAAGAGCATGACCGTCTAAGTCATTTTTAGATTTTTTGAGTTAATTATGTTCTTAGTGTAGTATTATAAATTTTAATCTGATGCTTTTCATTTACATTACTGAATGTGGAATGTGTTTCATACAGAATACGCAATGTGTACATTTACAGAATGTGGTGCAACATAAAGTATACACATATACACGGAGATATTGCATTCTTATAGTACGAGATAATGTCTTCATGTCTCATCTCTCATTAATTTCTGTACTATTTATTTCCGAAATAAAAAAATATATATTTTATATTTTTACATTGTTGTCAGACCAACTGTAATAAAACAACAACCAACACAATTGTTGTAAAGCGAAAACAGCCAACACTGGTGTAAACCAACACAACTATTGTAAAAACAACAATCTACCATACATATTTTATCGTAAACCAAATAGCAATTTACAGAGAAATATAAATTTCCATGACGGTACAAAAATTATTATAATTAAAGTTATAAAAATTTCGTTTATAAGAACTACCAAAGACTTAAATAAATGTGGAATGTTTGGAATGCGAACGTTTGTTCGAAGGCCCAAATAAATTATGTATAGTAAGGTGTATAATTGTACAATTTGAAGAATTATTTTTATTTTTGTTAAAAAAACACAGAGAAAGGAAGGAAAATAAAAATTTACAATTTGGTTGTCAACAAAAAAATTTCATCCAATGCTGTTCGAATAGAATGTAAGTATTTTATTTATTCTGTAACATAGTTTTTTTAAACAGGGAGACAAATATTATAATGTAAATTTAGCAGCTTTGTCCTTTGTTTTTCCAAGTATAGGGTGGCTATATTTAAGCTGGCATTATGCAGCATTATCTATAGCTCTTATCTAATAGCCAGAATGATACTAAGTTTGGCAGAGAGACTAATAAAAATATTGGAAAAAAACATCTTGCCAAAGAGTTCAGCATAAGGAAAAATATGACATATAGTAATTTTTAAAAATTTATAATGTACATAGTAATAATTTACAGTGATGAAACAGAGTTGAAATAGTACCTTTTTAATGAGGATTTTAAAGCCCTTATTTAATGTACCAGTCATTTTTGCGATACAGATATAACAATACTTTTTTAAAAATTTTACAAATTTTCCATTCTAAAATTTGTCTTTTTTTTTTACTTTTATGTAGTCTGTTTGACTATCGTAATATACATATAATCATAATAAGCATTATTTACTTCATTTTAAAATGAAATTATTTCCATTATTTCCTTGATATGTTTCTATTTGATTACATTTTTTTCATTTAATGTTCATTACAAAATTTAGCAGATTTATGTTTAATATAAACGTATAATAAGAAGATTTATGAATATTTGCATAGTAAATGTAAATTAATAATGATAATTAATGACATTGAAATATCTTCATAACATATCTAATTACATTTATTTAAATTAACTAAACGCTTATTGTTTTTATAAAGCAGAACAATTCAGTTCTTGGCGTCAAAGCAGGCTTCTTTTAGCTGCCTTGTATATATTTCTTTATTTTTTAATTAGTCACTCAATGTTACCTTCATTTTAAAGTACCAAAAGCGAAGCGCTATCTTTAATTAATGAAGTGTATGTGATTCCAGGGGAATTTTCAAGAAAAATGTTACTTTGCAACACTTCGGAGTTGTTTAAATTGCTTAGTTTAATTTGACTAATTGAAGAATTCCTTTACATCTCATTATTATTTGTTATTTTAAATTATTGTATCAAAAGAAGGCAGAATTGTTTAATAAAGGACTTTTAAAAGTGAAGATTTGAAAAAAAAATATATATATGAGATTTGTTAATAAGTTTATTAGCAGATAAGAACACTTCATTGCATACAGCATTGTTTTATCAAGTTACTAATTCATTTTAAAAATGTGCAGAGGTAGTGACTTACAATTAACAACCGTACATTCTGTTGCATATCTTCAAAGTTTTAATTAAGGCAGGAATTATATTGAATACAGATTTGTCGTTTTTGTTTAAATGCCTGTATTATCAATTATTTACTAACTTCTTAAAAAATATTTCTACTTTCTAGCTAATAAATATTTCAATTTAGAGTTAAAATATTAGGAAGTGATAGTTAGAGAAAAATTAGCAGCTCCTGAATCTTAGTTGTTGAAATGTTTAAGTATTAAATATAATTAGCATATAAAATAGTCATCGTATATATTTAAAAATATATATTTTCAATTTTTTTCATATATTGTCAGAAAAAGAAAAGTGATGTAATTACTATTTAATGTGATTATTCATTTCTTCTAAAGTAAGCAAAAAGGTCATATGTTAATGTAATTCCTTAAGTTAATTTATGTTGTAAGTTTAGAATCAAATTCCCGATTATAGTTTCGAATTAATGAATTAATTATTAATTATAATTCCAAATGTATAAAAGCATAGTTATTTAATTTAATTTTTTTAATTATGAATTTAAAATAATTTCAATAAATATTTAATATATTGTATGCAATTAATATTTAATAAAATGCATAAATATCATATCACCTGTTTTTATTATTAGACTAAATTTTCTAGTTATACATTCTTTTGTACAAAAAGCCTAAGAATTCCTATAAATCAATATCATCTTAAAATCTCACAACTGATTTTTTTTATACAAAGTATAATAAAATTAAATTTAAGAAAAATTAAATTTTCATTCAAAGATAAAGGAATCTCACCTCGATCTAGCTCAACTATAAAACCGGTGTATATTATAAATTAGGTTGCAATTACAGTCTATTTATCTTTTCCTGTCTTTCACGTTGCAATTCCCTCGCGACACGAGCAATAGTGCTTCAAAACCTTATAACCAACTGGAGGACTTCGAATGATCTTCATGATGGAATGCATGAATCTGGTTGGTCTTGTCAGCAATTGGGCACAACCTGCGCCACACGGAAACTATTGCGCAGTGGTGCTGACAGCAATGTTTGTTGCAAGGAATTCAGTCAAGGAAGGAAAGCCATGGGAGCCAATTTGCAGGAATGAGAATCAAAATCGGATGGCATAGTGTCCTCCTCGAACTGCCCTGTTGACATCATTGTCAACAAGGTGCCATCACCAGCTTGCTACAGCCTCTACCATATCACACTTGAAACTTTTCATCATCTTATGAACTTTGGGAGACCTGATGGCCAAGTGACTGGCGCTCTGACTTTGGTACCATAGCCTACAAGTTTCGAGTCCTGACGGTGGCTTATGGATGTTTGTTAGTGTTTGGCAATCCACTTTAAACTGTAGGTGCTAGTCTAATTAGTTCTAGTGCGCAAAAGAAATTACCGTATAGTGACAAACTACGACATTTTGGTACGACAACTACGACATTTCAAAGTGAAATTACTCTGGCAACGGTTTTTAAGGCATCTAGCATTAATCCTACAACACGGACGAAATTATTTTATTAGTGAAGTACCATATCATCACAACTGCCAGCAGACTGCGAGGAATTGCCTTTCATTGAAGGAGTGTGAGTGAAAACTCTAAAGTCAGCAGTCCCAATTAGCTTTTGTTTACACAGAAACATAGCAGTTATTCCTTATTTAAGTTTGTAGGGTGCTTTTCTTTATGATAGCAGATCATCCTGTATACAACATTAATAACTCAACGATAAATTAATGACAGCCGGAAAACATTTGAGTAACCCTTCATGGCATTTCATCCTGGGAAAATTTTCCAACAAGATAATACCAGTACGCATATTTCTGAATTGTCTCAGTGCTATTGATACTCTTCCTTAGCAAGAAACTTCACAAGATAATTCCTCAGCTGGACATTTATGAGATATGGGAAAACCGTCAGATTCAGGCATCCTCAAATGTAGCAAATCTGAATCACCAGTTGAAAAATGCATGGAAAAATATATTGCAGGAGGAAAATAGGAATCTTTCACTGTATTCACAACAAAAGAGGAATCTCTTTAATTAGTGCAATGAACATCAGCACTTGAGGGGACACCATTAGTGACATGTTCTCTTTACTGATCAGTCGTGGTATAGTTTTACAGGTAATTCTAAATGTGTTTACATCTAGAAGGTGTGAAGAACACAAAATTATCCCTCGAACATTATGGAACGTGACCGTTTCGGTATTGGAATTGTGATGATATATGAAGGAATAACGATCGATGGGCAGACGGCCATACACGTTTTCAACAGCAAATCTGTGACCACCCAGAGATATCGGAAAGATGTCTTACAGCCATCTGTAAGATTTTTCAGAAGTGCATATTGATTTGACTTATTATTTATGGACGATAATACTCGACTACATCGAACAAACCTCTTTGACGAATTCGTTGAAATTGAAGGCGTCAAGAAATACAGTGGCCAGAAAAGTCTCGTGATCTCAATCCTATAGAGAAATTATGGAACTACCTTGTACGTGCAATTACAGGTAGACATCCTCTTCCCCTCCTAGAAATGTAAATGCTCTGAAGTGGGCATTGCTGAAAGGGTGGAGCTTAATTCCCAAAACTGTGATGTAACAGTGTTATTGCTAGCATGAAAGTCAGGTCAAGTATAAGTCAGGGCAGTTCCCATTCTATATTAAATTCGTAAGACTTCATTTTTTCTGGCATCTCTTTGTCACAATTTATTATCATTTTTGCGGTTTCATGCTACAATTATATATCAAATGATGCGCTCTTGAATTTTTTTTCCCTTTGTGCACTTATGCGTACTAATATCATTCCAGACAAATTCATAAAATTATAGTTCGTAGTTTCTGAGAAAGCTAGCAATTTATGCTATAACGATAATTTTGGGCATGAGTGTATATTAATTATTAGTTGTTAAAAATATTGCAATTATTTCTAATCGTATAAGAATACATCCCTCCAAAAATAATTTCATTGATAACATGTATTCCAAATTTGCCAATGTAGAATGATAAAATGTTGTTTAAATGATGCATACATATCTATAATTATTCATGAATCCTATTCATGAATTAGATGCCACAAAATGTAACTTTTATCATGTTTCCATAATTCACAATTAAAAAAGTTTTTGCAAAAAATAATAATAATAATAATAAATAAATAACTTGTGGGATTTTATTATTTTCACTAAGATAAAATGTCACATATTTCTAATTATATTTATAGTTTAAAAATATTAATTTTCAAATCAGAGATTCATACATAAAAAAAATATTTTTAGACTAGCAAAATGTCCATTACTACTCATTATTAATATACATTAATAATTTACAAATAGCTATTGTATTGGAAATTACTATTTGTGTTAACTAGTTGAAGACACCTAGTCAATATACATACATATTAATAAGAGAGTTAGGTTGATAAATTATCTAAATATATTTCAAAGTGCTATGGTAATGTATTAAATTCTCTTAAATAACTAGTTTCATAAAAACCAACTATTAAATAAAAATTATTTTTTTTTTTTTTTTAACTTTAATCTATTCATTATTCTATAAAATCATATATTAAATCAAATTTGCATTGAAAAATTATTCACTGTTAATACGAAGGTGATGCAGATTCCCAGACTCGATCACAAATTGAAACCTAGTCATTATCTACAGTCATGATTTATCAAGATCTTTAAAAAGAAATATTTCCTACTTTTCCTTTTCAATTTAATTTTTTATTCATTCTTTTTAATATACAATTTTTTATTGTAAACTCATATCAGAGCATTATAGCTGCATAAATTCAGTACTCTTTTTTTTTTGTAATAAATTCTGCTTGCTTCTTTGTTGGACATAACAATCTTCAAGATTTATTTTCTTTTATCATCAAAAACTGTTAAAAATACTGATTTTGAAAAAAAAATTCTTATGTTGAACATTCTTTGAACTAATAGCATGAAAAATTGTCCATTAGAAAGTATTTCTTTTTTATCAAACTCTTTGCCAATTTACTTTTAATATTCTTAATAAAGAATAACAAAAGAGAAATTGTTGAAAATTATCAAGACTATTATTGATGATTATTCTATTTAAATATTATTAAGAATTTCAATTTTTAACAACGAATTTTAAGTATTTCCATAGCATGAACATAAGACCATTTTTTTTAAATAATTATATTATCGAAAAATACGAATAGATACTATACGATTGCATCAATTATTACTATATCTATTACAATAATAATTATTATTACAATACGATACTATACGATTACATCATACGATTAGATGCGATACGATTGCATGAATACAACATAAGATTAGATACGATAAGATTACATCAATACAACATACGATTAGATACTATACGATTACATCAATGCAAAAAAAAAATATTATATCTGTGCTTTCAATGACATTCACAACTAATAGAATAATTATCCAACTTTAAGAAAATATTCTTGTACGTTATGTATTCCTTTAAATTTTAATATCCCATCAAAAATCATTTTACTAATTATGACTTAAGTTAGTTCATTTTCTTTTGAAATCTATGCAAAATATTCTTCAAAATTTTCCTAATTTTAACTAGATTAGATGGAATGATTTTCAATGATAATCCTAGAGAGGATATACTATCGATATTCAGTAGAATTAAAATAAACTATTGCATTGTGTGTAATCTCCCTTTTAATAAAAATTTTAATTGTGTGCACTATTTAACGAAATGCCTTAACATTGAATTATTAGAAAACGATTTCCTTAAAACTCCTTACAATACTTTTCTTGTAATTTGATATTATTAAGCCAAACTCAATTAGTATATAAATGCCCAAAATAAGGATTATTCGAAATTTATTACAGAAAACATAATGCTCTTATATTCAGAAATATAGAATAAAAGTTGTATGAAAGAGATTTATTATTTTCTGAGTACTTCAGAAAATAAGTAAACGAATGAAAATACTAAATCAAAAAGAAGGATTAATATTTGAATGAGAAATTTCATATATATTGAATTTCTTAAGAATTAAAAAGTCACTTTAGTCAAATTAAAATTAAATTATTTATAAGACAAAAACTATAAATGGAAATATTTATCTTATAAGTTGTTCATCTCAAGGGAAACTTTATTTCATTATTCATATTTTGTGGACTTTTTAATAATTTTTATGGGAAATAAAAGCAATTTCTAAAAATTCTTTATTAAAAAATTTGTGATTCATGAAATGCAAAATGAATTCAAAGACTGCAAAAACCTTTTAAAATAATAATATGATGGAATTCTTAACATAAAATAAATTTTTGCAAAAACAAATAAAAAGTTTTATTATAAATGGCATCTTTTGGAAGAAAAAGATAGCTTAAAGAGAAGTTCTAAACTATTAGGATAGCAAAATATAAATTTAAAATTTCATTAATTAAAAAACATAATTTATTAAAAAACAAATTTTAAACGAATAACAAATTTATTAATTTTATAAAGACTTATTAAATTTATTATTATTAATTTATTATCTTAGAAAAGTATGTAAATTTTCTATTTCTTAATTTTTGTATAATTAATTTTAAAAATTTTAATTAAAATTAATTTGTTTTATACCTATCATATATAAATATTTATTTAAAGTGAATCCTTTAAATATAAAATATTAAGAAATCTGTTTATATGCTCAAATCACCATATAAAGTTTCATATTATAGCATAATAGCTACCATGGAGCAGAAATCGATTATATCGTAGCAATTTATGATGTTATGATTTTGTAATAATGTAAATGTAATCTTAATGCAATCTGTATGTGCCAATAATATAATCAATTTATGTCATGTCTTAAATAAATGTAAAAATGCAATTAAATTAAGTTATGATGCTCTAAATTCATTAAAAAAATATTGTAATATTATTTTTCACTATTGAATTAATGTACTATATGTTTATTTTTAATATTTAGGTTGTTTATGAAATTTGTTATAAGAAACATTATTTTCAAATAAAATGGCTGCATTATGCAAGCAATTATATTATTATTTTGAGAATGGCACTTTAATTTCAATAGATTTCAGAAATAAATAAATTCCCTTCAATATTTAAGCTTAATTGGTTTTCAAAAGAATTTCACTTATGATACCGTACATTCTTTTTACTTTTCTGTATTAAATTTCAAACAGATTTAAAAATTTTATCGATGAATAAATAAGCACGAGGATATTTTTAATTCCTTTTTTATGATGGAATGATTTTATAATGTCTTTGAAGTATTGAAATCTAATCATAAATAAAAATAGTTTTCGAGATTTTAAAATACCTGATAATATTAAGTTCATTCGACATTTAATTTTGCCATTTATAAATAAGGTCGGATAGATGGATGGAATATTTAGATGGAAGTAGTAGATGGAATATTTAGATAGAATGGAATATTTAGTAGATGGAATATTTAGATATAAATGCTAAATAAATAGAAGATTTTGAAAGTACGATATGTAATATTTTTTCAGATTAGATCTGTTAAAAAAAAATTTATTTGAATCACATTTTTGTTCAGTAAAACGTTAAAACATCAAATTCAAACAAAATATTATGCTTGTTAAAAAGTTTTAAAATCAATTCCTCTGTATAAGTGTGTTATTCTTTGTTAGATCTCCAATATCTCGTACATTTTATCGCCTGATCTCAGATTCCTACAAACTTAATAATTACAAATCCTTGGAAAATATTTAAAATCAATTTTATTAAAATTTAATGGTTAAAATTCAAAATGAAAATTATTCAAAGGGTATCTAATTTTCCCTTTACATTCCGATTTTATGCACAAAAACTTCAAAAAATATTTTAAATCGATTTATTTATGCTTTGAAATTTCAAAATAAGAACAATTCACTGTTATTTTAATATCTAAAAGCTCAACCATTTATTATTTTGATATAAAATATATATATAAATATAAATATATATATATATATATAAATATATAATATATATATATATATATATATATATATTATATCGTCGGTTGAGGGTGATGGTCGACCAGAGGGCTCTTCGTCTTCAACGCGTGCTCTTCCTTCTTTGAATTGTTTATACCACTTATAAACATTTCTTTCCGATATAGGAATGCTCACCGAATGCCTTCTGCAACATGCTATACGTTTCCGCAAACAAAATTTAACGCAAGTTCTTTGCTCAATTAATTCAGACATTTGAAAAATCGCCGGAATCAGTTTTAGCGTCTCACAAAGCCAAGCGTAACTCAAACACTAATGAGTATTTTGACGTCAAATTTCACTCAGATGTCTAGGACAGTGCCAGTAACAGAAAAACGAAAAAAAATTGAAATTCCATAAGCCCCGGAAATTTTAAATTGAAAATTAGTCTTACTTTTTGGACGCAGTAATATATTAGAATTGTCCACAGAAACCATTGGCAAAATCTAAAACTGTGCAAATGACGATAAACAAATTTTTAAATGAAATAACTTATATATTCAACAATTAAAATAAATAAAACATAATATCATGCTTTGTTTAATATTATTTGTTTAATTTAAATATTTAATAATAACGAACACATTTTATTATTTAAACTATGAACACATTATTTGAATCATAAAAAATGTTATCATGCATGAATTTCCTGAATTTATTACTTGATACAAAAAAAATATAAGACTACATATATATATATATATATATATATATTAATACAAAACTCTATAACCAAATAAAGAAACTAAAATATGTCTGCCGTCTAATGTTAGCTAAATTCTTTAAATCTTTTTCACTTGTAAAAAACTTGGATATAAATCCTACTTAAAACTACTGTTCTAATGTTAAAATCTCAACCATCTATTGTACCATCTACCAACCTTCTTCTTGTAAAATATCTAAGCAAACTAACAAAAAAGTTTTTAAAATATACGAAACTATTTTTAGTCTCTTTATCTGAGATAAAAGCGGAAAACGAAAACTGTACACTCTTCATTTGATGTTTCAAAATCACCGCCATCTTAATCTTTGGATTTCACGATGTCTGTCGCACTAACTAACAAGCGAGCCAACTTCTTCCAAATGAGAGCATGGAAGACGAAAACCATTCAGTCGGAAAGATTGAATTTGCGCCTTAATTGTGTCATCTCCTGCGATTGACGACACCCTCATGCAAAATATAGCGCCAATTAAACGGCCTTCTCTGTCCTCGCACCATTGGCTCGAGATATCTTCCCTTCTTAATAAGCAGTTGCCGGAATAAGCTCTTGGAGACGAAGGACTCTCTTAATGAAGATGCAGAACTATTTAGGGGTGCTCTCAGGAAATATGGCATTATTTTCTCTTCTTCGAAGGCAGTTTAAGCCGTCCCAAAGGCTCCCCGAAATTGTGGCAGTTGCCCGAATTTTAGTGTATTTGGGGCGGAATATGTATGGCGCGAAATGCCACAGAAGTAGCTCTTTAATTGCGGGACAGAAAATATTTATGAGATAAAATTGCATAAAAGGGAATAAATAGGTGAATGTATCTAAACTATTTTTCCTTTCTGGTTTTCGAGAATGGAAATAATATAATTTAGAATGTAAATATTTATAATTCTCTCAATAATAATAATAAGTTTCTAATTCTCATAATATTATTTTGAGCTTCAACTTAGTTGAAACATATGCCAGAAAATGCATTCTAAATGATACTTTAAATTTTAAGATAAAATATTGGATATTGATACAAAAATTGAAATTTCAAAATAACAATTCACTGTTATTTAGATATATAAAATCTCAACCATCTATTAATTTGATGTAATAAATCTAAGCAAACTAACAAAAAGATTGTTTAAAATATACGAAACTATTTTTAGTTTCTTTATCAAAGATAAAATGGAAAATGAAAACTGTACACTCTTCATTTAATGTTTCAAAATCACCGCCATCT
Source organism: Caerostris darwini (assembly GCA_021605075.1). Classification (NCBI taxonomy): domain Eukaryota; kingdom Metazoa; phylum Arthropoda; class Arachnida; order Araneae; family Araneidae; genus Caerostris; species Caerostris darwini. The sequence goes on from BPLQ01006558.1 coordinate 149,267, forward strand.
TAATCTTTGGATTTCATGATGTCTGGCGTACTAACTATATAAAATATGCACCTTTGAAATTTCAAAATAAGAACAATTCTCTGTTAATTAGATATCTAAAATCTCAACCATCTATTGTACCATCTACCAACCTATCTTCTTGTAAAATATCTAAGCAAACTAACAAAAACGTTTTTAAAATATACAAAACTATTTTTAGTCTCTTTATCTGAGATAAAAGCGGAAAACGAAAACTGTACACTCTTCATTTGATGTTTCAAAATCACCGCCATCTTAATCTTTGGATTTCACGATGTCTGGTGCACTAACTAACAAGCAAGCCAACTTCTTCTTCCAAATGAGAGCATGGAAGATGAAAACCATTCAGTCGGAAAGATTGAATTTGCGCCTTAATTGTGTCATCTCCTGCGATTAACGACACCCTCATGCAAAATATAGCGCCAATTAAACGCCCTTCTCTGTCCTCGCACCATTGGCTCGAGATATCTTCCCTTCTTATTAAGCAGTTGCCGGAATAAGCTCTTGGAGACGAAGGACTCTCTTAATGAAGATGCAGAACTATTTAGGGGTGCTCTTAGGAAATATGGCATTATTTTCTCTTCTTCAAAGGCAGTTTAAGCCCTCCCAGGGCTCCCCGAAATGGTGGTAGTTGCCCGAGTTTTAGTGTATTTGGGACGGAATATGTATGGTGCGAAATGGCCACAAAAGTAGCTCTTTAATTGCGAGACAGTAAATATTTATGAGATAAAATTGCATAAAAGGGAATAAATAGGTGAATGTATCTAAACTATTTTTCCTTTCTGGTTTTCAAGAAAATATAATTTAGAATGTAAATATAAATGATATTTTATATTTTAAGATGAAATTTTGGATGTTGATACAAATTAACAGTATCCCGTTTTCTATTAGTACAAGTTTCCTACGTAATAATACATGATTAGAATACCGACGGCAAGAGAATACATGAAAAACGTTCTGGAAATCATATTGTTGTGAGTTGGTCAGTATATAAACTTCATATAGAGAAAATAAAGCATATATTAATCAACTAATTTGACAGAAACTAACCATATTATTTATTATTGTTAATGGCATTGTGCGGTAGGAACAGAGACTGGACCCAAAGCTTTTTCGAAGGCAGTTTAAGCCGTCCCAGGGCTCCTCGAAATTGTGGCAGTTGCCCGAATTTTAGTGTATTTGTGGTGGAATATGTATGGCGCGAAATGCCGCAGAAGTACCTCTTTAATTGCGAGACAGTAAATATTTATGAGATAGAATTGCATAAAAGGGAATAAACAGGTGTATGAATCTAAACTATTTTTCTTTTCTGGTTTTCAAGAATGGAAATAATATAATTTAGAACGTAAATATTTATATTAATTCTCCTAATAATATTTTGAGCTTCAAATAAGTTGAAACTTAAACCAGAAATGCATTCGAAATGATACTTTAAATTTTAAGATAAAATATAGGATATTGATACAATTTAACAGTATCTCATTTTATTTTTTGTGCAAGATACTTAAATAAGAATATATGATTAAATTGCCGACGACAGAAAAAGGCATAAAAAACTTTCTCGGAGTCATATTTTTGTGAGTTGGTCTATATATAAACTATATATAGAGAAAATAAAGCATATATATCTTATCAACTAACTTGACTGCAGCTAATCATATTATTTATTATTGTTAATGGCATTGTTGGGTAGGAACAGGGACTGAACCCATAGCTTCTTCGAAGACAGTTTAAATCGTTCCAAGACTCCCGAAATTGTGGCAGTAGCCGAGTTTTAGTGTATTTGGGGCAGAATATGTATGGCGCAAAATGCCACAATATTAGCTCTTTAATTGCGAGACAGTAAATGTTTATGAGAAAAAAATTGTATGAAAGGAAATAAATAGGTGAATGTATCTAAACTACATAATAGGATTAGATTACTGACGACAGGAGAATACGGGAAAAACATTCTGGAAGTCATATTGTTGTGAGTTAGCCAGTATATAAGCTGCATATAGAGAAAATAAAGCATATATCTAATCAATCAACTTGACAGCAGCTAATCATATTATTTATTACTATTAATGGCATTAGTTGGGTGTGAACAGGGATAGAACCCAAAGCCTCTTATTTCGAATAAGCCACAATTCGGCTGTCGTTGGAGCTCCAACTGCCAATCTATATTTGGGTTATTTGCATTAAAGTGTATATCTGTTACAAATTATGGGGAACATTTCAATGAAAATATCCAGTTGATTATATAAAGTATACGGAAGAATAGGAACAAAATTTCATTAACTGTTCTCCTTATATATGGCTTGATTCTTTTGCCGTGGAATCACTATTCAGTGATTCATTTTTTGTTTCATATATTTTCTATACTTATACCTTATGCATAGAATTACATTGTTTGGAAGTTCCCTTAGTTCAGGATTCATTAGCATTTCATAACCTACATTGGGAAACAAACCACAAATTCAGGTAAAGAAACGTTAATTAGATGGTTAAGGACTAATTAAATGTTTCCGATTAGTTATGAGCGTCAGGAAGACGTATATATCAATGCCACACATATCCTTCACTAATTGTTGCAGATAAATAAATGGCACACAATTACAAATTAATTTCGATGGTATGATGTCCTTTTTTAGATTGAGAAAGCGAATTATCTTAATTAATTACTGCAGAAATTTAATTCTCTCACTCAAGGCTGATGATATTGAATTGAAGATTATTTGTGTTTTTTCTGAGCAAAAGAAAGGGTATCTGCTACTGTAAAAACTTAATTTGAACAATGTTGCCATTTCCATCTATTTAAAATAAAAATATCTTGTAATAAATACTAAATGATAAATTCAACATTTAGTAATAGTCACAGAAATAACGAAAAATCCTTAATAAGAATTTATGCCTTCCAACACATAGTTAAAGATAAAGTATCAAGGTTTTCATGTTTCTCGTAATGCTTAGCAGAAAATAAAAATCAAGATTAATGTTTTCCCTTTTAATCATTGAAACAGCTACAAGCTACTCTACTTTCAAAAAGATAGCTTCATTTAATCCCCAATCTAAGTAAAGCTTTACGAACACTTACTCTATTTATTGGGTTGACAACGTTTATTCATATGACAGTTGGTTCCATAAACGAACCTATATTTTATAACTGGAATCAGTGCTGCGCATTAAAAACACATATTATTTAGGAAAATTAATTTAAAATGATCACTAAATATTTTAAACAGTGCAACAAATAAAAAAAATGTTTAGAGATTATTATTTTAACTTTATAGCATTAAATAAAATTTTTATAAAAAGTAATTTTAATCTCATTAATTTTTAATGATCAATGTCTGATCCATCTGATCAATGTTTATTTTTTTATTATATTAAGGTGTATTGATATTTAGATTTACATTTTCCTCTAAAGATATATTCACAATTTTTCTAATTAATGAGATTGATTGATTCTGAAAGACTGTAAAAATAATTGTGGAAAATTTAATTTATACAATATTCATAAGACTAAATGTATTTATTTGATATTAAAAAAATTATTTTTTAAATATTCATAAAACTAATGTATTTATTTAGTACTAATCTCAGTTGTAATGGGCCTAATTTTCTGGATTGATTGATGGCATGGATATTTATAGTCCACTTTAAACCGTAGATCCGTTCTAATATGGAACGTTGGACGTAGGGCTGATAACCCTACCTCGTAAAATGAAAACATATCTTGTCTCGAAATCTGCCAGTAGGCAGATGGCCTTGGCTCACCATGGGGCAGTTGCGCCAATGAAGAAGAAGAATCTCAATTGTAATAAATAATTAGAATAAGTAAAAATCTATTCTATAATTGAATAGGTAAAAGTCCACAAGTGTTAACCATCGGTGGACCTTGCACCATTTACGTATACAACCTACAGTTCACCGACGTGGGATGAGTGTGATTTCAGGGAAGGCTTATAGAGTTAACTGCGCAGCATTTGAGTCTTGCATAGGGAAAATCTTGAAACAAACGATGCTAGATGCATTATTACACATAAGATGCATGTCACAAATTTTCAACGAGTTCTCCTTGTTTCTGAAAGCAAACAGGGAAAAAGGGACTACAAAAGGAAACAGGGGATTCGAACCTCGACACTCTTGCTTGCCAGGTACGCACATTGCATTGGGCCACGAGTTGAAACTTTCGAAATTTGGCATATGATTTTTCTTCAGTACTGTAAATCATTACCAATGTTTACAGTTAAACGTATCAAAGCTCGACTCTTGGCAACGTGCACCACTGATGAGTATTAAAGCTGAGATTCAATCAGCTGGCGGCGTTGTTGCAGACAGTGTTTCAAAAAACGAGAAGGCTCGATGGCGTTTGTGATATTCTTGCACGTTCTTGATGTTCCGCATCTTGCCTCGTCAGTCGGGCTACCTGGTGGGAGTTTTCAGGGTTCCCCCATGTGATAAGCAAATTTGGAGGTAGTTCTCCCCCTAAAAGTACTCCCGGACGGCACCACCCTCTTCCTTCAGTGATACGGAGCCAAGTCAGACTTCTACCTACGGGGTTCCATCACAACAGAAGCTGCCACCCAATACCCTCATTCCATGAGACCACACGGATTCACGGACTTGGCCTAGATATTACTGTCGACCAAATGTGATAAGAAACAACAACAGCAACACAATTAAATCGTATCAAAAAGTGTATAAACCTTTTATAGCATAATAACCAAAATCTGTTGAAAGTCTGTATGTATAACTTGTGAATTTTGTAATTTTAATTTTATCTTTAGAAATTATATTTAAACCTCAAGAACTGAAACTGCTCTCTTTTTACTAATCTCTCTAAATAGTTCGTTAACCTAAGCGTTAAAATGCTGTGCATTTCAGAAACTCAAGTAAAGAAATTATTATAAAAAAACATTTCAGTTTCGTGGAACTAATTAAACATTTTAATTTCGTGAAATTAATTAAGCAATTTAACTTCGTGAATTCGCCATCCTAAATCTCCTTATGTCATGGTAATTTATTAACCAACATCAATGCATTTATTTAAAACATAAAAGTAAAATAACTTAACACATTAACAGTAAATTTTATCTGTAAAAAAAAAAATATTCTGCATTTCCAACAAGCTTTGTGGAGCCAACTTGGCTCTCAAGTAAAAATCCGATTTAAACAAATCTTTTCTTCCCTTTACAGATGATGCTTTAAAATTTAAGAATGTAATTACTTAATTTGAATTGTTTAAGCAGAAAATGAGAAAAGAGGTTGGAAAATCCTCTTTAAAAAATTATGGTCGAAGCTTAGTTTTCGAATTCGTTTTATAATTTTTTTTTTTTTTGCACCTTATACTTTAGAAAAATGAATCTGACCTTAGCTTCTCTGTTCTTCTGTTTAATTAAAAGATTAATTTTAAATGTGTTAGAAGATTTGCTGAGATTCTGGGTAGGAAATAAATATAATTACTTGGTCCAGAATTTACAGATAAAAATAATTTTCCCAATTAAATGCAATAAATAATTATTAATATTTTAAAATGTCTCTCTTTTTTCACTTTTACTAAATGATGTAATAAAATTTGGTTAGTTTGTAGTTATACAATACGTACATTTAAAGTTATTTAAAAATTAATTGATTATTAAGCATAAGTAAATAAATTTTTTAATATATATAATTTACTAGCTAATATCTTACCAAGTAGGACCTTTATAAAACAGCGCTCTGGCGCTCGGTATCAGTTTTTTCGCGTTCCGGCAATGGATGTTTGTAGTGGTTCGGAAACACACTAGCTAATTGCCTTTGATGTAACATAACAATACCTAACAATACTAAGCTACGCTGAGTAACCGCAACGTCTACTCATGCTAGACTGGAACCCAGGAGGTACGTGTAGGAGATATTAAGTTATTTACGTTATGTTAGGAGTAAGGTAGGTATCCCTTAGTTATTGTTATGTTAGGTACTGGAACCTACGTTTTTGTTTATTAAGTATTGTTTCCGTAATCTTCAAGCTATCCATGGCACCGCCTGTGCTAAATGAGTAACGTCGGTGAAACCTGCAAGGCATCCAAGACAACTGTCTAAGAGTTTGCCTGCTGCATTAAAACATATATGTTCATATATATCTTACCACGTAAGAAAGACCTGTATAAAACAAAATATCATTGAGGTTAAAGTATCCATAGAAATATAATTTCACACAGAAATTGAACTTTTTTTAATCTGTTAGAATTTCAATCTGCACAGGAAACCACCAGACGGATTTACTGACGAGAGTGTTAGAATTATCGGACGACTGGAATTTTTATATGGAATCGCCCAGGTGTTTTCCAGGTTGTTGATTCCAAGATGATGTTGTTCTATATCAGTACAGGTCGCCCCCGAAAACAATTTATTTATTTTCTTTGCCAAAAGAAACAGATTAACAGCATTGTCTTCAATTTCAGCTGCTATTCGACAGTTTCAAGGCAGACCGTGCGTACAGACGCTTAGGGCCATGTTGTTCTATATGCTCGTAGGTTGTCAGATGTGTTCCATTTTCTTACTGGATAATTTTGATAGAAATTTATGCCGCAACAGTGGTCTTTTGTTTTCCGCGAGTCCAGGTTTAGTTTGCAGTCTGATTCTCGCCGGACTTTAAATGGAAGAGTCAAATACTAAACACAGACAATTGAACGACCCGTTACGGAAGCAGACGTTTGGGGAGAATTATTCTTGGAAAACCTTATGTACATAAAGAATGAAAAATAATGCATATTCTGGAACAACAGAGTTATGGTTTATTTTCTCATTCGTAAAATAAACATATAAAATAGAAAACAAAGATATTAAAACCCGATGGTAAACGATCTTGAACCACAAGAAGAAAATATTTTATTAAAAACCCCCTCCCACCTGTGAACCTGAACTAAGAACTTGATGATAAATATTCCCCCAAGATCAGATTGATAATTTGATACTCAGCATGCCTAGGCGTTGTAAGGCCTGATATTACAAGTCTGGGAGACATATCCATCATACTAACCATGTTATACTGTTTTTTGTAAATAGGTTCTTTTTTGAAATTTTCCAGGGAGTAAAAATCGCAATTTTATTAATTATGTCAAACATAATCTTTTTGCTCTTTACCTTTTGTTTAATAAACCTACAAATAAGTCAAGTTCTCTTTCTTTGCCTGAACTTCATTATCCTTAATTTATGGACATGAGTAATATAAATATTTTAAGATTTTTTTTTTATTCTGATTTAAATCTGCACTACTTTACTCTTAGTACTTTTTTATATTGATTTTTTTGTTGTTGTTGTTGTTGTTCTAAATCTATCAAAACAATTTATATATTTTCTTTGATTAAAAAATTGTTTTAATTTTTATTCACTTTTATAACGATAACTTCCATGTTTTCGTGAGTAATTGTTATGATTACTTCTTACTGGATAATTTTGATAAATTTATACTTCAAGTTTGTGCAATCAAACCATTCAATGACGATTAAATATAAAAATACTAAACACAGACAATTACTCCACAAGAAGCGAAATACCAAGGAAGAAATATGTCTGGAAAATTTTTATATACATAAAAGGATGAAAAAGAATGCATATAGAGTTATGGTTTTATTTTCTCATTCGTAAAATAAACATATAAAAACAAAGATATTAAAAACGATTTATAAACGATCTAGTACCACAAAAAATAGTTTTTATTAAAAATAATTTATAAGAACTTATAAAATAAATTGCTCGTGCTTTCTGAGATATTCACAGAAAAATATTGAATTTCTAACTATCATACCTTTCAAGTTGTAGGAAATACAAGTAGGTAAACAAATCATTTGCTTTACATATTAGATATTTTTTCGATTTCTCTCATGAAATTGAAAACTATTAAAATCATACACTTTCATATATCACAATATATAGAACTATGCTTTTTTACGTTGTTAGGGAGTTTTCTAATAAATACATATCTGACTATGTTATTTAATAAATAATTGTTTTTAATGTGGAAGATAATCTTTTGCTTATCATACAATCAGTAATTTCAAACACAAAGTTCTCTAAGATGTTTATTTGTTATTAGAGGAAGACCCTAGTGATGGCACAAAAGAGTCAAATTGTTGCCTATATTGTCAAAGCTAGTGCAAAATAATATATGACAAAATTTGAATGAAACTCTCATTCTACAGTCTTGCAAAATATTTTCTATGAGTATCAATCATAGGCTGTTTCAGCATTTAAAAGTAATATCAATAAATAAATTATTAATCTGAATAAATAAGAAATATTGAAAAAAAATGTTTTTTTAATTATTCAAGTAAGGATTTAATCATTTTCATTTTATTCAAAACATCGGTCAATCTTTTAAATGCATCATAGAAGTACAACACGAAGATTGCAGAGGCAAGTCTTAAATGAAACTTGTTATAAAAGATGCACAAAATTTAGAAATATTTTTAAATTTATAAAAATAACAATATCATAGCATAAATAATAAATAATATTACCGTATCATTACTAATAAATAACATTACCATAGCCTAAATAATAAATAACATTACCATAGCATAAATAATAAATAACATTACCATAGCATAAATAATAAATAACATTACCATAGCATAAATAATAAATAACATTACCATAGCATAAATAATAAATAACATTACCGTATCATAGCATAAATAATAAATAACATTACCATAGCATAAATAATAAATAACATTACCGTATCATTACTAATAAATAACATTACCATAGCCTAAATAATAGATAACATTACCATAGCATAAATAATAAATAACATTATCATAGCATAAATAATAAATAACATTACCATAATAATAATAAACAACATGCCATACATAAAAAGAACACGAGACCCACTAATATTAAAAAAAACATGTTCTAATAAAAAGATCATGAACTTTGGGAATAACTTTATTTTATGAAAAATCTGTTAAAGTTGTTTCCATGAATTTATTGGCATTTTCTATCACCTTTATGAAAACATTATATGTGATCCATGATTTTTCTTATGAAACTTATGTAAAAAAAGACTTATTTCAAAAAAAGTGAAACAGATTGATTACAAGCATCTTTAAAACTTTGAGTATTGAAATATTTGAACCTATTCCCTCCAAAAAATGAAATATTCACAGAAAAATTTAGAGTGTACATGAAAAAATTATCTTAAATTTATTTATGTAATTTGGAAAAGACATCAAATAATATTATTTTAAAATAATTTTGCCCTAATTCATGGAATTGTGCAAAACATTGTTTAAATACCCTGGATAGGAACCATGATCTTTAATCATAATGAACATTTAATATACTTAATTACTTAATTACATAACACTTTAAACATAATGAACCATCTTTATCACGATGTATTATTATTACTATGTTGCTATAAAACATTTTAAACAACAAATTTGTTGTTGTAAAGCATTTTAAATAATTACTTCCGCACTATTTTTTCGTGCTTTTATATAGAAAGAAAAAATTAAATGAAAAAAAGGTTTGATTTTACAAATTATCGCCAATTTTAATTATTTAATGACCCATTACCGTGATAACTAAACGATATCAGTGCAGATACATATATATTGCATAATTATTTTCATCAACTATAGAACTTTAAATAGTTATTTTAATCATTCTTACGTAACTCGTAAAATTGCACTATTATACGAATCCCTTTAAATCAAGTGATAATAGAAATATCTAAATTAAAAAGGTTTCTTCATGCATATTTTGAATAAATGTAATTTTAATTTTAATTTGTTTTTTTTTTTTTTTTTTTTTTTTTTTAATATTCTTTTAAAGTAATTGAACTAAAATAAGCGTTCTTAAAACTCCTCTAGAAGATCTTTTCACGCATGCTATGTTAATTAAATACAGCTTTCTTATGTTCTATACGTAGTCATTAACTTCACCATAATGTCTACAAATAGAGGTTAACGAACTATTTAAAAAGGTTCACACTTTTAACTAGTGTCGCCATCTGGTGTCTAAATTTCAAACCACTAAATTTAATAATTATAAAAAATTTTTTTAAAAATAAGGATATTAGTTATATTATATCAGTAAATAAATCAAAAAATTAGATATTAATTATTGAATACTATTTTTAGCACTACTTTCAATTTTAAGAACATAATGTTTTTTAATTAGAATGCAATGTATGCAAGTATATATATGTATAATTAATGCAAGGCAATTTTATTAATTTCTAGACTTAAGTTGGAATGCAATTGAAATTGAGCATTACATAATTTCATTTCTACTGGTTACATACTATATTTATGTTTAATATAAAGATTTGATTGAAATCAACAGTTTTTCATTAGTTTACTATGTAACTTTAATTTGTTAATAAAAGTATCAAAACATTTTTAAATTAAAATTATTAACTTTATAATTTATAATCAGATTGGGCATTAACATACAAAAAAATTATCATTTTTAACTTTCAAAATCATCTCTCAATATGTTAAGCCATTAGCAGCAATTGAATAATGATAATCTGATAACTGTTCTATCACATAATTAAGCAGCCGTTACAATTAAAATATCTTTATTCATTAATTATTATGAGGAGGTTAAGTGACTTCTGGTCTCAATGATATTCCGAAAACGGTATGCCAGTTACCAGGCTGATAGCTGTTCAGTTAGTGTGGCATATATCAGTTTTATTGTACAACCAAATCGTTGTGTATATTTAACAAATATATTAAAATTAATATTTGGAAACATCGTATAAAATCAAAGATTTTTAATGTGCCTGTGCAAAATCATACAAGTTATTTACTCAATAATAGAGAAATTGTGTGAGAATTAGTAACTGTAGGGTTTATTATTATCATATTATTTTATTGTTAGAGAACTTACACAAAATGCTTACAACAATTTGAATAAAATATTCTATATATTAAGTTATGTGTGGGTATATTTCTTACCTCTAAAACTATAACTCACCAATTTTTTTCCCCTTTAACCTATTGCATTTTATTTGGTGCATATTTAAAAATATCTAAAAATTATTTTTAGTTAAATAAAACTTACCTTTAATGAAGATACAATTCGTTAAGTTGCAATAACACATTAATAAACTGAATGTAATACCTAAATTATTTTATAACAATATTAGTGCTTCCAAACAAACTATTTTAAAACAATATCATTGTTGTTTAACAAATCATTATTATAACAATATCAATCTTTCACTGTTTGATAATAAACAAAGATTAAAATTTATTTCTCTACCTTGATACTGTGTAACAGGATAAAAATCAAAAAAGAAATTAATTTATAAATTAATTTTTATGCCTTCTTCTTCTATTTTTGGATAATTTATTTTATAGAGGTATTTCTTTTTCTATTTTTGTTACTTGACTTATTATTATTAGGTCAATAAACGTGTTAATATTTTGATAATTTTAAGGAGAGAGCATGAATTCCATGTGTTAGCTTTCTACCTCATGAAAAGGGATATAATGTCTACTGGAAAAAATTTCTGCGACACCTACACCAGACATAAATATCATTTTGAAAAAATCCCAAAAAGTTCTAACCCGGCAATTCGAGTCAACACAAATATCTAGTGAACATTTTCTTGGAAGCAATGAAAGCATTACAAGCCACCAGTAAGTTTTAAACTTGTCTCACAAACTGCCTCTGAGCAAAAAAAAGTAATACTCTTTTACAGAAAAAATGTATTCTGAAACTACGTCTTTCGAAATAAAAATTCCATTTTTTTACGAAAACAAAATTTATTTTATTCTCGATGACTAGATAGCGATAAATAACAGTATTTTATACCACTAACAACAATCGCAAATAAGGCAACTAGCCAATTCACAATGTTTATTTTTCGACTAATTTGTTTTCTCACCAATAACTAATTTTGTTTTACAATAAATGTAGCCTTTTACTCGATGATAATTGAGGATTCTATGAAATTACAGCAATCAGATAAAAAGCTCTGAAATATTTGATGAATTTTGTGGAACTAGCATGTTATTATCAAATAAGTATATTAAAATAATTTTAAAATTTTATTGTAATTACTATTATTTATTTAAAGAAGTACATTTTAAGAACAATATTTAAACATATTGGATATAATAGCACTAACCACAATTTAATAGTACTGTAATTTTCATAAAAATTCCATGAATATTTTAAGATTTTACCTTTTACATATAAATTCATACAGATTGCTAAATAATTATCTTTGGTTCTGCTTGAAAACTTAATTTATAACACCCAAACATTCCTCGTCTAGCTCCAATTGCTTTACACGGAGAAAAGAATATAATTACAATTATTTCAACAGGAACACTAAGTGCTACATTAAGACGCAGTTCTTGTAAGAAGGAGACTGATGTTCAACTACCTACTCTTATTTATTTTATACAACTCAAAGCAATGACTACAAAGCAATGGCTACAATGCAAGGCCTATAAATAACAATTAACAAATTTTAAATTTTTGAAAAACGTTGTACCTCCTTACGGTTGCCACGAATACAGAGTCAAGTTTTTTTTTTCTTTCTCTCTACACATGCGGTTCACTATATTGGTCTCGAAAAATTCAGACTGAAACTAAAACGATTCTCATGGGAAACCGCGCGTTACATGCTTCGTCTCTGTTTCCAAGTTAAAATTCGTACTGGAAACAGCATCACTTTTTCTTAGACCTTCCTCTTTTCCTCAGAGGCGCAATTGGGGTGGTCTCTACGTCTGTAAATTGCTTTAGTGCTGAAACGTGATATGTTTCAATTGGCATGCCAGGACTGTCCAAATTAGCAACTTCATACGACATTGCAGATCTTTGAGTTAAAATTGCATAAGGTCTCTCTTTTTTTTTTTTTTTTTTGGCATAAATTTCGGTGTTTTCGTTCTGTGTGCATTATTGATTAGATGCAAAACAATCCCTCTGACCAGAAATAAATGGTTCTTGTCATAATACGTCTTTCTCTTATTTTATTTTATTTCAACTCCTTCCTTAACAATATTTCAGATCATGGCTAAGCGCCTAAGTACGGTGTGATCTCAGGATCAAAGTTATCATTGTTTAACACAGCTTTTAGATCGTGAACTAACATCAGCTTTTAGATCGTGACAATTGTCCATAAGTCACGTCCAAATTGTACATATACAACACTATGTCCAGGGGTATGTGACTTGGATGAGTGTAGAGCAAGACAAATACTTAGCAGTTATTCTGACCAACGGTCATGAGTATCACCTACCAAAATTGCAAGACGAGATTTTAAGTTTCTAATCTTTCTTTCGACGAGTTTCACTTGCGAATGATATACAGGAGTTAAAATTTGATCGATATCAAGAGCAAACTTGTCGCGACCCAGCGACGAATTGAGGATTGAGGATTAATTGAGTATTATTATCACTAATTAACTTTCTTGGTATTCTGTATCTCTGAAAATTGAGACATGGTTCTCAAAGGTATCATACAAAGCGATGATATCATCAAGATAAAATAAAGCTAGTATGTTATTTAAATCTCTTTTGAATTTATCAATTAGCCTCTGAAAAGTAGCTGGAGCTCTGCGGAGACCAAAAGACATTTTCAAATAACGGAAAATTCCATAAGGGCAACCAAACGCAGTCTTATCCTGATCTGATGGATAAAAGCCAATTTGATGATAACCGGATCGAAAATCAAAGATAGCATGTGCAGAATATACTTAACTTAATGTAACAATTCATCCATCAGGGGCAATCGATAAGTATCAGCAACTATGATATCATTGAATTATCGGTAATCAATACATAACATCATGCTATCCTCAGGTTTAGGAACTAAGACTACTGGTGAGGCATACAATTCCTCACACACAATGATTCAATAATTACTTGAGCTAAAAGATTATCTAATTCTCTCCTAAGAAGTTTCCTTTTTAGCAGGCTTCATTCTGTAAGGTGGTGCTGCAAAATTAGCATAACTTCCAGTTTCAATACGATGTTTCAAATCGAGTTACTTCTCCCCCAGGTTCAAAGTATCTCTCATACTTTCACAAAAGAATACGAAGCCTATTCTTTTGATCAGGCGTTAACAATTTGCCTTCATTTTCACACAAAGCGTATGGATTGACTTTCAAATTTTGATAAATAAATGAGTTCAGTAGATTCGCAATCTTTCATCAGTGAATAACCTTTTCTTATGTTGATCACCAAAATACTAAGTTGTGTTAAATATTGTTAACACTGTATTAAACTTTTTCAGTGTTCTATCACATTTAACTTCGTGTAAAATTAGTAATTCAGTTTCAAATGTTCTACCTTCAATGGTTACTGTCACTATAGTCAATAAAGTTTCTCTAGACTGTGTAATACCATCAGCTAACGTACCATCAAGTGTACGAGTTTTCAAAGATGTACCATTTTCTTTGAACAGATTATACATAAGTTCACCTGCAATACAACGAATTACTCCAGTATCTGTCTAAACATACACCTCTTTGTTACAGATCATAATAGGTATATTTGGAGCTGACACTTTTTAAATGTTACAACTATAAAGCAAAACTTTTCATGCTTCTATACTTTCTTTTATTCCTATAGGAAAAAATGTCTTCTTTATAAATCCTGCCTTCTGTCTTGCATGTCTTTTTTATAAATCCTGGTTTACTGCAGCAGAACAAGAAATCTTAGATTCTTTCACCGAGAGGAACTCATGTCTTCTCAATACGTAAGGAGGCTTATTTTGTTTCTTACAAATATCTCGCGAAGTAAATTCCTTCTTACGTGGACCTAATATTGTCAAAAGCATCGAACTTTTAAGCTAAAACATCTGGCGAATTTAACTTTTCCCGTTCCTCTAATATATGATCCTGGCAATATGAGGAAACCCTTCTTTTCATTTGATCAGATATATATCAGATTTTGTAGATCTTCAAATAAGGAAATATCTAGCTCCTTGAACCAGTTTTCAAAATATGCTCTCTGTTAAAAATAATAATCAAGCCAGTTACTCTCTTTTTGCTTCCGATGAGCAAAAAATAACTGCTTAAACTTTTCGGCATTAATTTTGAAACACTTAAGTAACAGTTCCTCTACAAAAGCAAAATTCGAAGAATTTTCTTCTGATTCACTGACTATGAGGATGGAAATCGAATTCAGAACAACATTAAGCAGGTGAGAGACCCAAAGATGCTCAGATATTTTAGATAGCTTAAGCTGCCTCTTTAGAAGCACCAGGAACGGATTAATATCATCAATCTCCGTCATAAATGTAGGCAACCACTTCTGTACATCAATCTTATTTTCAGAATAAGTTGAAGACCACACTACATTATCAACTACCTCTCCGATAGAATCTGAAGCCTGTAACTTGAGCTTTTCCAGTTCGAAATGCATTTCCATTTTTAGTTCCTCTAACTGGCTCTCGTTCGCCCTGCGCTTTTCCTTTAAAGCGTTTTTTCCTTGTCTGCGTTTTTCTTTTAAAGCTTCCTGTCTAAGTTTTTCTTCATTCGTTGCATTATTTTTTACTAGCGAAATAATGAAGTCTCTGTCTTTAAACAGAGGGGAGGATTTTATAAGTTCAATTAAATTAGCAACTTTCATGGATACAAGTCCATTTCAAGTGCAACCTTATATAAAAATATATTTACGCACGTTGTCAATATCAAACATTTTGAAAAAAAAATGTTTCTTTTAATTTTCCTTAAAATCTTCAAAGTGCAGCAAGAGAAACTAACCCGGGAAACATATAAACCGTTTCCCTATCCATGAGATTCTCTTTTATTAACCGTAACTGGTTCCTTGTCCCACATTAGGACGCCAATTATAACACCCAGCTTTGATCGGCTAGTTCAAATTTCTTTACATTGAGAGAAGATTATAATTTCATTTATTTCAACAGGAACGCTAAGTGCTACATTAAGACGCAGCACTTATAAGAAGAAGAATGAAGTTCAAATATATAATATTATTTATTTCATACAACGCAAAATAATGCCTACGAACACAAGCCTAAACAACCAACAAACTTTTAAATTCAAAACAAAACCATAGAACACCTCACGCTTGCCACACATCCAAAATCAAGTTTATTTATTTGGTTTTTACTACATATGTGATCCGCTATATTGGTCGCGAAAGTTCAGACTGAAACTAAAACGATTCTCATTTTAAACCGCTCTTTACACATTAATTTTGCAAACCAAGTTAACTGTTAATAAGATCGCATCATCTTTGCTATCCAGCTCTCATTTACACAAAAATATACATCAGTGTCGTCCAACCAGTCGGCCATATGCTGTTCAACACTTTACTGAATACATAAAATTGTTAACTTCATTAAAGTATTTGTGTATTTTATTATTATTGATTAAAATAACAACCTTAATTAAACATTTCTTATTAATATTTTTAAGAAATTTCTTATTTCAGTGATTAAAACTTCTTGTCCTGCTTAATTATTTCTAAAACTTTTCCTGAAGAGAAAATCTAAGATTATTATGTTATAGCATTTTTGTTTATTCAGGATATATATCTTAGGTTGTAGATTTAAGATGAAAATTATATTAATTTAGTTTAATCATCGCCCAAAAATGTTTTCAATAGTTTCAAAGCTTTCTGCATTTTTTGGCAATGAAATTTATTATCGTGACAATAATTATTTTTCGATTTTAAAGAACTTTTTTTCCTTCTCCTGAAGAATTCACAATTTTTAACCATTCAACACAAATTATGTTTATTCTTATTAGCAGCCGGATCATTAGTTTAGTTTTTTTTCATATCCTATTTTCCATGTTGGACATTTTTCCTCTATACTATCACTAGTCGCGGTGTCTATTTTTATTGGAAATTTCTCAATTCAATTTAAATTCCTTTTAAAAAATAAATTTTATATTAAAACTAAACATCAAAGTAAACAAAAAGTTTTTTTTAAGTTTTGAATTGATGAATTTAGGAATTTGCTGCCATTTCAAAAAGAATGGCCTGGATGCATTTTCCAAGTGTGATTCTAACAATAAATTTTAATTTTTGTGATTAATAATGTCCTACAACAATGCAAGGTGAAAACAATAAAAAGAATTGAAAATACTGAATCTTAAATTGGCTAATAAGTGACAAATTTGGTACAATAGATGGCAAGCACTTCATCTACTTCTATGACTGCATTAGATCCTCAATATTTCTTTACAAATATTGCAAATTCTGTTACAGAAGTGCTTATTACAACAATTCCATGCAACCGTGCAAGGCATTGCATGCAAACATTCCTTTTCAGATTCTACCTTTAACCTTGAATCGGGAATAAATGGAGACTATGGCTTGTGAATAGCCGCAGATATGTTTTGTGATAAATATAGACGACTTAGACCAATAATGGCTGGTACATAAGCTAAAGGGTATTGTGATATGGAGAGACATATTGCACAAAGAGTATATTGTATGTTGTGGTTTGATACATAATTGGAGGTAAGCAACTACTACAATCCGGGAGTCATTCAGCATTCCAAACGTTATATTATAATACGAAAACGTTCTATCATAAATTATTCGAAGTGACTGAACTACATGTAATTCGAATTAAACTTTCTTCTTGCACAGTACATATAGTTTCTTCCTCGGCTTGACTATTGGATAAAAATAATCCATATAGAATTCATATGGAAAAGGCAATTGGTAATCTGGATAGTTATTGTCCTCCAGCGACTTCAGTCAATGAAATACGATCTCGAATAGAAGCTATCTGGCAGACAAAATATGCAAAATTTATTTGAATCAGTGTCAAAAACGTCTTGAAATTCTTAATGTCACACGTGGCGGCTTCACAAAATGCACCGCCATTATGATATTCGTAATATGCATAAGTGAAATGTTAGATCTGCCAGTGTGCAAAAGAAATAATATCCAATTCTGCTTGTGATGCGTAACACAATGTTCATGGATGAATGATAATAAACTACCGGGAATGGAACAACATTAAACTCTTCGCAACATTTTGCATGCAAAGTTAAATAGCTTATGCACTAAAATTTCTGAGACATGGAACTTTAGAATATAGATTCTAAATTTTCAAATAGGAAATATGCCAGGAAAGTCTAATAATATAATTATTATTTATAGAATTTAGAAAATGTGCCGTAATGAATTCGAAACTAATTTTTGGTTATTAATACTATATCGCTAATAATCAATTTGCATTTTCAAATTTCATCTTTTATATTTCATTCATTTAAAGGAAAGATCGTTTAATATTTATTTCTTGATTTAAATCTTTGTAATATGTTTAAATCTTTTGATAAAAAAAATTACATCAATTTTTTAATCTACAGGGTATTATAATTAAAGTCCCACTTTCAAAATGCTGTAAAAAAGAACTGCTTGTCACAATGAGTTCAAATTTGAACTGAAGATATTTGAAGTTGGAAACGGTACGGCAATGTCTATTAATAGATGGCGTTGCAAGCGGTAGAAAGAAAGTGAATTCGACTGCCAGTGATATTTTGAATCGAAATTACAACGTATTTGGCATGAGTTGCACATCAAACCAACTGTAGTGTTCAATGTGCTTGATTGTTTCGGTTTTTTTATGGAAAAATGTCTAATAATCTAATTATTATTCATAGAATTTATAAGAAGTCATAAAATGAATACAAAACCAAATTTTGATTATTAACATTATATCGTTAATAATCAATTTGCATTTCCAAAGTTAATCTTTTTTAAATTAGTTTATTAAACGGAAAAATGGTTTTATATTTATTTCTGGATTTAACGCTTCATAATATATTTAATTCTTTTGATAAAAAATTAACATTGATTTTTTTCTTTTTAATTTAATTGAATATATATTTTTGTTATTTTTACTACAAAATATGCAGCACAAACTTTTAGCATTTAAGAATTTCAATAGTTAAAAATATTTTAACCGCTCTGGTTAAACTAAATTCTTCAACAGGAAACGAAATTTACATTTAAGGCTAAACCATATTGAAAAAACAAATTTTTAAATAAAAATCATTTCCTAATCTAATAAGAGGATTCAGACAGCATCTTTTGTTTAATAATGTCTGATTTTTCCGCTTTTAGTTTCCTTGCAATATTAGATATTTTAATTTTAGAAATTAAATAAAATTATATAAATGTGAAAATGGTTACGAACATTAAAGAGAATGATGTCAAAATAGTCAACAATTTGGTGACAAACGACATCTTGGTTATTAAAAGAAAATAGAAAATCACAAGTTTGTACAAAACCTTTGGGAATAAACTTTTTGAGAATAAAGTGACAGATATAAAATAATAATGAAAGCGGTTGGTTTTTGAAGTGGAAACATTTTACACTGAGAAATAATTTCCATAGAAATCAAATTAAAGAATCCACCTTTTTCGAAAAGAATTAAAAGAAAGTAATAACGAGACATGTTAAAGGATTATGCAGAGCCAAACAATAAAAATTGGACAAGTTACAGATATTTTAGAAATGCGTGTTTTCCAGACGGCAACTGTGAAAACTTTATTGAAATTCATTTGCATACAGTAGAATTGCATTTGCATTTCATTTGAATGTAGAGATTGAAATAACGTAAAATGAGCACTATTATTTTTATTGATTCGACTTTTCCGTTTCAAAGAGATTGCTTTTATATATCGTTAGTTAGAAACCCTGAAGAAAGAATTTCGTTCATAATAAAAAAAAATTTTGCTGTAGGAATTTTTTGTTGAAAATTTATAAAATAAATTCTGAACAAAAATAATTGCAAGAAACAAATTTTATTCTATTTATATTTGTCTTTTCTGTTATAATGTTAATTTGAAAAGATAAAAAGGTAAGATTAAAAAAGATTAAGAAAAGATTAAAATGGTAATATAGATTTCCGTTTAAAAAAAATCCTTTAAAAAAATCAATAAATTAGAATCTTAATGCATTCATAAATATAAAAATACTAATTTTATAGAAAAAAATATATATCATACTATTTTTTCAAAGTATATTATTTGAAATATTCCATATAATAAATAATAACTATTTTTAAACAAACTATAAAGTTTTGTGAAAATTAGTCAGTTTCTAATTACCAGGATTTTTTTGTTTTTGTGTAAGAAAAGTGTTGTTTTTTTTTAATGTTTATTATTATTAAAGGCAGGCACGAAATATTAAAAGGCCTTACTCATAAATTCAATTTTGCTTACTGTTGTTTACTAATTAAATTAATAAGAATATAAAAGTGCATAAAATATTTAGTAACAGTATTTACATCATTTATAAATATTTTAATACAGTTTGGTTTCATTTAGTTTAAATTTGTCAATCTACAAAAAATTTTCAATTTTAAACGATTAAATAGTAATAAGATGAAAATAAATATTTTATTTTAATGGTACATTTCATGAAATATAAAGATATTTTAAATTAAGATTATTTTCTACATTTTCAAAGATAATTTCATCAATACATATTTAAAAAAACTCATTGAATATTTTTATAGTTTGTTTTATATATTTGAATTAAAGGGCTGAAATTTAAATATTTCCAAAGCATTGTTAACTAATTATAATCAATCGATATTATCGATTATTTATTCGACTACTTTGTTAACTTATATGAGTTTTTTATAAAATTCTGAAGAATTTCATAAAAAATCGTTTAATTCTTATGAACCTAATTAAAGGTTTTTTTTATGTATTTATGATTTATAAAACATATAAAAGTATTATAAATGTTATGCATAATGTATAATAAAATTTGTTATCGTGCATAATAAAAATATTGTTAGGAGTAACGGATTTATTTACATATTGCAATTTTTAAAAATATATATAAATAAAAGGATTTAAACAGCGACGAAAGAAATGTTTAAAAATCGCAAACTTTTCATTTTAGCCAAACTCGTAGCCAGTAGTAACATACGCAGGCTTGGAAGGAAAGTTGGATATCTTTGACGTCATTCATTGCAGTCACTGATTTCAGAAACTATAAGACTCAATGTGGATGGTGACAACGTGTGGTAAGTATCTCGCAGACCCTCAGGATTGCTGGTAAGAATTTTCTGGGTTTTTTCTCTAATACGACAAGCAAATGTTGAATGTTATTCCATAGTCAATGCTCGCCTGTCAGTGGACGTAATATACATAAAAAGGAACATGAAGCTAACCGATGTACACACAAAAAAATGCCTTCCTTTAGAAGATTTTTAATAAAAGCTTTTTTAAAACTCTATCCCAATGAAGAATGATATCTATATTAAGACAAATAAATAAATCTGCAAGTCGAACCTACACATTTTTGGGAATTCATTCTTCAATATTGTGCAAATACATGGTGTTCGTTTTATTTCTTATTGCCATATTTTAGTTTATCATGTATTCTGAAAAGATTTTCGGAATTCCCTGTATTTTTTTAAAGAATCAGTATCTTTAAGATAAAATTAGGAATCATATTTTAAACATAATGCAACCAGTTCAGCTAAACTTCATTGCCATATCTCACAGAATAATTTTATCATCAGTGGAATGAAGTTTTTGATTTTAAATACCGAGCACTATGAATCACTTTCATATGGAATATAGATATACACAATAGATTATAGACACATTGGGTATACCAGGATGAGAGTTTGCCACACTAGATCCATATTTTGCTTCACAGTTTTGAATACAGCCAAGTGCAGTATTTGGGACTTCTCATCCTCCTACCTCCTCTTTCAGCCCAACATTAACATTTGCACAGAAATTTTGGGTTCAGTTTCATTTGGCTGTTTTCAAATCTAGCTTTATAATTTGGAAATCCAATGCTCTGTGTATAATTCCCAATTAAATATTAGTTCAGTAATAGTTAGTTTCATAATGAAAATAGATTATTGATTATTAAAATAATTTTTTCCTGTAAATAAAAAAGCTCACTCAATAATTTATGGGAAGCAAAATTATTTTCATAAATAATAACAACTGAAAATTATTAATAAAATGTTGAACATCTGAGAATTAATTTTCCATCTGTATCATTGAACCTATAATTTTTTTTAACATACAGAAAGAAAATATTCATTGCTTAACAGTTGAACTAATTGTTGTTATATTATTGTTATTTTAAAAAGCACTGCACTATACTTTTCATATTTTTTAATAATAATTGCTTACAAGTGTGTGTAAAAATTTTCTGTATTTTGGTACGCTGGCTTTAAGTATAATTTCTAACGTGTCTCTGTCATAATCATTTCTTTTCACAAAGAGTATTCATACATTTTTGTAAAGAATTTGAAAAACATATATACATAAGCAAAGCTGAGAATTTTATTTTCTAATATATTTATTGATAGCCCTTTTGTTGAACTATCATTTTCCAAGATGAAAGAACCTTTCTTGAAATAACAAGGTTTATTTTGTTTCCCACCTCCATCACAATCTTTCAGAGTGCTCCAATGTCTACATCTGCTTATAAAGAGGCTACAGATTTGCTGATTTTTGACGCCATTTTTTAGTGCTACGAAAATGCGTATTTGGGATTTGCCAGAAACAGAACAAAATGCAATTTTATTTTTTCAGGAGAGAAATATTTTACCAAAAAAACGAAAATGTCCCAATTCCCATGACATGAAACTTTATTTTGGTGAAAGTAAGTTTTGGAAATGCAATTTCAGTCAGTGTGCTTATCATGTGGAACTTAGAAAAGACAACTGCTTTGAGGGAAGCAGAATTTTAAAAACCGCCAAATCTGTAGCTGTAGCTGGGGCTGGCGTTCAAAAGATAACTGTTGGCGCGTGCGAACAACAAGATTGCTCTTTATTGGCGCAACTGTAGCCAAGGTAGCATTAATACGTAAGTACCTAATATTTTATAGAAGACACGTCAGGGGACGGCGATGGGATGCATTTAAATGGAATGACATCAGTACCGATTTAATTTTTCATTTTTTCTTAATATAGAAATGTAGATTTAGAAGTATGACTGATAATCTTATCCTTGTGGAACTCAACACACTGTAAAACTTTGGGTAAAAGTGATCGAATAACTTATTTAAAAATAGTTGTTAACATACACTCAAGAGCCAAAACATTATGACCACCTGTCAATAACGAGTTGGCCCACCTTTGACGCGCAACACAGCTTTAACCCGCCTTGGCATGGATTAATACCACCCCTTAATACCAGTTAAATATCACTTCCACCTGATCACGTGCCTTCTACGTCATCCAGGCGAGTTCATTGCAAAATGTAATGGTCATAATGTTTTGGCTCTTGAGTGTATATTCCTGATAGTAAACCGAATTAGCATGGCCATTTTTTCTTCTTTTCTTATTCCTAGTTTTCCATTATTAGAGAATCTAGTCATAATCATAAAAACCTTCCTTGTTTTCTCTGAAAAAAACATTTTTGACGTTTTTCTCCTCTTTTCTGGTACTAGATCGATCTTTTTTCTATTGTAATAAAATAAATATAACCAAGTTTCAACTAGTTAACTGCATATTTTCATTTTTCAGTTACAAAATAATTTTTCATACAACAATCTGTATATAGCATTACTCTGATAAATATATTTTGCCGTTATTAGGTTAATAGCACCGATATCTCATCAGGAAGTTGAATTGTCTTTTACAACATGATATGCAACTTAAGATATAATAAGAAGTGTACGTAATTTTGCTGGATATGCGGGTTTTTTTTTTTTTTTTTTTTTTTTTTTTTACAAGTCAAATTAAAATTTCGATGTTTCTTTCCTTTTTTATTAATTATATCATTTATTTTAAGTGCAGACATACTAAAACCATGCTTCTCAGATCTTTTTTTAATAATCGAATAAGAGCATTTCTCTTCGTAAAATGCAAAAATGTAGCTTTGAAACAATTGTTTATTTTCCAACCACATTTTAAAGAAATGAATAATTATAATGATGCATATGATAATTAAGAATTTATGCCATTCATATATGTCTTTTTGTCATTTAAATTTAATTCATCGAGAAAGTCAAATTCGTTAGAAATATGTGTGATCCCCGTTTGTAATATTTCAGCAATCAAAATTCTAAACATTTCTTCTTGTAAGTACAGATCCGGACATATTACTGGATTACCGTCGTTAAAAACGAGCAAAAAATTAAACTTTATTGTCAGTAGTTACACTAGGAAATTTAAAACATTTCATTTGGATAGTATGACAAATATTTCATATCATTCCAATATATTCTAAATAATATAATATATATATAATATTATTATTATTATTATTATTACTAAGAACGAAAAAAAGATGGCTTAGATGGCATTCCTATTTGAAAAAGCATGATATTCTAGAAATATCATACATTTTCAAATAGAAATTGTTCTTCTTTATCTGCACACTATTTTTTAACTTCTTTATTAGAATGTTTCAAACATAAAAAAATAAAAAAATAATAAAAAAAGCTTTAAAAAGATTACATTCAATAAAAAAAGTTTCAGTGATTTCAAATAAACTCGAAGAAATTTTTTTACAAAGAAATTATCTTCTATTAAGTGTTTAAATAGCATTCATTGTTAGTTATTTAATCATATGAGAATAATAGAAATCAGGGTGTTTGTGTGTGCGTGTGTGTGTGTGAAAGATGGCAAATTTAACAAAACAAAATAGCCCGCAGCTTGTGGCGCCATCTCGTAACACTATTTTAGTTTCTCTGGTATAAATTGTAAAAGGGTATACTTCATAAAACACTTCTAATTTTAATGGTATTCATGAGTATATACATTATTTTCTTTATTTTTTATTTTTAAAGATTTTTTTTATGTGAAAAAACACTCCATCAATTGGTTGAAAGAAACGAACTTTTATCCTTTTTTTTTTTTTCCCTTAGAATATTACCTCGAAGCAGTGCTGCTATCTAGTGGAAAATAAGTCAAAGTATATATTGTATTGTTAATTTATTTTACAAATGTTATAATTTTTGGTTTTTACTCTTCAGTCAATCATTATTAGTTAATTGTTAGTTAATATATAAAAACAAGGATATTAGAAAAGAAGCGCAATATTTATATTGGTTGTTTTTATCAAGCATGTGCATTATTTACTTACATTCGTGAATAAATTTGTGCATTTTTTTTCTGAGGAAAAGAAGGCATTAAAATATCAAGTGATAATATATTATATTTTCTGAAATATAAAAAAAAATATATAAAATGTACAAAAAAATTATTAATAATACATAATATATATATCAGGCAAATATAATATTTCTTAATATTTAAATTACGCATTTAAATCGATGTATCTATTACGCATTTAAATAGATTAATTTTAATCTGATGGATTGATGTACTTCAATTTAAGTTGATAATTTCAGTATTCTTTTTAAATAATCTTTATAATTAATTTATGCAATCACAATTATGTGATAAATAAAAAAAAAAATTTTAGCAATAGAAATACTATAGCAATTGAAAAATTTAAAACAATTAAAGAGCAAAATTTCTGAAAATAATTGTGTTTGTTATAAACAATAAAAACTATAAAAAAAATAATAATAAAACTTTTTAAAAACCATGCAAAGGATTTTTTAATCTTTACAATTTTCAGTTCAGTATTTCAGTTTTTTTTTTTTTTTTTTTTACATACAGTCTTCTCAGTATAGATTTTATCTTGTAATAGAATTATAAAAACCCTCACATCAAATTTCTATAGTTTTCCAAATCAACACAAATATTTAATTTTAATTTTCATATTCAATATCTCGTAACTACCCGTTGTTTTGCCACACTAATATTAAATATTCCTTTAGACTTCCTTTACATTAATGTTAAACATTTCTTTAGATTTCTTTAAGTATCTTTTAAATAACTATTAAAATTCACTTTTGTTCAACACTTCTGAAAATTTATTGCCTTTAGGATTATTTAAAATGATAAGATATCAAATAATCCTTGAAACAAGGTTCAATATTTTTAAAGAATTTTTATATAATTTTAGTATCTTATAATAAAACAAAATAATATTAAAACAAAATAACAGAAATTAAGAAAAATAACAATAAACAAAAATAATGTAAATAACTGAGATACTTATGAAATAAAGCATTAATTTAGTTATATACAAAATATGTTTTTTTTTTTTGTTTTTTTTTCCTATTTTAATTTTTGCGTCTCACCAA
Source organism: Caerostris darwini (assembly GCA_021605075.1). Classification (NCBI taxonomy): domain Eukaryota; kingdom Metazoa; phylum Arthropoda; class Arachnida; order Araneae; family Araneidae; genus Caerostris; species Caerostris darwini. The sequence goes on from BPLQ01006558.1 coordinate 175,367, forward strand.
ATCTATTTTTAATTTTATGAAAAGTGAATAAATTATTAAAATTAAATGATCAAAGGTTATGATCAGTTAAAAAATTGTATGTAATATCTAATTGATGCTATAAATCTATTCATCTTTATTCTTCTTCAATAATTAACGTTATTCAGTTCTTAATCGGAACTTACATTCAAGAGCCAAAACATTATGACCACCTTTCAATAACGAGTTGGCCCACCTTTGGCGCGCAATACAACTTCAACCCGTCTTGGCATGGATTAATACCACCACTTAATACCAGTTAAATACCACTTCCACCTGATCACGTGCCTTCCACGTCATCCAGGCGAGTTCATTGCAAAATGTAGGGCTGGTCATAATGTTTTGGCTCATGAGTGTATTTTACAGTGTCAAAATAAATCATTTTAATTTTCGTGTGGATAATTTCATAATGTAATTCAGGCATATTATTTATCAAAATACCCTTAGATTTTGAAAAAATAAAAATTCAAAAGGGCTTTGTTAAATACATAATGTATTCTAATTTTATGTACTTTTTGTGTTCATTTCTTAAATATATCATCCTCAAATTTTTTTCTCTTCATGTATGTGTGCAAAATTTATTTTTTTCCGAAGGTTAACATCTTACGTCCTCCCGGTAACAGCATGATCTGCTTTTGTTTGACAGATTAACTCATCTAAATTTCATCTATTGAATCAATACATTTGATCAATGCTTGTACAAAGAACTAATGCCAGAATGCCCATCAGATAATACAAAAAGTTTTCATTTGTTGTAATAAACAGGTGAAAAGTAAGTAGACATTTTTTTACAAAACAAGCGTCAATTTGGGTCTAGTTTTACAAGCAATTCTTTTTCATTGGCGCAACAGACCCATAGTGGGCCAAGTCTGTCTATCTACTGGCAGATTTCGAAACAGATGTTTTTTTTTATGGGATAGGATGCGTCTATAAAAAAAATCATTTCAGCTAAAATGATATCCCAAAAATTGAATCATAATCAAATGTAAATATTAAACAAAAGCCAACTAATTTAAACCATAAGTGATACGTTAATAGGAAATATAATGGTACCATGGTATGTAAAATATAACATGGCTTGAATTTAATTTTAAAAAAACTTTTTAATATAGTACATGGGAAAAACTTTGAGAATAATTTTAACACAGCTGCATCAATAAATGGTTAAATCAGTCTTTTCGAGTTATGTGTGAATTTTGCATAATCTCGATCAGCGTATTTACATTACTGTAAACTGGTATATTCCTCGACATCAATTTGCCAGTTTTATGGTTAGATCGCACGGATTCATATTCATAATGAAATGGTGTTAATGGAATATCCAACCTTGTTTTTTAATTAATTGCTGCATATTTTGAATATTATTATTATATAAAGGAACTTTCATACTTGTTGAAAATCTATTGAAAAAAAATTTTACTTATACAAATTCACTGCTTGACTATTATTAAAGAGCAGAAACATTTTATCTGAATAATTTATGATAGGCATTGTATGAATAAATGGAAATGAGTACATATTTAGTAATGGTATGATGGACTGTTGTGTAAAATAATACAAACTTCAACACTGGTAAAATAATATACGGAAAAAGAATAGTGTTCCTTAAAAATATTTTAAGCAGTTACAAAAAATGCTCATTTTAACTTTCATTCCTTTTTCAAAGCAATTTTAGTTCCTATGTTTGAAATCATCGAGGCGAGTTATTTCTTTCAGTTAAGTGGCATGAGAATGAATCTCAGGCATATTTGTGAAAATTAAGTTTCGAAAATAAGCTAGGCATGGCGTATCCTCAATATTTCCCTTTCTGGTGCCTCAGGCACTTTACCTGTCATGCGCAGAAATGTATAGCCATTTACGAACAGAAAATCTGGATGCACTGCCTCACAGATCCGGAAAGTTCCGGAAGAATCTCACTGTGTACAGTACCAACTCCCATCACTATTCATTTTATAAGAATTACTTTCATGGACTTTTCGATGATGGTAACGGATTTCTTTCATTATTTCTCCTTTAGCTGGGATGCATATAACGAATCTGAATTTGTTAGAAAACATCACGCTGGACCGTAATTTCTAACATCAAGGAATAGGCTCATCATCGCACTAATCTTTCTCGAAGATGGATGATTAAATTCATATAATAGTTCATAGATGATTTTCATAGTTCACTTCGCCGAGAAACAGTTCTGGTAGATATGCCAATACTAGTAGTGTTTGCAAGATTTCCAGTAATCTGTTCGTAAAAAAGATTTTTTTTTTCTTTAAGAAAGATTTTTGCTCTTATTATTATTGCTTTGAAAGATCGATAGATATTTGCTCTTAAAGTAAGCGGCCTGTACCAAGGCCATTACAACTTTTTAAAGCGCGAAATAATACTCTACGACAACACCTATTGTGCACCTATCGCAGAGTATAATTTCGCTACAATATTTACTTTGCGACAACTTTCATTATTGCGGCAACACTTACTTTACAGGCCTTAAAACATTCAAATATTTAATCAATATTTTAAGCACTTAATGATATCTTGCATCTTTCTACACTCACTATTTGGTGTAATACATGAAGATTTACAGCACTAACTTCCCAAGCAGACAATTTTCCTCAAACTTTCCTATTTGAAATTGGAAGGAAAACACACTCTAGTGTAGTGTTTATACAAATAGAAAATAGAAGTCTTGCCTTACAACACTCTCTACATTGACTCTTTTTTTTTTTTTTTTTTTGTGAATGCAGTTTTGCTTATCGTACTCCTTAATAATTGTTAAGCAATGTAGATCTAGACTCTGTTCACTATATTTTAAACAGTTCGCTGAAATAAAAGTTTTAAATAAAATTCATGAACAATAAATATCAATAACTTAGATCAATTCAGTTTTCCATTCAATAACTTATGAATTACTTTATTATAAACTCACAGCATTTGGTCAACAGAGAGATAAAAATACTGGGGAAAAACTGCATTTTTTTTCGATACATAAATTATTTGATAGAATTTACAATCAATTATATGGCAAAGGAAAATTGACTGCTTCATTATTTGATTAAATACCGTACAGAAGTATTCCTTTATATTGATCATTGTTATTAGTCATCAATTCCAAATTATATCCAATTACTAGAAATAGTTTGTTAAATAATGTTTTGTTTGGTAATTAGCTACAAATTATCTATATTCTGCAATGTTCTTGAAATTGATTGATATTTTGGTAGAAATCTAGAATCATGTACTCTTTGTGCCAAATGCATGTCGAGGATGCCAAATCGCCAAGAAAGCATAGTAATGAATGTACCAGGTAGTTTTAGCGGTGCAGCAGGTAGTTTTATCGTCAAACATTACTATTACGCTAATATTAGTAGCAAAACAGCTTTTACGTCAAAGTTTATTCCTAAAAGGGTTTTTAAACCAAAGTTTATCGCTTTAATGCCTAAAATTATGACTATACTGCCAAAAATTATGACTATACTGCCAAAATTTTAATACTTGAATGCTTTAGTGCATTATTGCCAAACTTTTTCACGAAGAGAATTTTGTTTTTAAAATTGCTTTTACGCCAAAAGTTAATGCTTTATAGCCAAATTTTTACCACTAAAAAAATTTTATTCCTTGAATACTTTTGTGCCATATGCTATGGCTTCTATGCCAAAATTTAGCATTACTATACCAAAAAACTTATGCCTAAATTGTTTTTAAGCCAATTTATATTCGCTTTATTGCAAAAATTTTACCACTATTATGGACAAAATTTTATTGTTTTCTTTTTACTCCACATATTGCTGCTTTAACGCCAAAATATATCATTCTACGAAACTTTTATTCCTAAATTGCTTTTACGCCAAATTTAATCCCTTTATAGCCAAATTATTATTTGAGATTATGTTTTGCTATTTCACATAAATGTATCATTTAGACCAAGATAATAATCGTTGTTACGATAAAATTATGCCAAACTTATTCGCTAATACACCAATGTTTTTTTTTCTATTAAGTCACAAATATGTCATGAGTGGCAACATCATGAAAATTGTTTATTTTCCGTATCCGTAAATAAACGTTAAAAAAAACAATCTCAGAATAATCAAAAATTTATCGGAATAAATATTTAAAGAATATATATATATGTGTGTGTGTGTATGTTTGTATAAATATCTGTTCTTTCTAGAGTATGGCAACCCTAAAGAAATTGGCGGAAAACTAGTGAAATATTCCGGTTTGCAAGATTGGTGACTTCCTCAGGGGCACAGTATTCTAGATTTCAACCGATATTTTTAATACGATTTTATTAGTTTCACTGTATGTATGTTTGTTTGTTTGTATGTTTGTAACTGACTCTTTGGGCTCGATTTTGCCCTACGTTAAGCGATCAGATTTAATTTAAAAGTTGCAGACTTATCAAGGACCGACGACAATAAAATATTTGGATAAGTTTATTATCTCATCATGATTAGGATCGCCAGGATTAGTGATTTTATTTTAACTTATGAAGTGCAATTTAACCCATGTAGAATGAAAGTATTCAGTAAAGACATTCAAACCAACGTGGGACAGCGGCACAGGGGATAACGCGTTTGACTACAGATCAGGAGATTCCCTGTTCGAATCCCGGCTGGCTCCACAAATTCGCATTTAACCTTTGTTTTACTCATAATTAAATTATTGTAAGAACTATAGTTCCAGTCCCCCCCGTACCGGGACCTCATTTAAATAGTATTGCTTAAAAACACTAAAAAACCCGCTTTTAGAGTTAATCAAACTAAAAAGTAAAAATTAAATTAATAGTTTAAAAAAACGCGCTTTTAGAGTTAATCAAAGTAAAAAATAATTGTTAACATAAGAATAAAATTACTGACGAGAAAGTTAATGTCACTGTTCTAAACGCGTGGGGTGCTTTGTACGACATTTTTAAACTAACTCTGCATTTCGGAATGACACTAGTGAAAAATTATAACGATTGATATCTAGCACCCCACGCTTTTAGAACAGTGACATTCATTTTCTCGTCAGTCATTTTATTCTTATGTTAACAATTATTTTTTACTTTTTATTTTGATTAACTCTAAAGGCTTGTTTTTAGTTTTTTTAAACTATTAATTTATTTCTAAAGTAAGAAGTGCTTATCATTAAGGTTTCAAAAAACTCTTTAGGCATCAAAAATTTGTTTGATTCATTTTTTTCAAGGAAAAAAATGTAATTATAATTAATTAATATATGAAAATAATTCACAAAAATAAAATGTAATTAAAAATAACTGTGTAAAATAATTCACTGGATGAAAAGTTGTTAATGTAATAGTAATAGTAATATTATAAAAATGAGCTTACCATGCTAAAAATATTTCAGAATTTTCATTAATGTTTTATAAATTTTCTCACTGTTTAGTCCTTGTATTAGAAAAAATGAACAAATTTTTATCGCTGTTAACTTTACAAAAGTCAAGTTACACTTTAACTTTATATGATTGTTGTACAGTAATGTGTAGTTTTCAACAGTGTCTTTAATTACAACAATAAAATATTTGTTTACATTTTTGAAGATTATTTGTAGGATTAAGCATTCTACAATAATGTGCAGTTTCAAACCGTATTTTTAATTTCAACAATAAATTAATGTGAATTATTTTATACAAATGTATTTTTTCCTTATGGAATGCAAAAGTTTATGAATATCTATCTTTAAAGAGGAAGTGTTTTTAAGTTTTTTATCATGTATTTAATTCTAGCTATACATTCACCAGATCAAAGTGGGGTACGCAAAGTGATACTTGGAGTACGCCAAAGGCATAAGCTCACGTCACTTGAAGTTAGAGCCAGATCTTTGAATTGCATCAATTGAAGGCATCTAACCAGATTTTTCGGGTATCACATTTCTCAATAAACAATATAATTCATACAATCAATGTATAATAGAACCCATGAAAATACAGAGTTATCATAATTAATTTATTGAAAATAATATTTCTAATGGCAGAATACATACCTAAATGTCTCAGAATTTTGTAATTTAAAAATGTAAGCATGGAAAACATGAAATAAGTTAGAAGGTAATCAAATACAATTAATGCAAAAACTTTAAAAGTGTATGAAATATTTATACCTGAAAATAATAAAAAATTTAATCTATAAAAGGGAATTTATAACTTTCAGTGCAGGGATATATGAATTAATTTTTATTGAATTAAACGAAATAACTTCTTTATTTTCCTCAAAGTTTGGGAATTTTTTTATATATAAAAATATTAATTGAAAATAACTTATGAGGAAGTATAAAGAAACAAAAAAACTCTAAAAAGATATACTTTAACAATAAAAAGATATTAATTATTAATGTAAGTAACTCAAAAATAGCCTATGAAAGAAAAAACAACCTACTATGACTTGTAGAGGCTAATCCAAGTAAAAAATGTGATATTACATTTGATTGTCTGCCTTCTCCTTAATATCCTCCAATAATAAGCAAATCTAACTCATTCGTTAAGTTTTCAATATACTCATAATAATATACCCATATTCATTATGCGTTTAATACATTTCAATATTTTCAAGTATTCAATATTTTCAAGTTTTCAATATACTTAAAGTAATTTTATTAAATATAGCTGAGAGCTAATACTAATTCAAAATTCAATATTGCTTTGCAACACATAATTAGTTGTTGTTTTTTTAATTATACTTAAATAAGCTGATTTAACATAATAACTCTTTTGAAATGATTTTTTAAATTTTTTTGATATAGAATAAATTTTTAAAAAAAAGTAAGTTTATTCAAATATTTACTTATTATTTTTTTTCAACAATGTATTTAGACTTCTGTTCAAATAATTAAATTTTTTGCTTATAATTAACTAGAATATGTTATATATTTGCATTCCACTTAAATTAAAATACTACAAAGAGTTTTTGTAGTTCAAAAATTGTTCTGAAAAAAAAATGATTAAAAATTAGTAACTCAAACATCCATGTATAACTTGAATACAGAAATATTTAATACTAAGCTAAAATCTTCATTTATTAGTAAGTTATAGTTATTAACAAATGGAACAGATTTCTTTATACTCAAAAAATCTTTTGTCCTTTAATTTTTCTGTTAGCCTAAAAAAAAAGACGATATTTCCTTTCTGATATTCATATAAAATGAGCATTTTTTAAAGAGTATTCTTTATGAATTCTGAATGACAATTCTGATTAAACTGCCTTTGCACTGAAACCACTCCAATTTTTAACTCCCTTGATCTGTTCAATCAGTCAGCCATAGAGAGCCAGCAGTTATAATGGCTGCCATAATAAATCCCGTCAATTGGGAAATTAGGTGATTCGCTTTCTTCCCTCTAAAGTGGATAATACTGTAAAAATTCATAGAAAATTGTGTTTCATTTATTGAATTTCAATAATGAGTGTAGAAAAAACTCATACTAAACCACTATTGATTAAGAATTTTAATAGGAACTTATTTTATCCCTTTTTTAAATATTGATGACCCTCACAATCTCAAACTTGCACATTCATCTGAAGACATTACTTGGTTTTCAGCATTTTACAGACAAATAAATGTCAAAAACATCAATTTGGAATTGCAAATTTTATGCACAACAACTAAGAAAGATTGCCTCATGATACTTAAATTTCTTACTGAAGAATGATGAATTTTGAAAGAATAATCCACATATGGAACCATTAAAAACATTTGTTTCTATTATTTCCGTTATCTTTATAATCAATTGGTAGTTTTTTAATATTTAGGCCTTTTTTTTTAATTTTAAATTCCAATTTGATGATATATATTTTAAAATATAATTTTATTCTAAATGCTGAAAATATTACTGGTATTAAATAATAATTAAGACTATTAATTAATTAAAATAAATATACAAACATTAATTACATTGCTTTTGATTTTAAAAGAAACATTTTTCGATGCGGATATTAAATTTCTCAATTGCATTTTAATATTCATATTAATTTAGAGAACATTAACGCCTGAAAGAATTAAACATAATATCAGTATCTCTTCTTAAATTTCCTAAAACGCACGCAGGATAAAAAAGTATAAAACAATAAAAAATCTGTATTAGAGCTCATTAAAATATTTAAGAAATTTTTATCTTTGCAATAATAAATCCTTACAATATCTAAAAAAAACAGCTTTTACCTATTTACTCTAAATATTTGAACAATGTATTTCCTAAGCCCAACTCGTGGCTCAGTGCCAAAGTGCGTCGCTGGTGAGCATTAGGTCTGAGATTCTATCTTTTGGTGGCTTTGTTGTAGACACTGTTTCAAAATACGAGGAGACTCAGTGGCGTTTGTGATGTTCAGCATCTTGCCTGTTATTTTGCCTGGTGGGAGTTTCCCGGGGTTTCTCCCATATAATGCACAAATGCGGAGTGCCTCCCCCTAAAAGTTATCCGGGAAGACACTGCCTTCCTTCTTCAGCGACACAGAGCCAAGTCAGACTTCTATCTACGGATGCTCCATCACAACGGAAGCTGCCCCTTTCTCTCCATCCATGAGTAGATTACTTATGGGATGTCCGTCCCTCACTGCAAGACACTGAGAATTAGGCATAACGAATTTCTTAATGTATATAATAATTATCCAATCAATCACTTCTATCTCCTTTAAGAAAAAATTCGATTCATAATTTAGAGTTAAATGCTATTTTAAACTTTTTTATTAGAATTTTTTCCAATCTTTTGTATAATCATCGATTCTTATATGCAGTGCTTTTCATCCATATTTCATACCATTATTTTCTTGCATCTATTTTATTTTCTCTTCTTTTTTTTTTTTTTTTTTTTTTTTTTTTTTTTTTTTTAACTTTTATATCTTTTTAAGACTATAATAGTTTGTTCATAAGATATATCGAAAATTAATATACTAATAAATAAAAATTTCTATTTTTTTTTTTTTTTTATTTTTTTTTTTGATAACTTAGCTAATGAAACTACCAGATGGCGTCAGTCCTTTTTTTAATTTTTTAGAGACTTGTTTTATCAAAGAAATATCTATGATCTCATCAGCTTAATAGAAAAACAATATTTGATAGCAATATTTGAACGACATTTGAATTTGTGTGTTTTTTTTATTATTATTATTATTATTATTATTATTATTTCGTTTCAATCTCAGAATGTGCTTCGATCATAGATATTGAAAAAGAAGGAAAAAGGCTACCTTCGTTCCTTCTATAGAAAACGATGCCATCCCTGTTAGGACAAAATTGTGCTGATACTATGTCCAAACTCAATTGAGACAAAGACAGCCTTCTTCTATAGTTAAACAGTATGGCCCTTAGTTAAGTACGATATCATCAGCATATTATTAACTATCATTTAAAAAAAAAATTTAATGAAGAAAGGAAGAGGGGGGTGTAAACACTTCTAATGACTCTTCTATGGGAGCTTGTCACAAACTGCGTGTGACACATTGTGATTGCAATGAAGCAGGTCTTCTGTGGTGCATTCTCAGTAACACTGAATCTAATTTACGGCAGTCATTTTAATAACGAATAACTTTGGTCAAAGTGCCTGGGATTCAAAAACATAAAATTATGTAGAAATCCTCTGCCAATTAAAGGCAATTAACAGAGTACTACTTACAATAAGAAATAAAATAATTTTTCCTACCATTCAGCATAATAATGGGGTAATCAATGTATCACTTTCAGTGAAATTCAATAGCAAGAAATTGAAGTGGTAACCACTAAAATTTGGATGATATAACGAGATAATGAAATGTGGAGAGATGGGCAACAGGGAAACAAGGCAATCACGTGAGCAGATTGCTTGACTGAAATGTGACGTTCAGCATCGTGTTCAATTTATAGAAACAGTTTAAAGATACGGTATATGTAGAGCGAAAGCCTGGGCAAGAAAATACATGAACCTCGACAACAAATGAAGATCTACTTTGGTTATATGGTACTACTTTTGTTATATTTTTTTAAATGGTACTACTTTTGTTATATTTTTTTATATGGTACTACTTTTGTTATATTTTTTTATATGGTACTACTTTTGTTATATTTTTTTATATGGTACTACTTTTGTTATATTTTGTTATATATACTCGGTATAGTTAATCATCTGAGCTGAGTAGCGTCTTGTCTCTCTCTTGACTTCCATGAGACTACAGGAACCCATGTTTAAAGTGCCAGGGGTCCAGTAGGCTTCATAAAAGAAATATGTAAAAAGAGCTACTATTTGTGTCCTGCTCATTTCTGCGCATAATAGATCCCGTTTAGCGTTCTGAACATCGAGTGAGGATCGGAGATCTGTATGAGATAGTTCTATTCACTCATCAGCCCCTGTTAAACCTAATGACTTATTCTCAACGTACGTTCATCTGGAGAGACTCAGAAAGTCCCTAACCATACTCCAACCACCGAAAAATGCATCACTGTGGCAACAAAGTTCGTAATCTTGGTAGGCATGATGTTGGTTTGGCTCACAGACCTCCAGGCTTTGTCAGAGGCTAGGCGATTGCTGTGAAGTATAAAGAGTATATGAGATCTTGTATTCTCGCCTTATCAGTTGACCTTAATTTCATTTTATTGCGCGCATCCCAATAATAGTTGTGTGGGTTTTTGTGTACAATCCATGTTCATACCTGAAACCCGCTCAATAATTCTTAAGGTAACCGACCAAAAGTAAAATAATCTTATTAATGAAATTCTATAATATATATCCCTTCTATAAAATTAGACCAATCACCAGAGGTATTTTACAGACGATCTTCAGACCTAAGCCTAAGCTTATAAGACCATAATGTCATGTCTAGGACACTCTTAAGAAGACAATCGCAACTAGCCTTCTACCTTCGAAGACCATCTAGGGCCTGGAATCAGCGTTGCTAGAGGATCAGCTCAATTTTTTCAGGGACTTATAAAGTGCCTAATTTCTAGAATTAATTGTGACAGAATCGTATAACTGCAAAAGATAACCATATTCTCATCATATATCTTATTAATATCATTTTTGTGCTTCATATAACAATCTCTGCCTTAAAACTTCCAGCTCAGAGCTGGAGTCCAAATAGAGTCCATTTGAACGCATTTCTAATGTACTGTTTCTTAAATAGATTTTTTTAAATATTTCATATTGGAAAATGATATTTCATAAGTGCATATTGTAATAGGCAAGGTGACTAAAGCATTTTTAAGTTTATGGATATTGGGGAAAATATCTATTCTGCACTCTTGTAAAGCTTCTATATCAATTAATCTAGTCTGTCGTGCCAGCAATTTATTTTTCAATAGCTGATAATCTGCAGTCAAAATATCAAAACTATAATAATACGTCAAAGATGAAGAATATATATCTCAGTATTTTTAATTTATTTTCATCTGGAAATAAGAGGTCATTCTTTGGTACGGTTAAAATATTTAATGAACTCCTAACTACATATAGCACCCAAAAATTTATTAAAATTTGTTATCCTAAAATAAGATTCGGGTGATTAGACTGGAATATTAGAAAAATGAGTATTTTTTTCCTTGTCATGGATAAACAATTATATATCCTCATTTTATTATTTGTTTTAAAACAGATTCCGATTTTAGCAAAATATAATTGACAACCGTCTTTGATTGATTGCGAATCATTTCAAATTATTTTACAATATCATCGCTCAATTGAACGGCAACAATTAGGTCCGCTACATTAGACTGCAAAATTCTACAGAAGAAAATGTAGAAAGGAGAAAAAAAAAATTTCTATCGAAAATAAAGTAATGGCCAATCTAGAACTTCTCAATGAAGTTAAAAGAATGCAGCAAACGAATCCTTATAATGCCAATTTCCAATTACTTCAAGAGCATGAATCAAAGGATGGAGCAATTCCATCATACCATAATAGATTCATGCAGCTCTATACAACGTTTTTCAATGCTTATTTCCTGTAAAAAGAACACAGTTCTAATATATCATCCTGCTATTTCTTTTAGGAGTATCCATGAACAAATAATATTTTTAACAACTCGAACATAATTACGAATATCTTTAGCATTGCGTATTAAATAGCCAAATTTGAAAAATGAGAAGCGTAATGTATATATAGTGCTGATGGAAATGGTTCACTTATTTTGGCTTGTACACCTTAAATGCTACAAGCATGGCAACAGCACCATCATATCATTGGCCTTTTATATTTCTTAAATCTAAATTAATTGTTTTAAACTTTCAAAAAAAGGTTTGCTAGATCTTCTTCACTTGTTGAAATTACTCGCACAAATTGCAAAAAGTGTTCAACTGCTAAGGATTTGTTGTCCACGCCTTTTACAAATCTTACCCATAAAGAGACTTGTTCTATCAAAGAGATATCTATGGTTTCATTAGCTATAATAGAAAAATATTTGAATTTGTTTTTAAATTATTTCAATTCAATCTCATAATGTGCTTCGATTGGTGGTATTGAAAAGGAAAGAAGGCTGCTTTCATTCCTTGTGTGAAAAACGCGATGCCACTCCTGTTAATACAAAATTGTGCTGATACTATGTTCAACCTCAGTTGAGACAACGACAACCTTATTCCACAATTAAACGGAATGAGACTCAGGTAAGTAGGTTATTTGTCATATAATTACTTATCATTTAAAAATTATTTGTTTTTAATGAAGAAAGGATGATTAAACCCCTCATATACCTCTTCCACGGGAAGTCACAAATTGCTGGTGGCACTATGTGATTGCAGTGCAGCAAGCCTTCTGTGGTGCACTCTGAGTAATATTGAATCTATTATATGCCAGTCATTTTAATAACGAATATCTTCAGTCTGCGTGACTGGAACACATAAATATGTAATTAAGCAGAATTCTCCTGTCAATTAAATGCAATTAACTAGTGAATATTTCTCATAATAAGAAATAAAATAGTTTTTCCCACTATTCAGCATAATAATGTGGTAATCAATGTATCCTTTTTATTGCTGTCTGTTTATAAAGATTATTCATAAATGAATTGCAAAATGGGATGGTAGCAATGAAATAAAGTTTTGAATCCACTGACATCATTGCTATAGTTACAGCTTTCACAAACGAAGAGACTTGATAGAGATCGGGACAATATGTGTAAAAGCATCTTGGATCGATAGTCAGGCGGCATGGCGGAAGTTTTCCAGATTTACTCCCATACCCAAAAAAGTCCACACCCTTTGATGGACTGTTAGTGATATACATGACTCACACTGATGTTCCATCTCCCCCTCAACCTTTTTAACTGATATGATCCTGCTTAGTCTTAGGTACGCAGGTTAGGTGTGGAGAAAAGCAAAATCGTTCAATCAATGTTTTCCTCCAAATGATGCATTAATGACAATGGTTTCATGGCACCGCTGTATAAAATCTCTCCGCAAACAATGCACATTGGCTTTGAACAGTCTTTAAATGCCGTTATTGAAAATCTATATAGCAATCATTCATCACAATATCTTCTATTTTTTAGAGTTTGTTTTATCTTCCTTGTTTGTTGCTCCCTTACGCTTGTAAATCATCATATTACTTCGAACTATTTTGCTTGGGTTGAGTTTCAATTCTATTTGCAATTCTCTTAAACAACTTATCTGTTTTTTTTATGCAAAACAGTATCCACAGAAAATCATTCAAAACATTAAAGTAATGAATAAACACTTCAAATTAAGCACCCATTAAATATCAATGAAGTTATGCCTATTAAAACACGTTAAGGATGTTTAATCAAACACTTAAAAGATGCCATACCTTCAATTTCGTTTTAAATTAAGATGACAATATTGGAAGTTTTGATATGATGTGCGGTATGTCTAGGGAATTACTAGAAATGAACAGAATAACAAAAAATAAAGAAGACCACGTTGCGTAATCGCTGGTGAATGTGATTGGTGACGGACGGATCTAGTGACATCCAATTACTAGGTATACAAATATTACTTCTTTTTACTAATTTTATGGTTTTCAGTCAGCTAACATTATTTTTGCGTACCCAAACCTGACGTGACCCCAGATTGGGTTCCCATTGACGTTTCCAATCTAGGAATTGACGTGACCCCAGATTGAGAACCGTTGATCTATTGTCAAATATAACTTGAATCATTTTCCATCTATTTTGCAAATATTCTATAAACTTGTTTTCTGGAAATGCTGTTCCAAAGAACAGAAATATTTATTCTTACAATCATTATAATCGTCAAATGAATTTATTTTTAGCTACCATTTCTCAAAAATTTGTATGTGTTAAATTTAAACTTTCTCTTTTGATCAGCCAATAAAATTTTATTCTTATTTTTTTTATTTGTCTAGTATTCCAGTTAAACAATTTTCTAAGCATACAGTTAAATTATCATCTATATTTTATGTAAAGAGTATAAATTTCAGCATATATAGGATATAATATACAACATATAGGGCATAACATGTAACACATAAGTTACATGTATACAGGACAGATCATGTTAGATATTCCTATATATACTTGCATAGATATATGTGGTTGCATATGTATGTATTGATATATAATTATTCATTACATATAAATACATATTCATATAATTTATTAAACCTAAATTTTAATGTTTGATTCAAATGTTATAAAGCTACGAAATAAATGATAAATAAATGCAGTCTGATACATATTTTCAAAACAATTTTTAGGAGGGCAACATAGCCAATAGCCAACAAATACTATTTTAAGAGAATAAAATATCATTTTTTATTTAAATAATAGTTTTAAAATAATAAGAAAAACTGTATAGTAAATAAGATACTATTCAGTAGAAAAAATACTAGATAGTAATAATAAGTTAGCATATCTTGTGCAAAAATTTCAATATATCAAAAGAATAAAGACTACAAAAATAGTAATAAAATAAAGAAGTCTTTAAATGTTTTGATATAATCACGTCTTTAAGTGTATTCTTAACAACATTCTATATCTATAATATAATATAAGAAATGGACTTATTTCTATTGTATGGGTAGATGTAATGATATAACTTTCTATGCTTTATATTTAGATAAAGGGTTGAAAATAAATATCTTTTATGTAAAAATAAGCAGAAATTCTTTTCTCAAGGTACAAGTCTAAGCTATCCTATTCGCAAGAACTCCTTTTTTTCTTCCACCAAATCCCTTAATATCTTCCAAGGAAAAGATGAAGCCGGCGACCGGGGGGAAAGGGAAAAGTAGGGAAAACTCTTCACTTGGTTTGCACAATCGATCACCCTATTCCCAAGCCGACGAGAAAAGAACATCTCGAATCCCCATCTCTGGAACTTGTGAT
Organism: Caerostris darwini; assembly: GCA_021605075.1. Taxonomy (NCBI): domain Eukaryota; kingdom Metazoa; phylum Arthropoda; class Arachnida; order Araneae; family Araneidae; genus Caerostris; species Caerostris darwini. The sequence continues at coordinate 190,633 of BPLQ01006558.1, forward strand.
GCGGTCACCATGGCGACGGGGATCAGCATCTCGGGCATTGGATCGATGACGCAGGAGCGCAAATCTCCTCTCCGGAAGTGATTTCCATTCGTCGCTGATTGAAAGGGAGGGCGGGGATAAAAGCAAGGGGGCGGGGTGAGCCGGATTTCCACGTACTAAGTGTAAGTTTCCGTGTGCCAAACTGCCGCTTCCACCTCTGCTTTGCTTCTCCTACAAACTCTTTCTCTCGAGTTTCTTTTCGCGCCAAAATCCGTGGTGATAGATGACGACCGGGGAGATCAAGATTCTTTTCCTTCCTTTTTCCTTTTTTTTCCCCCCCTTTTATGTCCCACTGCCTCAATAGGAAGAACGTGAAATGCGGTTTTATGCTTTTTGGTATGAGAGAGAAAAGAGGACTTATTTGGATTGAATAAGCTTCCCTTTTCTTTTTTTTTTTTTTTTTTTCTTCTTTCTCCTTCTTTTCAATATTCTTCTTTTTTCCCTTTCTTTTATCACTGCATAGATACTTTCTTTCTTGTAGGGAAGAAAATAAGAAGTAGAGGTAGAGTTTTGATTTAGTAGGGTGCCTTTGCGTTTGTTTGGGGAAAACGATTTGTTTATTTTAAGAGGATCGTTTGTAGAATGAAATGAGTTTTTGAATGCAAAAAAAAAAAAAAAAAAAAATTTTAAACGAGAAGTATTATTATTATTGTTATTATTTCTTTCCTTTTTTTTTACAGACAGACAGTTAATGTAATAAATAAATTCAAGCAGTTTATTAATTTTAATGTATTTAAATATTTAAAAATTATTTTGATATAGTTTTGTGTAAAATTTATTTATTTGTTAAATAAATGAGTTAATAAATTGATGAAATGGCATAATTATGTCCATTCTTCTACTTTATTATCTCGCTGTTATTTTCAGTCTGCAATTATAATAAAAAAAATTTATGTGGATAAAAAAAAATCGCCTACATATATTTTTATTTATTCTTTATTTTAATTCATTTATTTAGAGATAATACTTTAAAGGGAATATTTAATTATTATTTTGGTTGTACCTCAAAGGAAGATTGTTTTCAGACATGCTAACAGTTTATAACTTATACATCAAAAAGCTTTTTGCATTACAAATACTTTTTTCAACATTTCATTTCATTTTTTCACAGCTTATAAAATAAACATTTGTTTATTTATTTTAACATTTGTTAACATTTAAACATTTGTTATAAAATAAACACTTTTTTATTTTACATTCAATAGACAATTATTTCATTTAAATACTATTCATGTGGAGCATAATCATAAAAATAAAAAAAAATGTAATAATAAAATGATATTTTTTATGATTACGCAAATAATTTTAAATTTTCTGACAACTTTTCCAAACAGTATTTAAATGAAGAAATCCCTAAAAATATTTAATCGCTCAAGCAATATTTGATTATAACAAAAACTCAAATTCAAAAAAAAATTATGGTGCTTTTGAATTTGTGGTGTATGTCTTGTATTATTCCTAAATTATAAACAAATTCATTTTTATTGTTCTCAATAATAAAAATTAATAATAAATTTCAATTTTAAAAGATTTTAGATCAATTATTTAATCTGAATTTTTTATTTCATCTGAATCTTTAATTTCTTATTATTAAGAAATTTTATTTTATTATCTTTCTTTTTATTTCTTTTTGTTTAAAAAAATTTCTTAGTTAATATTTTATTCCATTTTCAGCATTATTAAGTAAATTAAATGAAAGGATTTCTTTTAAATCAATAAAATTCCTCTAAACAATTGATTAGTTGGCAGACCTGTTCGTTGTTACATCAAAAAGGAAACCACATCTATTGCACACCCTGTGTGATTGAAGAAAGATATAATTAAATGTACTGTAGGTTTTGAAGGGCAACGTATGTAGAAATTAATACACAGCCGTCACCTCTGGTAGCAATAACAGCTTTAATTCGCCTGAATATCGATTAAAATAGAATTTGGATAACAGTTGTGACTGCAGCATTCCATATGTCTTCAATTCTTTACCTGAATTCATGAATCAAACTGTGTTCTACAGCATATTTTTACACCCTATTCTCTAAACAACCATTATCCAGACATTTACAAATGGCGACAATTCTGGAGAACGTACTTACTAGGCCATCATTTAAGTATTCTCTGTATCAAGGAAGGACAAGACTGAACAGACAGCATGTCGCCGTACATTATCTTGTTGAAAGGTGGTTTCATGAAGTCCTCGAAGATAGGATACAACATCTTATAATTGTAACCAGCTTTATTATAATTACCGAGATTTGCATTGAGTGGATTTGCATAACATACCATCACTCCAAGTGCTGGGTGATGATGAATGAAGATTGGTAATGATCGTTTCCCGTCCTACTTCATTGCCTGGATACGAGCCATCGTGATACTTTAAATAAACCAGAATTCGTCTTAATAAGCCTTAATTGCTCTTCGGCATTCGTCGCTGGCCGACATCTCTACTAAAAAATTCAGTGAAGTTAGAACATTGTCCGCCATGATGACAGTATGGGATGCTGACATACTCTTTATGTTCGTGCTGTCATTTATCGCCCACTCCAATGACTGAATCAGAGTAGAAGACGTGGTTTTGCATTGCCGCAAGGCCATGCTAGCAACATGTCAGCCTTTATGAAAGTGAAAAACCAGGGACTGCTGAGATTCCCATTATATTCTATATTACCCACTTTGAAACATCGTTTCCATTTTATAATGGCAGTAATGGGATCTCGATAAACGCGAGAAACTATCATGTTAATGATAAATTGCAGTTCCTGTGAGCTACGATTCCTGCACGTGTTGTTAGGCATTATTCTTACTTTTACATGAGCTATAGCGTGCCTTTGATGCAAATAAAAAAAGTTCAAATCTCGCATTATATGCTATATGGGTCTCGTTGAGATATTAATTTCATATTATAATGACAATAATGGGATCTCAATCAACGTGAAAACATCTAGGGGAATGATAAATTGCAGTTCCAATAGACGTCAGATTCGTGGCCCAGTGGCAACGTGAGCAGATAGCATGTAAAGAAATGTCGAAGCTCGAATCCCCTGCGGCATTTTTTTCAGAAACAGGGAGAATCGACGGCTGTTGTGATTATACGTGTAAGGCCATCTCGCATCGATAGTCATGCTGCCTGTTGGAAACGGGTTTTCTCCCATACGACACTCAAACATGGGTCAGTTATTCTTAAAAATCATCCCGGAAGGCTTTGTCTTCTCCCTCACCCGTCGGTGTACTGTTCGTCTCCACGAGACCCACCGATGTGCCACCCTCACCTTTTTAACTGGTAGGGAACTATAAAACCTTAGATATTGTGGTAAGTTGCGGAAAAAAAAAAAAAGAAAAAAATCCCAATAGGTTACGAAACTTGCAAGCATTGTTAGGTGTTTTATCTACTGTTTTATATAAGCCATAGCAAGACTTTGACACAAGTAACAAATATGCCAATCAGACTCTCATGGGCGAAACCTGCTTTACTATCTTCTCTTTTACACTGCCTATAGATGAAGTTATGCCTATTTGTTTTGAAAGCATGCTTTAAAATTCTAATTATTTGCTTATTCTAGCAAGTCGTACCTTTTATTTAAATCTCGTGTTTATTGCTTTCCACCTTCATGGTGTGAAACATTTTAATGCACAAAATGTTTTGAGATATACACTAAGAGAAGAACTTATTTAATTTATTAATAAAATTTAAATAATCTATGACATAAAAATTTTTCATTTTGAGGTATAATCCTGATTGTAGAGGATTCCTATATATCGGAATAAGTATCTTGAAAGTCCATATAATGCGTTAACCTACCTTATGAATTAGCATAATCTTATTTTTATTTTTTTACTGTATTTCAAGATCTAAATTTTCTTTCAGCCTGTCTATCTTAATACAATATAACAGTTTTTTGTCTATGACAGATTATTTCTCATTATGAACATATCTCCAGAATCCTCGATCTAACAGACATTTCAAACCTCAACAGGGAGTTATGATCTGAGGCACCATTTCTTGTCACGGAAAAAGATCCTTTTTTCTGAAAATCCTAACAACGTAGAAAGGTATCCTTACAACAAACGGATATAATTCTTACAACGCATTCTGTTGTTGTTAATTTTGCTCCAGACTTATTTTTCGACAAGAAATTTTTGTGTCAATTATTTTCTTGACAACTGAATCCAAATCTCTCCTCCTCATGGTACATATTTGATGATAGAAAAAACTTATTGATCCCAGAATGCCCGTGATTGAAAAAGAAAATATTTAATAATGTTTTTTTCAAAAGTCAATTTATACAGAAATTATACAATAAACAAATCAAATTTCAAAACATATTTTGTTTTTAACTTGAAGAGTTTAGGCATGGATTTTTCAATAGTATTATCTTGAAAATAAAAAAGATGCGTAAAATTTTACCGCAATTTTATTGACCGTTTGAAATGAAATATGTGTGTAAAATCCAATAATATTTATTTTCTTTGAAAAATTCAGAACTAAATTGTAGAAAATATAATTTTTATACATTTTTATTCACAACTAAAACTGAATAATTCATTTTATGTTCAAATAATCTAAAAAGTATTACTCATAATTTTCATAAAATTCACGAATTCATCATATTTTGTATTTGTTTCTATTATTAAAGCGAGATCAAATTATATGTAGATTATATTTTAAAAATGCATAGTTATAAATTATTTTAACAGGATTATGCTTCTTACAATTATTATTTTTTTTTTTAGAAAGACAACAAAATGTTGTACAACCAATGAAGAACTGTTAAAGAAAACAAGTGAAAGATGTAGAAAACACCGACCACAAAGAAACCTCTACGATTCTCTCAGAAAAATAAAGAAATAGCCAGTGAAGAATTGTTGAAGTATAAAAGAAAAAAGGGAATACAGAAACCTGTAATCAAGAATCCTTTGCAATTCGTTAAAAAAATATTTGGGAAAGAAGAAAAAGTGTGTCTCAAAATAATTTAAAGATAGACTTAGCAATTTTGATTATAACTCCTGCTTAAAACTGTATATACGGTACCGACGCAATTGTAACTGACTCCTACTGTAACTGAGTATCAACGGTACAGAATTTTTTTTTCTTTGTAATCAATTCTTTCATTAACATATAGTTAAAAAATTTTAGCAAATTAAAATAATATATTAGTTCTTCAATGCTATGAATTAATTACTGTGGAATCCATTAAACTTAACAATTTTTCTTGGCAATTTTTCTTGCAAATATTATTACCATGGCAACAATAATGAATTTATTTATTTGAACATTCTATTTCAGTTTTTTCTGTTTTATACTCTCGTGCCATAATATATTCATCAATTTCCATCTTAAAATCGTTTTACAATGCTCATTTCTTCATTTTTTAAAAAAAAAAAAAATATGGAGCATAACCAGTGAAGAACTGTTGAAGCATACAAGAAGCAAAGGAATGTAGAATACAGAAAGCATTACACTAATGAAATTATCCGAAAACGCTAATTGCATTGTAATACGCATTTAAAAAACGTAGCACTGAGAAAGAGTTAAATAATTCGAACAAAATTTCGATATAGACAGGTAATCAAGGTTCGATTGTCAATAATGGATAGCTGGAACATTGTAGCATCCAGATCTTGCGAAGAAACTTCAATTTTAGGGTATAATTTTCAATCGAATTTGATTTCCTTTATTCGCATGGGCTGTGCCAAAGGCTGTGCATACGGGTTGTGCACAATATGTGACCATTCTGGGCACGACATGTTATTGGAGTTTAGGAATCAAGATGGTCAAATCAAAGCATTGTTTGAGATTTAGGTTGGGGTGAGGCCGATCATGTGGCGACTTTGGCGGAAATGTTTGAACTATAATAGAAAACCCAGTGTCAAGATGGTAGCTAGATAGACTAGAAAGACAGTAGTATGCGAGAACAGAGCGATTGTCAGAACGGCTCTCACAGCACCTAATTCGCCATCATCAATGATCCTAAGAGCCTTTGATTACTTATTGCTTTGACTATTACTCACCTGTTCACTCCCCAAAAACAGAGTTTGTTGGGGTATTGTGTTCTTCTAACTTGGAATTACACTAATGAATAGAATTGGTTTCTTAACTTAATTTAGCCCAATAGCCAGTGAAGGACATAAACCAAATAGACATATCGGGAGTGATCGTTGGCAACGAGAAAACGGCAACTATAGAATACTAACCTGACTGTTGCGAGACACAATCTCGACAACTAGGAGTTATGGTCTCTTAGTACTATTTTCATTTCAGTTGCCACCCGTGACACTCATTACAGCAGAGGAGAACATCGACTGTATCCTACAAAATATTTGTCTTTCTTATCCCTCCATTCCAAGCTTATACGTCAAAAGGACATAAATATTTAAATACCTCTGATTCTTATACATTATTTCTAGCCCCACTTGGTTATACTAGGTCATTTCATCTAGTTTAATAGACTTCTACCCAATTTAGCACGTTCGGTGTCTGATAAGTTGCTAGCTTCAACACTCACAAGATTTCATCAATCTAAATCGACAGTTGGAGAAAATTCGGAAAAAAATCCAGCAAGGGTACAAAACCGATGCGAACTGCGAACAAATACCAAACCGATAACAGCTTGCAAAGAGCCAGAAGTGGACCAATGTCTTATTGATTGTTTCTCATTCCTTAGCTGTACCTCCTGAATGAAACTCTGGATTCTTCTGATATTTATTTTCTAAGCATTAATAGCAGTTATATGCATCAAAGCTGATGCAAATTAGATATTATGCTGCTGAATTAACATATTTTAATTATTGTCTTATATATTAATTGTAGAAAATTCCAAAAAGAAGTCTTTTAAGAATTATTTTGAAAAGCTTTTAAAAACCTTAAAAGGGCATTTCTTTACGTAAGAATATACAGTACAAGCACAAAATTACACTGGTATCCAAAAGTAAAGCATAATTCATAAAATGCAGGAAAATGAGAGTAAATATTGGTAAAATTATAAGTGCGCAACGCCAGAAAGATAGCTATGCCAGAGAACTGGGCTCAGCTCTCACAGCCACCATAGTAGTGCGAGTTTCCTGATAAACTGTGTAGTATAGGAGATTTAATCAGGTTGGTCTGTATGCCAGACAATCAGTTGTTTGCATTCCTCTCATAAACGCACTCGTTTAAGCTGGAGTTAGGAACATTAGCACAGAAGTTTGAGCCAATGAGATGTTTAGTGATGAATACCGCTTTAATTTTAACACTGATTCTCGTCGAATAATGACATGGAGAGAACTTGAAATTCCTATTCCCTCGAAAGACATCATTTTCTGTCAAGTGGAGTCATAGTACGGGCAAACATCATGTTGCACGTTAGCACAGACCTAAATAGTTTTCAAACTAAATCTGTGACTGCTAACTAAAAGATGCAGAGACAAAGCTCTTATGATCGTCTGTTTCGAGGTGTCATTGGTCCTTACTTCAGATTCATGAATGACAACCGGGCAGGCCTGAGCGACGATTGCTTTGAAACGAAAAATATCCAGCGCAGGCCGCTGCCTGCTTGCTCAACCTATCGAACTCTGAATCTATCGAACATGTGTGAGATATACTCAGGAGACAACTGCACCCACCAGGTTTCGTTCCAGAACTGAAAAGAGTTTTTCACGAGATTTGGAGCTGCTGGAGCCCACAGTTCCTCTACAATATCACTTGAAGTATGAAAAGTTGGCAACGTGCTTGGCTACTACAGATGACCACACACCTTATTAAATTGCAGCAGCATCTTTTTATTTTACTTAAGTTACACTGAAGTGGGAACTCCTCATATGACCAGTTTTCTTTCGATCTGTTTCTTTATATAATAAAGGAAATTATTGCCATTCTTTTACATTGTTTTCTTATTTTATAACCGTTTCACACTTATTTCACAACCGTTATTATCACGTTTGACTCCATTCTAACTTGCATTTCCTTCATTATTCACATAACTACCAATTATGCTTAACTTTTGTGTATCAATATACACACGAACACTTGAAAAGATTATTAATTTAGAAAGAATCTTTTGACTGAGGTATTATCGGTATTTTGTGCATCTCATTTGTAATTTATGAACTCTGACAATTTATAATTTGTTTTTAAAACAAATATATGTTTTTTAATTTTAATTATTTTTTTATTTTTAAATAATATTCAAATAGCTATGTTACAGAATAATAATTATTTTCTCAGAATTCCAGTAATGTTCAAAATATTGTATCTCTTTGGCATATGATAATAGGTTTTACACATATATTTTTAAATATAATGTTTCCATTTTACATATCTTGTCTCCAAATCTGCCAGTAGGCAGACGTCCTTGGCCCACCATGGGGCTGTTGCGCCAACGAAGAATATTTTCATTTTAGAATATTATTTCATTTAGAATATTATTGTTAAAAAAGGAATATTTTTTGCATATTAATTGTTATTTAATTTATAGAATTCTCTTTAAAAAGTTAATTGTAATATTTTTTAAGTTAAAAAATTGATTTTTTTAAATTTGTCTAATTACATCTGTTTTGTGTCCTTATTTTTATATAAAACAAATTAATTTATTTTATTCAATCTTATACATACAATTCATTGTGTTTTCTCTTCCAAGTAATTAACAGTCTTTGTTCTAAACAATTTATATTAAATTTAAAATAATATTATAAAACTATATGAAGGCACATCAAATTAATATATTTAAATTTAAATTTCAAACATATTTTTGTTAAAAAAAAAGAGTTTACACTCTTTTTCTTAATGTGTACTATTTATATTGGTGCAATATTTAAATTGAAAAATGGAAATGAATTTAATTATTATTTTATGTCTATGTTTTTCAATCATTGAAATATTTTAATTTTAATGTACTTTTTATATTGAAATAAAATATTCATATTGATAAAATTTTTATCGTCCATAAAAATTTTCAGCGCAATTGCTTCATAAATAAATGAGTATGAATTTATTTTTCAAATACATTTAATTAAACACTATCTTCGAATAAATTCTATCAATAATGCATTTAATTTATACATGAAATACATTATTGATAGAAATAAAATCAATTTATAAAAATGGAAAAAAATTTGAATTTCTAATAGAGTAAATAATCAGTATGGTACCGTACATAAAGAATAATTAAAAAAGGTTTTGAAACCAAGAAATTGTTCACGATCTTAACACATAACATTGTTAATTGTATATAAGTATATGTTATACAAGATAATTTGAAATAACGTCATCAAAATGTAATGACAAATCAAGTGAAACAAAAAAAATAAATAAATAAACCAAAATTACACATGTGCATAGAGTGGTAAATGTCTTCTGGAGTAATCAATCAACGACATTGTGTTTGCACTTTGTTCTGTACAGACTGCGCATGTAGGAATAATAATAAATATTCAAAACTTTTTGCCAGTTAAGGTACCTCAAACATCGGTAAAATGTGGAAGGTACTGGATATGCCATGCACTCGACGGTTGGGATATCTCTCCTGATACATTTTAACTGATTCTCTTGTGTTGCCGTTATCAGTGAAATACAAAGATATATATCAGCAAGTTCATGGTACGGGAAAGCTTTTCATGTTATTCATATTGAATTGTTTCTACTGAAGAGGCTCCTTTTGCTCAACGTGTATTCTCATATATCCCCTACTAGCTCCTCTGTATAGTATTTGTGGCCCTGCATTTGTATGCTTTTGTTACATTTTATTTGTTTTGTTTTCTTATACTGTCGAAAGTTATTTTGAATCCTCCTGTATAACCATATCCCGTATCAGGATGCATGACATCCGCATATGCTTCTTATTAAATATAATTTCTGATTGTAAAATTTTGTTCCTTCTTCTTACTGGACAGAATTACTTATTACAAATTTGGTTAGAATTAAGGCAAGCTTGTTATCTAATAGTATTTTATTATTTTGGGAGATCAAATTGAATGATGAATTTTTGACATTATTCGACAGAAACTTTTTTATAAATTAAGAAATCATTTTCTTTTTAGCCATATAAATTTTGAATGAATCTTTATATTATAACGTGAAATAATCATGCCACGGATGTAGAAACTCTTTTATTTCATGATGTCTGGATACAGGGAGCCGGATTATTAATTCCTTCTTGCTCTTCTTCATTGGTGCAATAGCCACATGGTGGGCCAAGGTCGTCTGCCTACTGACAGATTTCGAGACAGGAGATGTTTTCTTTTTAAGGGGTTGCGTTATCAATCCTACGCAAGAGGAATATTAACAGTTTTCATTAATTTATCGATTATCAAAGGATCTAGTTGCCTATTATATCACAAACGTTGTCTTCTTGATCCGAAAAAAAAAATGCACTAAAAAATTACTTTTTAATGAAATTATAAAATTACAAAAATAATAATAAAACGTCAAGTAAACATTTTGCAATTTTAGAGTTATTTTAATTTATTATTATGCTATCACATGGTTTAAAATATTGTTTGGTTTTTTTTGGTTATGGAAAATATCTACCAGATTTTTATTTTTTCTAATTATTCGATATAAGGTATAACTTTTTGTGTGTATTAATAGTTTTTGTGAAAAATATCTATCACACAAAAAGAAGTATGATTCTATTTTTAGAATAAAATAAGTTAGTGTATTTTTCACAAAGAAAAACAAATTAAAATAGAATTAGTCATATTTCAATATAACATTTTACAGATGTAATAGCATAATAGCCTTGATAATGAGACGCGTTCAATAATTAAAAACATTTCCACAATATGAAAACCATAAATGCTCCATCCTTCATTAACACCCTCTTTCTTTCCCAAAATGCAAATCACGGAGAAAAGGGAGAGAGAGAGAGAAACCCCCTAAAAACGCAATTGGTTGAAATAAGGTTTCTTTTCCCGAAACCAGTTGACACCGATTTTCATTAACAACATTTTGTGGCGCCACACGTCAGCGCCAACTTCCGTTCCGGCGATGCTCAGTCTTAATTTGGAGGCCTGCAATAAAAGAGTTTCTATCAATCACGCCAACCCTTAAATCCGAGGAGAGCGCGTGTTTTTATCTCGCTGCAGGTCACCAGTTAGATCAATAGATTTTCATTAGGCGGGCTCTCCGAAAAAGATCGCGGGGCTTTCGGTTCGGGGTCGGCCGCCGGCGGGGGGTCCTCTATCCGTGTCATCTCTCCGATAATCTCCGTGCGGAACGGCGTCGCCCCTTCCAGAAAGAGGCGATTACGAGCACAATTAACTGCTTTTTATTGATTGTTCAAAGTGAAATTGAGCGGAAAGCGACTCAGGGAGCGATCCTAAACTGAATCAGTGAAAGAGAAACTACATCAGAGAAAGTTGTTCTCATTAAGTGCTTATTTGTAATTATTTAGCCTCTTTAAACACATATATATATAGCTTTTTTTTTTAATTCTATAACAATAATTTTGTTTCAAAAGTCAAAGTAAAAATACAAAATTATTTAACAATGAACTAATTATTTAGCAAACACTCATGCTGTGTCAGTACTGCTAAAATTTGTAAATCATATAAAATTATAATATTACATAATATAATGTAAATACTATTACTTTGTAAATCATATAATACAGGAATGCATTATTTGCTGTCTAACAGGGAATGGGACTTAAAAATCTCACCATGTGGAAGGTAATGTAAAACGAGATGATATCAGGGCAAAAGTGATATAAAAGGAGTTAGCATCATTTGCGAAAAGAGTAAGAGAGCAATAATAAAAAAATACGAACAATATGTATTGTTTCCGCAATGTATGGAATCTTTTGATTAATTATTTAAGGCAACAATCCTAAACTGAATTAGTGAAAGAGAAAATACACCAGAGAAAATTATTCTCGTTAAATAAATAACCTTTAATAATTTGTAATAAATTAACCTTTTTAAACACGTATATATAGTGTTGTTTTTTTTAATTCCATAACTATCAATTTTTAAAAAAAATCGAAGACAAAAGACAAAATTACTTAACAATGAAAACGAAAAACTCATGCTGGTTCAGTACTGATAAAATTTTATCTATGGGATAATATTACTTTGTAAATTATATAAGACAGGTTTGTATCGGTTGCTGTCTAACAGAAATGTATTGGTTTCTGTCTAACAGGAATGTATTGGTTCCTAACCGGGATGTATTGGTTTATGTCTAACAGGAATGTATTGGTTGTTGTCTAACAGGAAATGGTACTTAAAAATCTTTTCAGAGCAAAAGTGATGTAAAACAAGATGATATCATGGCAAAAGTGATATAAGAGGAGTTCGCTTTATTTGTGAAAAAAGTTTTTAAAAAAAATTATGATAATAAAACAATACGAAAAATACATATTGTTTCCGTAATGTATGAAATCTTTTGGTTAGGTATTTATCATTATTATTATTATTTGCGGATAAAATATGTATTTTTCGTATTGTTTTATTATTACTATTATTATTATTGAAAATGAAAATTATTATATTATTATTATTATGTTATTATTATCATTATTTTTTTATATTTTTTATTTATTTATTTATTAATATTATTATTATTATTTTTACATTTAGTAGATATATTTGAAGACATTCTTCTTGCACATTTATCAGGTTTTTTTTCACGATTTGTCATCACAAAATTAATGAGAATAACACATAAATAAACATTTTTTCAGAAATCATCACATTAAAAAATGTGTTCCTGATGATATTAAATCTCTTTTTATACATTCTGTAATGAAATTGAAGCATGTTTATTTTAATTAAAAATTTTTGAAAATTAATGTATTCGTTTTATATTTCGCATTAATTTTAACAAATTTATTCTTATTTATTATGCCAATATTACAACTGATAATTAATTTGATTTGATATTTTATTATTATCAGTTAAGTATTCGATGATCCTAACAAATATTTTTAATATATTCTAATTGGAAATTTAGAAAAATATTTATAATTGGTAATTATGAAAATTTCTTACATAATTTTAAAAACAGGAATTTATAAATTATGAATGGAATAAATTATAAAAATTTTTACTATTTTTGACAGGTGACAAAGATACTTACATTAGGCATTTACAATTAGACATACAAACTTTACATTTAGACATTTAAATCCATTTTTTCTAATCTGTAATAAAACATAAAATAATATTAATTATATTAAATTAGTTAAAAGTTACCTTTTTAATATTATTAATATTAAAAAGGTAACTTTTGCTTTAATTACTCACTGTTAGTCTTAAAAAGAATAGCAATTTATTTATGCTAAAAATTAAAATGAAGCTAATAAAGTACTGCTCCAAAATTAGGTTGAAAAAATTTTACTGAAAGTAGTACATTACTTTCAGCGTAAATATCGATTTTAAAAATTATCGCATTCTATTTATTTGGAATGTATAAGATATAAAATACAAAACCTGTAGTTTAAATGAAATCAATTATTACTGATTTAAGAATATTATTCTATGAAACTAGATAATGTCATAATTTTTCTTAAATTTAAACAAAAAACCTCATTTAGTTCACATGTGCAATAAAAAGAAAAGCAAAACGTCTTATTAGCCATAGACACATTAGATCTAGGGCCAATAAGACATGGTAATAGGTATACCAGTAAGTATAGTATTTGAAAAATAGAACAGTGGAGATAAATTATTGATAAAAAATCCCAGAAGTTATATATAACATGAAAATGCCATTAAACCCTATAAGAGATTGGAATTAAAGTTACAAAATTTAACATTTACTACAGCTTTACCTAGTTATTTGGAAGGTTCGATAATTCTGTATGATGAAGATGCTCATTCATTTATCATTATTATTAATATTATTATCATTATCATTATTATTTTGTATTGTATTATAAGGGCAGACCATCAACAGTTAATGCACAGTAATATTTGCATTTCTGGAATACAATGACCAACAAGGAAAAAGAAACTGCGCTTCCTTTAGAATTCACTCTGATACAATCATCACTGAAGCTTAATTAAAACTAATTATTAAAAGCTGTGTTATTTATTATACTCTCCGAGCTTGAATTTATGATTTTGACATTCCTTTATGACAGAATCATTTCGTAGTTTCCGTTGACATTAATAATGTAAAACAACACATTAGATTACTATTTTCGCTTTCCCAGAAATAGGTTACTCACAGCTCAAAAATAAATAAATATATATATATATATATATAATAAAATAATGAATAAATAATAAAATAAAATAATAAATAAATAAATAATAAAATTAAATTAAAAAAGAAATAAATAATAAAATAAAAATAGAATATGAAACATTTGCATGGATTTTGAATTCTTTTTGAATAAGCAATTTCTTTTTTATGATTCCAAAATTTATATTTTTCTTTTAATGATCTTATACTTTTATTAAATTGCACTGATTTGACAAAAAATTAAGCCCACACATTTCATACTATGTTTATTTTTAAATAGAATTTCATTTAAACACTTTTGCTAATTTAAAAAAAAAACTTCTAATATCTCTTCGTACATCACAGTTTTTATAAAGTCTTAGAAGACCAATGCATTGATTATTCTTCCTATTCTCATATTTTAAAAAATACTACAGAAGATGAAAAGTTTTAAGACGAGCGATTCTATAAAGATAAAGATCTAAGCCGACTCCATGATCTACGAACTACACCTACAACTTTTAGAGTTAGATCCCCATTCATAAATATATATTATTATTATTGTACTCTCCAAATTTAAATTTATGATTTTGACATTCTTTTATGAAAGAATTACTTTGTAGACTCCATTGGAAATAACATTACACACCATATTAAATTATTATTTTCGCTTTGCCAGAAATAGGCTCCTCACAGCTCAAAAAATAAAGTAAAATAAAATAAAAATAAATAAATAAATAATAAAATAAAATAAAAATAAAAATAAATAAATAATATAATAAAATAATAAATAAATAAATAATAAAATAACATAATAAATAAATAAACATAAAAAATAAAATTTGAAACTTTTGCATGGATTTTGAATTCTTTTTGAAAAAACAATTACTTTTTTATGATTCCCAACTTTCTACTTTATTTTAATTATCTTATACTTTTAACTGTTAAATTGCATTGATTTGACAAGAAATTAAGCACACACGCATTTCATACTATGATTATTATTTAACAGAATTTCATTTAAACACTTTTACTAATTTAAAAAAAAAAAACTTTTTAATATCTCTTCGTATATCATAGTTTTTATGAAGACTTAGAATACCATTGATTATTCTTCCTATTCTCATATTTTGAAAAATACTGAAGACGAAGAAAAGTTTTAAGAGGAGCGATTCTAAAGATAAAGATCTGTACCGAACTCCATGATCTACGAACTACACCTATGACTTTTAGAGTTAGATCCCCATTCATAAATTTGGAGGCGCAGTGCCACTTCAATGGCGTCCAGAGCCATTATTAACTACGCCCCCTCACCCCCCAACACTACCCCCGGCTCCGGAAAAAGGGAGCCCGAAAAGCCAGAGGAGCGATTATTCAAATCTCAGCCGAGCAGTCACCGCAACCGCTGCGGCAGCCTCGAAATGAACTCCCGCGCTGTCGGGGGGCCTTCTCTACGTCGAGCATCCCTAAAGCCTCGACGTTATGAGGCAATTTTTCACCACCAGCCAGCCAGCAGTGCGCTTCTTTTAAGCCGCGGGACTAGTCGCAGAGAAAGGCTTAAAAGACTGTGGCGACTTTTTTTTCATTTTTTTTTATTTTTATTTTTATTATTATTTCTCAGTGCGTGTGCCTTTATGATTTTTGCTTTTCCAACGCGCGATTGTGTGGGAAAGGGGTGTAGAAGTAGGGTGGTCGGTGAGAAATAAATGCATAAAATCGTCTTAAACGAGCTTAGTCATTCGAGGCAAAAGTTACCGTTGAAAAGTACTTTAAAGAGTTAAGAGAAAGAATGAAAGAAAGAAGTAAGGAAAAAAGTGTGTTTAGGGGATGTGTCATTTTTCATCGGGGTCTTAATTATTGTTTGTTTTAACGAGTCGGGCTTGGGGGAAACGAGTGGTTTTCCATGCTAATTCTTTTCTGAGTAAGAGTGATTTTTATCGGCGAATGCATTAAGTTAATTGTGCATTAAATTTATATTGGTGTTTTCTTCGAGTCTATATTAATGTAAGGCTTGAATAAATTTGGTTTAATGTGTGGTTTAATGACATAAATTTTAAAGGAAGTTTTTGATTAATAAGGGATCTATTTATTTACATTTTTCATTCAATTGTATGCATTTAAGAAAATCGGCGAGATAAATCATTTTGTTAATAAAATAACAATAATAAAAGAATCCAGCAAAATGGCAGCCATAATCTCCAACTTTATAAAGTATTTCTTTGTTTCCCACTTTGTATTTGACGTTTTGAAATATTTTAAGGGAAATATTTGCAATTTATTAATGGGATATTTAAAATGCTATATTCAATCGAAAATTAGATATACATATCTTTATGCATCATGTTGATTAATATCTTGAGTTATACAGAAAATTATTACTATGAGCTTTAATTACACTAAAAATATGTATGATTTCTTTTCTATATTTTTGTTCGAGCTCAGATTTATAATAAACTAATTCTAAAACAACAAAATATTTCTTCTTAGAAATTATGAATTCTTAAGTTAGAATTCGTGAATAGATGGTTAATTAAGTTTGAATCTTTAATAATTGCTTATTTGATAATCAGTATTTAAAGATAAATAAAACTATTCAATTTGGCATGAGTTCTGTGTCTGAAGTTTGGAAATGTATCATTATTAATGTAGGGCTTTAATAAATTTGGTTAATAATAAATTTGAATTAACACTTGTTAATTCAAATGTCTTCATTATTTAATCCATTTGAGTTATTCAGAGATTTCATAAATATAATAATAAATTCTAATAATATTATTATATATTCCATAATAATAAATTATATAATAATTAAATTCGATATATTTTATTCTCCTCTTTTAAGCCGCGGACTTGTCGAGGAGAAAGGCTTAAAAGACTGTGGCGACTTTTTTCATTTTATTATTATTATTTCTGTGCGTGTGCCTTTATGATTTTTGCTTTTCCAACGTGTGATTGTGTGGTAAGGAGGTGTAGAAGTAGGGTGGTCGATGAGAAATAAAGGCATAAAATCGTCTTAAACGTGCTTAGTCATTCAAGGCAAAAGTTACCGTTCAAAAGTACTTTAAAGAGTTAAGAGAAAGAATGAAAGAGTGAAAGAAGTAGGAAAAAAAGTGTGTAGGGGATGTGTCATTTTTCATCGGGTCTTAATTATTGTTTGTTTTAACGACTCGGGCTGAGGGGAAACGAGTGGTTTTCCATGCTAATTCTTTTCTGAGTAAGAGTGATTTTTATCGGCGAATGCATTAAGTTTGTGTATTAAATTTATATTGGTATTTTCTTCCGATCGATATTAATGTAGGGCTTGAACTTAATTCTAACTTAAGAAATATGTTCGATTATAATTAAATTTTATAATTATTAAATTATTTTTATTTTTAAGTTATATTCTTTAAAAATATTTACCTGACAATCTCTAAATGATTACTATAGATTAGTATTAACATATATATATATATATGTTAATACTAAAACTGCTGATATTTGTCAACAATAATTTCAGACAAATACAGATATTTGCCAATTAATTATTGTGATTTACACAAATTATAATTTTAAGCTGTATAAAATTAATAATTCAAATCTATTAGCTGCTACTCTAATTATATATTGCCTTGGTCTAATCTAATCAACTGGACCAAACGTTGAAAAAGAAATACCCTGAAAGTTGAATCTCGTTGTTATAAATGCGTATTAAAAGAACTGCAAGGCCCTTATGAAGAAATGAGATAAAGTTTTAATATGCATAAAAATTACGAAATAATTATTAAATATTTTAATTAAATAAATATAAAATAGAATTTTTATTTTTATTATTGATTATTTCTATAGCAATTTGTTAATTTATTTTTAAATATATAAAGTGACATTAATATTCTGTCAGCCAATAATAATTTTTGAAAAGAAAATATTTATTATTGGCCAAATAAATAATAATCATTATATTGTTGGGTGACTTTCACATAAATAATGTGACTTTTTTTTTTCAAATTAACCTTTTTATCTTAGTTAATTCTGTAAGAAGTATACATACTCTAAGTGATAAATTTCTTGGCGCAAACCTAAACATTTTATTAAGTTTAGTATATTTTAAATTAATAAGTGAGATTGATATTTTATCAAAAATAGATATAAACAGAAAATCAATTAATTCAAACAAATTCAAAGATAAATTTCAATAATGCTTAAAAATAAAGAAAATTCAGATTTGATATATAATTTTTGTTTTATAATTTGTTCAATTGTTTTTTAAGTTTACTTAAAACTCAATTCTATACAAGAGAAGTTGTAAACTTGTGTCTATCCTGCAACTTCAGCATCATTACAAAAAAAAAAACCTAACAAATGCTGCGAGTTTTATACATATATATTATATATAT
Organism: Caerostris darwini; assembly: GCA_021605075.1. NCBI lineage: Eukaryota > Metazoa > Arthropoda > Arachnida > Araneae > Araneidae > Caerostris > Caerostris darwini. The sequence continues at coordinate 209,182 of BPLQ01006558.1, forward strand.
ATACTTTTTTTTAAGATCGTGCAGAATGAATATAATTTTTTAACTGCAAACTAAACGATGTACATTTTCTCTAAGACAAAGATAATAATAACAATCAATAAATAAACAGAATGGAAAAAAAAAGAAAGAAATGAATAGACATAAATCACGAAGAAAAATGTATCATATTTTCTAGAAATATCAAACATTACAATAAAAAAATGAATAAATTTTCTGCTTGTAAACTGAAACAAATTATATTACAGTTTAATAAAATTAATTTTTTATCACTAGTGTAATTAGAATATTATTAAAAATATTCCCTTACGAGCTCCATACAAATATTCCCAGACATATTACCATTACATAATCAAGCTATAAAAAAGCAACAGCTGAACAATTCAAATTTATTATCCACTTTAATATCACAATTTATGTTTTCTTTTAAATAATTTTCATTTATACTTTAAATTTAACTACCCAACTTTGCCAACAAATTTTAACCACGAATTTTAATCTAAAAAATCAATTCGCGCTTTATTACTAAACGTAAATCAAACGGATTCCATTCTGTTACATGCCAAATTACTTTTAAAACCTATAAATTGCAAGTAATCCTAAAATTTACTCCACTTAGAAATGCAATACCTACATTTATTGCCGCTGTCTGGAACATTAGACAAATATCCATTAAAGCACCCCCAATAAGAAGTTTGAAAGGGGGACAACCATCCCCCCCAACCCCCTGAAAAATGGGAAGGCAAGCAGGTGAATAAACTGCGGTGAAATCCTATCTGGCTTTAAAACCTCAGAAAAAACAGAGGGCATCCATGTCCACTTACGTCATTCTCGCCGTTAAGTAAACACAGCCGCACGGCCCGATTTATGCTCGACGGCGAATGAATCCTCCCTCACCCCCACTTTTTTTTTGGGGGGGGTATTATTTTCTGTTCCGAACCGTAATCGACACCCCGGACTTTTATTTTTCTATTATGTGATAAATGATGGTGGAGGAGTCATAAAATATTGTGATTTGGTCATCTAAGAGATAATATGGCTTCGAGATTGGGAGGGTGGACGTATAGGATGTTGAACATTCGATGGTATCGTGACGCGTGAGTTAGTGGGGAGGTTGAAATGAAACGGCCTTCATGCTGTTTTACACCAAAATTTTTATAACCAGAGGTTGAAGAAATCTTTTAAACAAAGGATGGAAGATATATGTAGATTTAATTTAACGAAATTAATTTTAAAAAAGGCACTCTAAGAAATAATTTGTTTATATGTCATTTTCTAAATGTATATAAGATTATTATTTTCTAAATGTTTAGACATTATCTATGATATTTAGACATTGTCCTAGATATTGTCATAAACATTATGATATTTAGACGTTGTCATAGACATTGTCCTAGATATTCTCATAGACATTGTCCTAGATGTTGTCATAGATATTGTCATAGACATTGTCTATGGCATTTAGAAAATGAAACGTAAACAAATTGCTTCTTTAATTTAAACATTATTTCATGTTTAACTTGATTGATTCTAAAACATGAATGTATTAGAATTAAATAAATGTCTAATAAAACGATAATTTAAAATTAATTTAAAAGAGTTTTAATTGATTTATGTATTTAGTCCTAATGATCTGTTTTAATTGGTGCGGATTTTTCCAAACTTTTAATTTAAATAGTTTCTTGGATAAAATTAGAAAACCTATGATGCATGTAAATAGTTTTTATATTGTGACAGATATTGGAAGATTTTTTTTTTTAATTACACCAGAATATTACAGAAAAAAATATTCAAAATATTCTACAAATATTAAAATATAAAAATAATTTGTGAAAAGAAACAATATCGATGTTCTCAATTATTTTTTAAATGATAAACAAACTTAAAAACTGTTACTTAAGACTAAACAACAAAGCCAAAATTGGAATATTTTGTCAATGCTTATTTTTCTGCTTCTACAATCATATGTTTACCTCATCAGGAACCTCGAAGAGACGTCTCATCCGGACAATGCACAGAGATCGGTGCAGCTCAAAGGTGGCGATGCGATAGTGTAGAACATAGTATTTAGTGTTTCGTTGACAACATGGTCACAAAGGCGCGAAGATTGTGACATTCTTAGATGTGACTGTATTTCCAAAAACTCAAAATTGGCCTAAATAATATCCTATCCTCTAGCCGTCAAAAGAATAAGAATAATAATAATATTGACCAGCAAAGTATATAGCTCTCACAAATCGTTTCCTATGAATTGAGTCCAAAAAGTTGGCATAGTAGGTTAATGCTCGACTAGGTCAGTCTATTTACTAGCATGCCCTGCGTTAGAAGCTGCATCGCAAAGAATTATGGAATTATTCAACAATAATGCCCGATGCCAATGTAAACTCACAGTGCAGAAGAGACTTTCTTGAGACGGAACAGGGGATGACGTTGGCGAAGTGTTATATGGTCAGACGAAGAGTAATGGCGATGTATAATATAGCTTCTACTTTTGCAATAACACATGTTTCCATTACTAGGATGCTCAGAAAGGCGTATCATCCGGACTGTGTGCAGAGACCAGTATAACTCGGAGATGGCAGTATGTTTTGGAAATGTATTGCAGCGATTGGTGTTAGACTGCTAGTGAGGCTCACAATTAAATTAAGTCTGAGGACCATATTCTCATCCTGTCGATTACGTCATCATTTCGTTTATTTTCTGAGTTGAAAGGGTGAACCTCATGTGGTCCACACCACATGATATGTGATCATGAACCACACGTCACGTTGTCAGCAATTTTGCCTAACCATAATGCAATTGAAATGAACATTGTGGAGCTTTGGAATTTATAACCGAGAAAAGTGTTTCCATTCCGTTGTCTTTATCGGAATGATCCGCAATATTGATGGGCAAATAGGCGAAAATTTAGCAAATGTTATTTGGCCACAAGTTGAAAATCTGCTCTGTAATATCCGAGTTGTGATCAAGGTACTTGGTAATGTAAACAAATATTGAAATCAGTAAAACCTAATATCAAAATATTTTATTTCATAAGGTGTTTAGCACCTAACATAGGTTTTAAAAGGGCAATTGTGGAAATAATTTTTCTACATTATTTTAAAAAGAGTTTTTAATTTTCATACATGAGAATTTCATTTATCCAGTTATTCGTTTTGGAATTGTACTATAATTGAATTGTTATGTAATAAAATACAAAAAGAAATTTCTCATGATGTAATTGAAAAAAATATGGCGCATTTCCTATGCTAAAATATCACTCTATATAAACAGCTGAAAATTTATGTAATTGTAGAATATCTTTTTTTTTTCTTAAGTTGTTTTAATATTTAATTAATTTGATTCACCATTATATAATTGAAATGGAAACACTGAAAATAATACACGCACAAAAAGTCTACGAAACTTTTACAAAAGAGCAAAAGTATAAATTAATTATCACTTATAGATTTATAAATTTAGTGAGATTTAATACGACAAACTTTAATACAAAATGCAAATAAAAATCTACACAAAAGTTTTTAATAGAGTATGTGGTATATATAACTTCCTCAAAAACACAATCAGGAAATAACGGTTCTTTTTAAGTAATTAAACCCCTTAATCTATATTCTAAAAGTTTATAAACTATTTTTGTTGAAAATATTGCAAAAATTTGTTCAAGAGTTTTCCATATTGGAAATCCAAATTAAAATACATAAATAATTTAATATTTCCACTATGAATTCCAAGAATGAATTTGATTTTTTTGCACAAAAAAGGTTTTTAATAAAAAAAATATTCTTAGCTACTGATATTTAATTTATGATTCAATTTATTGATAAAGTTATTATTAAAAATATAAAATTTTATTAAAATCCTAGTCCATTGTTATTCAAATATCTCGAAAAAAATCTACAAATAATATTTATTTCTATTACGTGCAAAATCTCGAATATTTTGTAGATACTTACAATAATAATTCTATTTTCAAGAAGAACAAATTAATATACCAATATAAAAGAGAATGAAAATATAAATTTTAAAAAGGATTGTTTTTAAACAAGTTATGGGTGCTTATAAAATGGAATTACTTTTTTAACATTTGAATGATGAAATTTCTCATTATGAGATTTTGATAGATGATCAATTTCTTAGCAATTTATTTTAGCTAGTTATATAATATAAATAATTAAACATTGTGATTTATTATTAAATTTATATCACAGTATATTAAAAATTTATTTAAAAATTATTTACAGCGGTATTTTATAGTTTTTTCAATAAAATGTTTATCCAGATTTCAAAATGACTTCCGTAATTTTAATGTAAGTATACTATCAAACACTTTACAATGAGAGAATATCAGATATATTAATATTAATATAATATGGAAAAGTGATACAACCAATAATAGCTAATTAAGATCCTCACATCTTTTGTTTTGTTTTCTATAATTTTACAAAATATAACCATATCATTTTACTGTTTTATATTAATTTCAAGTAATTCAGCAATAAAAATTAATCTTCAAAATACAAAATAATCTTCACAAATTTAATCTTTCTTATGTTGTTGATATGTGTTGTGTCTCATCCCACTTGGTCGACAGCAACATCTTGATCAAGCCCATGAGCCAGTGTGTTCTAATGGAAGGGGCAGCTTCTGTTGTGATGGAGCACCCATAGTATAGATGCATATAGGAGAAAATCCGGAAAACTCCCACCAGGTACTCCGACTAACGAGGCAAGATGCTGAACACCACACGCCAATGAGCCTGCTCAGTTTTTGGAAACAGTGTCTACAATAAAGCCATCAGTGGATTGAACCTCAGACCTAATGTTCACTAGCGACTCACGTTGTCACTGAGCCACGAGTCTCGCACGTTGTTTATATGATATACATGATATATATATTATTGAAAAATGATGTTTATGCATTACGTATTCTTTCTATGAAGTAATTAACGTTAATAAAATAATCGAATACAAAAAAATATATTCCTTTACAGCTAAATTAATCAAATAAGACTATCATATTACACAACAAACACTTTAACTACAAAATAAACTATTTAAAAAATTTCTGTAATCCTCATTTTTCTTTTCTCATTATAATTACATAACGGTAGGATACAAAAGTCCACAAAGAAAAAAATCAAGTAATTCCTGAAAGGTCAATGGTTAAAGAATTAAAGAATTTCGGCTGTCAAAGAACGAATGGCGAACCTTGGTTTATATTTAAAGAAATCAATTAAATTTTCACTCAATTTATCGATAAATTGAGTTTAATTTATCCATTGATTAAAATAACTGGTTTGAAATTACGTCATTACATTTTATTAACTACAAAAATACAACCAATTTCCCCAGTATTTTTTCTGAATCCGGGAAAAAACTTCCAAAAATGCTGGAAAACGTTTACAAATCTTTCCACACACCAAATAGCATTCCAGAAAGATATCTCAAACTGATAACACACTCCGTGAAGGCTCTTAAAAATGTCTTAAATACCTGATCCTAAATTAAATTGCCGCCTCCCATTGCTGCAGCAGAAACAGCAGCCGTTGCTGGTAGCAACAACCGCTTTCACCGCTTCCTTCCTGCAATTTCGCCTCCCGGACCCTTATCACAGCCTTATCGGCGAGCCGGACAGGATGATTGAACACCGGCCGGAATAATGCACCTCTTATCAGGCACCGGAGCGGAGGAGGGAAGACTGGATGCTGTTTACCATAACAAAATGGCAGTTTCCTCGAGAAAAACCTCTTTTTCCGCAGGCCGGAAGCCTCGCAACGACTTGATCACCCAGAAAGGACGGAATTTGTTAGAAGGAGGTCGGAGAGGGGGCTGCTCCTTTTAAGACTTCCCTGGCCCTTAGCGAAGGAGTCTGAATTGCTGCCGCCCTCGCTCCCTTAACGCACCTCACTTATTTCCAGACCGAGCTTTGATGGGAGAGTTCCTGTAAAGGGGTTTCTCTCTCTCTCATTATGCGCCCTGGGTCTCTGGGTGGAATTGGTGGAGCAGAGCCCCATTCTCTCAGGAAGTTAGTTGGTAACGAGAATTCATTCCCGTAAGCGAAAAGTTTATTTAGAAGTCGGTAGGATCTTTATTTCAGAATGATATTTTGTATTATATAAAGGGAAAATTTAATCCATTCTTTGGAATTATATCGTTAAGGTGGATTTTGAATGTAGTTTTATGATTTAATTACTTCTTAAATTGCAAAATACATATTTTCGTTCAATGAAAAGATGATATTTACGATTCTGAAAGCTGCTACATGAAACCATAAAACTTTTTAACGAATTTGCAATGTGATTATCATTTGGTTTCTCGTAACATCTCAATTTAAGTTTTAAATATTTTGAACCCACTGCGGACATTTGGGGGTTCCCCGAGCTTTGATGGGAGAGTTCCTGTAAAGGGGTTTTTCTCTCATTATGAGCTCTAATACTCTGGCTGGAATTGGTGGAGTGGAGCCCATTCTCTCAGGAAGTTAGGTAGAGAGTGAGTTGGTAACGAGAATTCATTCCCGTAAGCGAAAAGTTTATTTGGAAGTCAGTAGGATATTTATTTCAGAATGATATTCCAAAGAATGGGATTAAATTTTTCTCCTTATATAATTCTACTTCATTTCGTATTATATAAGGGGAAAAATTTATTCCCATTCTTTGGAATTGTATCATTATGATGGATATTCAATATAATTCTATGATTTAATTACTTCTTAAATTGTAAAATATTGTCTTCACTGAAAAGATATTTACGATTCTGAAAGTTGCTCCCTGAAATCACAAACTTGTTGAAGAATTTACAATGGGATTATCACTTCACAACAAAACAAAACAAAACAAAAACAAACAAAAAAAAATGGTTTCTCATAAGATCTCAATTTGAGTTATGGATATTTTATTTTGAACCTACGGAGGACATTTTAGTGGGTTCTTCAAGCTTAGATGGAAGAGTTCTTGTAAAGGGTTTCTCTCTCATTATGCGCACTGTGTCTCTATAAGGTCCAGAGGTCTCTAACCCACGGAGGACATTTGGGGAGGTTCACATACTTTTCTTTTCTCATTAAGTCCAATGGATAGACTTGAACTGTTGCTAGATTGTGTTCTTCCCTGGTATAGGTGATCATCTCCCAACACGTTAACCACGTCCTCGCCTTACCGAAGGAGTTTGAATTGCTGCCGCCCTCGCTCCCTTAACACACCTCACTTATTTCCAGACCGAGCTTTGTTGAGAGAGTTCCTGTAAAGGGGTTTCTCTCTCATTATGCGCCCTGGGTCTCTAGGAAGCAATGGAGAATAGAATTGGTGGTACAAAGCCCATTCTCTCAGTTAAGTTAGGTTGAGAGAGAGTTGGTAACGAGAATTCGTTCCCGTAAGTGAAAAGTTTATTTGGAAGTCAGTAGGAAATTTATTTCAGAATGATATTTTGAAATGAAGAATTATATAAGATTAGATAGATTTTGATGGTTTATGAATATAGTTTTACGATTTAGTTACTTATTAAATTGCAAAATATTTTCTTTCAATGAAAAGATATTTACGATTCTGAAAGCTGCTCATTTAAATCCCGAAACTTCTTGCCGAATTAGAGACCTGATGACTGAGTGGTAGAGTTTTGAATATTTTACTTTGAACCCACGGAAAACATTTGGGAGATTCACATACTTTTCCTTCCTCGTTAAGTCCAATGGATAGACTTCATGAACTGCTGCTATACAGCTCTCTTCCCTGGTGTAGGTGCTCATCTCCCAGGTCGTTAACCAAACTGCTCCTGATCTATAATAAATATATTAATCACAACTATATTTAACTATATCCCAACTATATCAACTATATTATAAACTGGTCTGCTTATGTACTTCGTAGGAAGAATTTAAACCCTGTAAAAAGGCTCGTTTTGGCAAAGCCACAAGGACAAAGAGGAAGAGGAGGACTCAAAATGCGATGGATAGACGCAGTTGAAGAAGATTTTGCTGTATTAAAGGTTAAGAATTGGAGGACCATTATTACCCAGAGGAAATCTCTTCAAAGGAAAGCCTTGGCACACTCTGGGCTATGGTGCTAAACATGACGATGATGATACTTACTATTAATGTTTTTTTTACTTATAGAATTTATTTTTCAAAAGGTAACTTTTTTATTAGTTGTACAATTTCCTTGATCGGTTAATATAAAGGAAGGAGATTCAACAGGATTGTTTTGGAGCAAGATGCACTGTGTTTTGATTTTTTCATTTCTTTATTAAGACCATTCAAAAATGTTGAATAGAGACATCAGAAATTTAGATAAATTTTTGACTGAACGTTACATTAAATGCCTTCTATTTCAGGACACGCTAACATTCAAATTAATTAAAATTTTTAACTATAAACTTGAAATAAAGCACATTCAACACAATTATAGAATCTGCAAAGGAAGAAAAATCACTAAATGCTAATAAATAGCTTGGCATTAATCATCTTAACATTTTTTTAACATCAAATGGTTAGGATGTAGCGGAGAGATATCAAAGGCGCTTAAAGCAATAAAAAAATTTTTTATTAATAATAATAATAGTTATTCTTATTTTTAATTTCCTAATATTGATTGTAAAAATGTTAGCTAATTATGTTGTTGTTGTTGTTTCCTATCCCACTTGGCTGGCCAAGCCCACGAGCCCATATGGACTCATGATTGAAGGGGAAGGAAGCAGCTTCTGTTGTGATGGAGCACCCGTAGGTAGAAGCCTGACTTTTGCTCCGTGACACTCTTACAGTCATAGAAGACCGGGACCTACAGCTTAAAGTGGATTCCGAACCACTACAAACATCCATGGCACCGCCGGGATTCGAATCCGAAACCTGTGGCACCGAGCGCCAGAGCGCGAGACACTCGGCCATTCAGGTCCCAAATTTACCAACGGCACGCAGTGTTCCCAGGTGGTCACCCACCCAAGTACTGACCGCGCCCAATGATGCTTGACTTCGGTGATCTAACGCTAATTATTGTTTAAATAATGAATAAAAACAGTTCTAGAAATAATAATAAAAAGAAAACTTTTCTCTCTTGGCTGGTTTAAATTGAGTAAAAAAAAAAAAAAAAACCCATTGTTGTCATGCCGTTTTCTGGAAAAAATGTATGGGTTATTTTTTATGGGCCTGATTGTAGAAGATGCTTTGAAGGAATTTAATTTTTCTTCATAGCTGTAAATGCTTTGAGCTCTTATGATTCTGGATCATAAGAAATTTTATTTCTTAATAAGACTTGGTTATATATAAGGTTAATCTCATTTTCACAATACTTTTTCTAGCACTTTTAATTGCAATTTAAAGTTAGATTTTTAAATATATTCTTCTACTATTTAAGAAGATACTGATTTTTTTTAATTATGGATAGTGTATTATATCCCAAATCTAATGAACAAATAGTGGAATAATATGTTATGAAAATATTCAAGAGAACGATTGCACTGCATTTGATCATTGTAGGGAATAAAACCCAAAAAATTTCTACCAGACAACAATATTGTCACTTTTTTGTCTGATGAGAAAACTCAGTTATTTATTCTGGGTTGTTTTTAGGTATCTATACTTTTTATTTTATTTTGCCAAAATCTAATTATATATGGAAAATTAGCAATTAAAAAAAATTAACCATCAATTTATATCTAAATACAAAATATTCAGTGCTGTCATAAAAATATAACTTTAACATATTTTTAAAAAAATATAAGAAATATATCAAGAAACTTTTAAAACACAAAATTGATTAAGAAATTTATTTTTTACTTCAGCGATGATATCATACCATATCAATGTTGATATCATATCATATTAACGATGATATCATATCATATCAACACTGATATCACATTCAACAACCCTAGTTAGCTTTAACAACATATTTTTTTCAGAAGTAATATCCACGCTGTCATGAAGCTGACGATAGTAAAAAGGGACACGGGTCTTAGCGCTAGTAAAATTGGGTCCCGCACAGAGAGAAAACGCTCTCCCATTCACAGTCATAATGAAGAGGTCAAAAAGTCAATAATGGAGTGGCGTTGATCGTTTTTATCGGAGAGGGTGTGATCGAGCCCTTTCAAGCGGATAAACGATCTCTCCCCTCACACCCCGAATAAACAGCGGGGAGGGGGGCAGACACGAAGCCGTTAAATACCCTGACGAGAAGCAGCACTACCATTCGATATGAATCTCGTCCTTTCACTTCGAATCTCCCCACAGGCTATTATGAGTCCCCCCTCTCCCCAATGAAAAGGTTTTTAATAAAACGTTTGCTCAGAGACCACAATGCTGATGGAAGATATTAATGATGTAGAGATCATATTTCGATTTCGTAATGATCTACATCGAAAGACATCTTTGTGTTTAATGATGTATTTATAATTTTAATTTTTATGTTTAATAATGTATATATCCAATACCATTTGAATTTTGAATTTTGATTCCTATATTTATTTAGAATGTTGCTTTTATTTCTAAAAAATAATTCTTCTTCATTGGTGCAACAGCCCCTTGGAGAGTCAAGGCTGTCTGCCTACCGGATGATTTCGAGACAGGAGATGTTTTCTTTTTATGGAGTATGGTTTTCAGCCCTACGCCCAACAGTTATGTTATACTGGGACCTACTGTTTAAAGTAGATTCCGAACCACTATAAATATTCATGACACTGTCGGGACACGAACCCGAAACCTGTGGCACCTAGCGACAAAGCGCTAGTCACTCGGCTATCAAGCCCCAAAAATAATTAATTACAGTAAATTGTTAATCTGTCAATAGACAAATAAATTTTTACTAATTAATAAGATTTATTTATTGTCGAACAGCAATGAACTTCGTGCTCCACTGATGTATGTCATGAACAATCATATGAAGGGCGATGAGGTAAGTATATTGCCTTCAGTGACAATTTTTAAGGGCAATACCCTGTATTAGGGAGTTGTATAGGAGAAAATCTGGAAAAGCTTATTACCCATACAGGTTGCTTTAAACGCAATGCCATGAAACCTTCTCACTTCGAAAAGCATCGACTAAAATGGACGTTGTTGTTGTTTCTTTTCCCACTTGGTCGACATCAAAATCTAGACCAAGTCCATGAACCCGTGTTTCATGGAAGGAGGGAAGAGAGGACAGCTTCTCATGTGATAGAGCACTCGTAGGTAGAAGTCTGAATTGGCTTCGTGTTGCTAAAGAAGGAGGGAGGACTTTTAGGGTTGAACTACCCCGTATCATATAGAAGAAAACCCAGAAACCTCCCACCAGGTAGTTCCACTAACGAGGCAAGACTCTGATCATCACAAACGCCATTGAGACTCCTCGTTTTTTGAAACAGTATCTACAACAAAGCCGCCAGGGGGTTGAACCTCAGCCATAATGCTCGTCAATGGCGAACGTTCCCACTGATCAGTCGGGCACAATGGACTTTGTCGGTGAATTCGAATCTGAGCTCTTTTGCATGCTAGCTGGCTAGCTGAGCATGCTACCACTCCTGAGGCATTCGAAGATTAATTGCTGACGCTTGAGTGCTGGGGCTCAAAGCAGGTTTCTCAGTTTGACACATATAAATGGATTAGGATCCGAAGTTACACCGATGTGATTCGGGGGGAGGGGGACATAATAAAGGTATTAATTAGCAAACATTGAATTCAAAGAAAATAATGTTATAAATTGAACTAGGAAAGAAAAAAAACTATATCCCAGAATAACTATTGCAGTAGGTCAGTGCATAGGCTAATATAATGATATATATTCATTTCACTATTGGTACAGATATCTGTTCTCCGTTGAGAGTAATAAGACTTTAATAAGTAGATTCTTCTTCATTGGCGCAACAACCTCATAGTATGCCAAGAGCCAAATAATAATAATAATAAATAAATAAATAAACCCCCTCTCCTGTATGGCATTTCGAAAAAATGCCATCTCGAGCGAAGCTTTAAATTTTCTAATTTAACAACATTTGTTACGCAAATTTATTAGTAGAACATCATCATTGGCGCAACAGCCCCATGGTGTGCTAAGGCAGTCTGCCTACTGGCAGATTTCGGAACAGAGAAGCCTTTCTGTTTACGAGGTAGGGTTGTCAGTCCTACGCCCAACAGTCATATTAGAACGGGACCTAAGATTTAAAGTGGATCCTGAACCACTAAAAGCATCCATGGCACGGATGGGACTCGAACCCGAAACCTGTGGCACCGAGTTCTAGTCACTCAGACCCTCAAGCCATCAATAAGTAGATTAGTATGGCTATTAATGCTTGTGAAAAGTTTCCTTGATCTTTTTAGGATAAGTTATTCCTAGGTTCAACTTTATTTCAAGGAAAAGAAACCGTAATGCATTCATTATTACACCATGCATTCGTCTGTCTGTCAAAGAAAGTAAAATAAGAAGGTAAGAATAATACGAAAGATCGAAGAAATACAATATAGTTAATTGTTGTTCTTAAAAATTGGCAAATTACAATAAAATATTTTTTTTTTTTTTATGTTTTAAGAAATTACGATTCTGGAATTTCAAGCTTATTGTTTTTATATATTATTTACTAATTTGAGAATTTTTAAAAAATTGCAAAAGGTAATTCAATTTTAAATTTAAAAAAATTTTTTTGCAAATATTTTTATTTTTTTAAATACATAAACTGTAGATTGAAATTTTTAAAACTTCTCTTCTGTTTGGTTAAACATTCTTAAAAAGTAATATCTTTGATGAATAAATAAAATTTATTTCCATTCAAAAAAATATTTAAAGTTTGTAATTTAAAGTTTATGTGAAAAATAAAAATATGTTTTAATTTGATTCGTTTATAATTTAAAAATTTATTTTAGTCAAGTAATTTAAAATAAAATTCTTTTTACATTATTTTATTCGTATAAATAGTAAAACTATGTTGATATGTTAATTTGTAAAAATGTTTCGTATGTGTATGCATTAAACTGAAACAAAAAATGACTTATTTATTTTTATCAAATAAAATTTTTTTCAAATATTCTAATTTTAATAAATATATATAAATAATATCTTTGCATTAAAAGTCTATTCAGATAGGTTTTTAAAGATAAAGCGAAATATTTCATGCTTTGTCAATTTTTAATTTATTATTTGTATGATTTTTGATGACTTTCCTTTTTTACAGGATTTTGGATTCTTTTATAAATTTTTATACATTTTCACTGAAATTTAAACTGTTAAAAAATTTAAGTTTAATTTTATTTTCAATAAATAAAGCTAATTATATTAATTAATTATTAAAGCTAATTAAGCTATCTACAACAGCTTTTGATAGATAGAATAATAATATCTATAATAAGGACTATAACATATTTTTTAAATAATTTCTTTTAAATTTAATATTCTTAATTTATTGCTCTTAACTTAATATCTTAAGATATATCATCATCATGATATCTTAAGATATCTGATGATGATGATAAGATTCTTAATTTATTACTCTTAACTCTTCTTAATATAATATTCTTAACTTTAAATCATAAATTTATTTTTAAAAATGATAAATTAGATTACGATTTTCTCTTAAAAATTATTATCCCTTAAAAAGTGGTAAATATGTAAATAACAATATGGGTCAATTTCCAAAATTATTATTTACACTCATGTTCATAAATTAAGGATAATTAAGAATCACACAGAAATTGAACTCTAAAATAAAAATTTCACCTGTAGAATTATCACACACATCTTGAAGAAGAATATGCAAATTACAGGAAACCACCAGATGGCGCGGATAGTACGTCACAATGACGAGAGTGTAAGAGAGGGGTATATAAGGAATGGTGGCAAAAAGTAAAATTGTTCACAAGCGCTTTAAAAGCCTTTCAGTGCAATAACCGCATAGTTATGGCACAAAGGAAGCATTTGGATGATTTTTTACGTGGTAGAATTATCGGACGACTGGAATGTGGACGTACCCAGCTGGAAGTATCCGAGGAACTTGGAATCGCCCAGAGTGTCATCTCCAGGCTTTGGCTTTGGCTTTGATGGTAATGTGAGTAGATGTTACAGCACAGGTCGCCCCCGAGTTACAACGCCGAATGAGGACCGGTATTTAGCAGTTACTGCCAAAAGAAGCAGACGGAGCACAGCAACCCCCTCCCACCTGTCAACCGGAACTTCGGAGGGCATTGCTTGATGAGTGGTGTAATATTCCCCAAGATCAGATTGATAATTTGATACTCAGCATGTCTAGGCGTTGTAAGGCCTGTATTGCATCGTCCGGGAGACATACTCCATATTAACCATCATACTAACCATGTTATACTGTTTTTTGTAAATAAGTTCTTTTTTGAAATTTGCTCCAGGGAGTAAAAATCACAATTTTTATTAATTATGTCAAACATATAGCATCTTTTTTGCTCTTTACCTTTTGTTTAATAAATAGACTTTACAAATAAGTCAAATTTGTTTTGCTTCTGTCTCTTTCTTTGCCTAAACTTCATTATCCTTAATTTATGGACATGAGTGTAAATGAAATACACTTTTTTAATAGCAATGAATATTTAAAATACTTCTTTTTATAATTTAAATTCAAATTTAAATAATTTGTGGTTAATTTATTTAAGATTACTTTAAGGGCATTTTATTAAAAAACGCAATGAATATTTTAAATTAGCTTACATATGAGCATATACATAAATCAGTATATATATGAATATTAACAATTGCACTTTCTTTTAGTTATAATAGAAAGTCAATGTTATAACTATATTTAAGCGTATCTCACCACTAAAAATTGTTTAAATAATGACTATAACATATTTTTTAAATAATATCTTTTAAATTTAATATTTTTAATTCATTATAATTATAAAAATAATTTTAAATCGCAAATTTATTTTTAGAAATGATTAAATAGACTACTATTTCCTATTAAAAAGTTATTCCCCTTTAAAAATTGGTAATTATGTAAATAAAAATATGGATCAGTCTTCAAAATTATTATTTAAATAAAATAAAAAAGAAATTTGAATTTAAACTAGTATAAAGGATACAACGTCTGTTAAAATTTAAGTTTAAATTTTCCTAATTTACAACACTAAATCTTCAATTTTAAATCTAATATTATTTTATTTATCATTAACTTTTTTATTTATTTTCCTCTACTTATTTATTTATTATTATTATTATGAATTAAAAAAAATTAAAATAAATTAAAAAGTATCTCCTTCCTTAACAGTGTTTCAAATTTATCTAAGCATTAAAATTAATTCTTATTTCAAAATTTTTCATGAAAAAATCCCAGCAGAAAATTTACAAAATCAGATCTATTAACCAAAGTAGAAACCGCGGCAATCGCTAATATATATTTTAATTATTACTAAGTTTTTATTTTATTTTCTCTACTATTTATTATTATTATTATTATCATGAATAAAATTTATTAAAAATATCACTTTCCTTAATGATGTTTATCTAAGCATTAAAATTAATACTATTTCAAAATTTTCCACTCATAAAAAAATCTCAGTAGAAAATTTGCAAAATCAGTTCTATTATCCAAAGTAGGAACCGCTATTATATATTTTAATTATTATTAACTTTTTTCATTTTATTTTTCTCTACTTATTTATTATTATTATTTTTATGAATAAAATAAATGAAAAAGTATCTCCTTCCTTAACCCTGTTTCAAAATTATCTAAACATTAAAATTAATACTATTTCAAAATTTTCCACTCATGAAAAAATCTCAGCGGAAAATTTTCAAAATCAGTTCTATTATCCAAAATAGAAACCGCGGCATTCGCTAATATATATTTTAATTATTATTAACTTTTTAATTTTATTTTTCTCTACGTATTTATTTATTACTTACTTATTTATTACTTATTCTCTACTTATTTATTTATTACTTATTTATTATTTATTACTTATTTTCTACTTATTTTTTATTTACTTCTTTATTACTTATTTATTATACTTATTTATTATTATTATTTTGAAAAAAATAACTTTAAAATAAATAAAAAAATATCTCCTTCCTTAACCCTGTTTCAGAATTACCTAAGCTTTATAATTAATACTATTTAAAAAATTTCCATGCATCAAAAATCAATTTCTTTTCCACGCAGAAAATTTTCAAAATCAGTTCTATTATCCAAAGCAGAAACCGCGGCAACGAAAAGCCGGGGGGCGTGTCCACGAAGGTGAGCTGCCCTCCGATTGGCTGCCGAATCCACCGTCCCATTGAGCCGTAGTAATCCTTCCAATTGTGGCGGTAAACCGATTGGACGGCGGAGAAATATTTATCGCGGTTGGACACTGAGGTCAGCAGATTTGACTTGAATGCCTGACCTCAGGAAGTTCATCTCTAGTTCATCACTTGATCTTGATAAGGTCTGGCCTTCCTGCACCATTTCCTGACTATCCTGGAAGTTATAGCTGCCCACGTGTCGACTCGGAAATCCCGCCAACGCAGAAGAATTTGGAATCCTGTTTTTAATTCTCATAGTTTTTATGGCTAAGTTCTTATGTAAAAATAGATAATTTACATTCAGTATCTTGCCTGATAGACGAATTGCTTTATTTGTACAATATACGGTATAAAAACTTAACGAAAATCATCTGCATAGAGAGATACTAATGTACTAAAAAAATAACTATTAAGTTAATAAGTGTGGAGGATTTTTGGTAAAAAAGAAGCCAAGTAAATGAAAAAATTCATTAATTTTTAGAAAAAAATAAGAACTTTTATGATTCAATGTTTCAGCAATGTGCCAAGAAAGATCTTTACATTTAAAATCACTTGAATCAACGAAAAAAAATGACATAACGTAAATCTTTAAAGTCTTTGAGAATTGACTTTTTTAAAATAAAGGAGAATTACTATTTATGATAAATATTGACTCTGGATTCAAAATATACACGGATCTCATCCTCTCTGAAAATGCTTTACAGTGGTAAGTTTAATTTTATTGTGTATATTTATAAATTACTTAATACAATAAAGCATAGAGTAAAATTACTCTTGTATTTAAATCTTCTGTTTTTCTATGGTAAAATTTTGTAAACGAATTATTTTTTTTTAATTTAAAAAATAATATAACTAATATTTATCTAGTATTAAACGGTTTAAGTACTCTTTTATGTTTTAAATTGAATCCTTTTGTTTTCCATTGTTTTAAATTAACTACATAGATAAAATTTCTGAAACAAACAAAAAATTTAGAATTTAAGAAAAGGCTTTTGTTTCCAAAAATCAAGTCTTAGTTTCAAATTTGACTTAGTTTCATTTATTAACATGTAAAAATATTAAAATACGCGCCATAAATGATCATATGCAATTTTTAAGCAAATGTTTAGAATGAAAAAATGAAATAAAACAGAAAATTGTTTTATTATCATTCTTTTACTTATTTAATAGTAAAATAAAATTTTAAAAGAAAGATAATTTCGTGATTCCCTGTTTTCCAATATTAAAGATAGTTAACTCTTGCTGTTCTATAAAAATAAAATTTAATTTATCGTTTTAGATGAAAATCGTTCTATCCGGCTGGACTTATAAAAATTTCCATTTATTTATTTATTATAAGCATAAACATCTTATATTACAGAAGTTCTTTTTTCATATGTTTATTAAATAGAAAACATTATGAAATATACCCAGCATTACGAAAATTAAATGTTCTAAATTTATAAATCTGATTTAAATTGTGCAGAGATAATTTTGACAAACTATTATCTTCAAAAATAATTTTAAAAATGGTATTAGATAATATTTATTTAATATCGAGGCTCAGACCATATGGCATTACGATGTCTTATGCTATTCCTACTATTTGAATTAATAATCAAGAAGTTTTCGACAACAAGATACCTTATTTTTTCTCTTATATAAACTTATAATTTATAGATATTGAAAGTCTGTTTTTGTTTTTCAAGTTTCTGTATTGAAAATTCTAACAACGATAAAATTTTTATATAACAATTTACAAAATATAATGTTTGATAAAAAGATAGAATACTTTGTTATATAATATATAGCATTTACAAAAGGCATATTTAACATTAAATGCATTCTCGGTTTAACTTATAAGAAAACATCATCGTATTTTCTGCAATCATTTACTTGAATGATATTATAAAAAAAAAACAATTGATTTTTATGAAAATTATTTCAATATGATATATATGAAACATAAAATACTCACCCTAAATATTTAGGTTGACAGTATTAAATATATTTTTATAGTTTATTTCTGAAAGTGCCTGATAGAAAAAGAATATAATTGTAAATGTATACATAAATATCATAAAAAAGGGAAAAAAATGATTTTCAAAATGCACCAATTTAATGCACACTGTTTTCATGAAAAATGTTGTTCATTCTAGTTTTAATTCCTTTAAAAAATTAATTTTTGTTCTTCAGTTACGTTAGCTTCTATTTATTAGTGTTTAAGATAAAACTTTTTTTCAAGACTTCAAACTTAAAAATTATAAATAAAACTATTTAAGCATTTACAATATAAGATTAGATATTTTGACATCTATTCTGAAATATATATTTTAAAAATGTATTTCAATATTTAAGCAACAAAAAAAATATTCTGCATCTACGCGAATTAAGTGAAAATGTTTGCAATTGAGTGGGGATGTTTTCAAAAGTAATAATGATTAATAAAATAGTGAAGCAATTATAACAAAGTCATAATTGTTATATAGTTATTAGATATTAATTTTATAGATATTTAAATTTGAACTGAATGTTTTTATTGAGTAGAAATTTAGAATGTTCTGTATAACATAATTAAACTATTTTTCGAAATAGAAATTGCTCGAGAATAATGTATTTGTGAAAATAAAATAGTAGTATTAAATAATCATAACACGTATTTACAAAAAGAGTATCAATCGTCTTTTTCAAAGATATTATATTTTCTGATATTTTTCACATTGATTTAATGTAATTTCAACATTATATTCTATGTATAAAATATTTTAAATTCTTATTCATTTACTTCTTTCTATTCTTATTATTTTCTTCTTTCTAATTCCTATTCATTAAATTCTTCTTCCTTTTTAAATTCTTATAGAATTTCTAATTATTTTTAAAAGATTTTTTTTCATTATTATTTTTTGCATTAAAGTTTTTTTTACAACAGGATTTGAAATCTAATAATTTGGAAAAGTTAAATTCAGCATCTTACATTTGTCTCGTCATTAACAAAACAATCTTTAAAATAACATGATAGTTGTTTTAATACGTGGAAACATTTGAATTCACATCTATTTAAAATATAAGTGACAAATTACTTTAATTATTTAATTAAAATTTATCTGTTTTAGAAAAAAAAAATGACTTTTCTCTTCCACTTTTTAGACAGTTCCGCCTATACCGAAGCCTTACGTAAGAATGCATGGAATCCTGCCACCGTAGCTACTTCTTCTTACGATGCCGCAGCCTCCGTTACTGCAGGTCAGATATCATGTTATCTCATAACCATATGTTATTACTAGTTATATGATATTACTCATAATCGTTTGTTATTACTAGTTTTTATTTTTTAATTTTATAATATTTTTAAAAATGAAAATATTTTTAAATCGAATACAAATTGTTAAATTTATTTCAATAAATTAATATTTTTTTTAAATAATGATGCTCCTCATGCAACAACGTAATTTACTGTTGTAATATACAATTAAAGACCAATATACTTTGAAAAAAAAAAGGGCAAAAAAATATAAATAATTGTGAAATATTAATATTATAACCATTAATGATAAATATCAAAGTTCATAAACTAACTCCTAAAAAATGTGAAAACTTGTTTGTTCTGAGCAAGAAGATCATGAGAATTAGGGAAATATTTTTTAAGAGCTTTTAAATATAAAATAAGTTCCTTTTTGTTAGATTGGAGCAGGAGGAAAGTTCATATTTCCCGTTGTAGACTCCTCCAAAGCTCACGAACTTGGATCAGTTAATCAGTCATGGCAAGCTCAAATTTCTTCAGATTAGTTTTGGAAAACTTTCATGACAACTTTTCCATTTTATAATTACAAAATTGTAAAGTAAAAAATATTTATTGTATTTACTATGTATTATAGATGAAAAAAATAATTTGACAAGCATTTTGAGAGTTGAAACAAAATTCTTTAATAAATCCTCGCGTAGCTAAAACAATAAATGTTTTTGTTTGTACTTATTGTGCACTTAGAAATTATAGACATTCAAGTTTTTGCAAGTTTAGGTTACAAATTAATTATTCAATAACATTATCCTTTTTTCCTTTATCACGATGTATGTTTAAGTTATGAAATATTTTAAATGTCAGCAAATTTATTAGTAAGAAAATAAATTGATAAAATTCATACATAAAGTTGGAATAGAATTTAGATTTTTACGATTTCCAAAACAAAATTTCTTTATTTTGTATTTAAATTTAGCGATTTCATACTAATGAATTATATTTAAATTCATCAAATGCCGCTGCTTGATGGCAAATTGGCTAGCGTTCTGGCATTTGGTGCTTCAGGTTCGAATCCTGACTGTGGTCTGGATGTTTGTTAGTGGTTTGGCATCACCATTAAATTGCAGGTCGCAAAGAGGGTGACCGTAGAGTGATAAACCGAATCAAATCTTGAAATGCCAGTCAAAATTTTTTTTCATCTATTATTATCTATTTTTTCTATAATTATTTTTTCATCTCTTGTATAGTAAATACAATAAATATTTTTACTTTAGAATTTTGTAATTATAAAATAGGCAACTGGGTAGGAAAGCTCCAAAACTAATCTGAAGAGATTTGAGTAGGCCATGACTGATTAACTGATCCACGTTCGTGAGCTTTGGAGATGTCTAAAATGTAAAATATGAACTATGAGAAATCTTATTTATTTTTAAAATCAAAAATTATCTATTTCAATGTAAGTGCAAATTATAAATAAATATACGTCAGTATATAATGCATTGCTATAAAACTATTTTCTCTTAATTTATTATTAAAAAATTTTTTAAATGATATGAAAATTTTACGGACAATTAATGATTTAAATTACTTCCAGAATATTGTGGAGGATGTAATAATGAAGTCAATATTAAATAATCAATGATTGAACCACTCAAACTTAATATCCATTTCGTGATTTCTTTAAATTGTTAGATTGCTTTTGATAGATTAATCTTCAAATTATCTGCTTTAAATAGTTGCAAATAACTGTTATTTTAGACTGGAAAATATTTTAATATGCAGAATTTATCCAACGGAATATCATATGAATTTAGTGATTTTTAAAAAATAAAAAGTGTCTCTAATACATTAGAATAGCATCTTTATTTAAGATTTTTTTACTTAGAAAGCCATATCAGTTTTTAAATAATAATGTGCCTTTATAAAAGAAGAGCAATTTCTTCAGAATTTTTTCTAATGCACCTAACGTTGTTATGCTTATAAAATATTTCTCCATTGAAAAATTACGTATTAATTAGCAGTGACGAAATGAATGTATGTTACAACGGAAATACAGTGTGAAATGTTATATATTTTAACATTAATATACTATAATATTCGTTGACATTTTTTGATAATTCAGCTATTATTTCAGAATTAGTACTTAACAGAAATTAATATTTATTTTCCCCTTTTTTCAAAAATAAAATATTATAGAAAAAACATTTTGTAGAGTTAACTTACAAACTACGACCTCTGAAGTTCTGTTATTTACTTTCTTCAAAGGAAAGTGCCATTTTTATTTATTTTTTTGATGAAGTTAGATAGATCAATTTTGTAAATTGCCGTACTAGTAGTAGCCTACTAGTTTTTATAATTCGAATCCAATTTTTAATGTTAGAACAGGTTTAACAAATATATGCGATCTAATTGTAACAACAATATTATTTATTTTTTAATTTAGTAACATTGCATTATTTAAAAAACCAAATTGAAACTAAACTAAAATAAATCAAAACTAAACTAAATTAGTTAAACTAAAATAAACTAAATTAAACCAAAACTAAATTGGCCAATTAGCTTGCGCTCTGGCCTTTGGTACCATGGACTTCAGGTTCAGAACTGGCGGTGGCATGGATGTTTGTTAGTGGTTCGGAATATACTTTAAACTGTAAGTCTCGTTCTAATTAGCCTAAAGTGTGCTTAAAATGACAGTAGAGCGATAAGATAAACAACAAAAAAACGATGTTAAATGATTAATAAATTATCCAGTCAACATTTTTTTTGGTTAGGACGACAGATGAGAAGTGCAAGTTGTGTCAAATCTTGGAAGCTGATTAATTTTAAAATCATTTATTGAAATTGTTACAGCAAAGTCACACGATACTTAATAATTCTTCCAATGGAATAAGATTCTACTTTGAAAAATTTATTTTCAAAATTTTGTCAATTGCATTGAATTCAACAATTTCTAAATTTTCAACTAGATACTTGGAAACAATTTATTAGCATATGTAATTCATAAATTATTAAGTTTTATATAAATCGATTTACACAAATTATTAAAAAAATATAATGAAATTGCAATGTACGCAAACCTAGCGCATTCACAAAAATAATAATAATAATACTCTTTAACGGATAATAGATCTTTTCGTTCTTATACCTCACTAATTTAATAAGACAGTTGATTTTATCGAAAGCAAATCTTGCCCTATCTAAGTTCATTAAATTTTTTGTTACAATTTTTTAAAAGCATCTTCATTAAATCAGCAATATATGCAACTGTGAAAGTTGATGCCAAGTATGTGACAATAGTTCTGTAAGCAGTTTTCACTGTACAAAGCCTACTCATGTTAAGAAAACGTTTTTACAGTTTAATGTGCGTCAACTTTTTATTTTACTTTTAAATGAAAATAATTATAACAATACAATTTTTTTTTCCCCTGAATAATCTATATAAGGAAAAAGAATCGAATTCTAATTTATGTTTTTAAAAATTCTTCGCTAGAATTCAATAAATTTACCATTTTTGTCCTATGTATTTGCATGAATATAGTGATTTTTTCAGTTTTCTTTCATATTAATATATGATAGTATAGTACGATTTTTTTTTTGTCTTTTAGAACATTAGAAACGACATTTTAAAAATATGCTGTAAAAACTTGGAATTTTATGTATGCAAAAAAGATAACGAAAGGATTAAAATAAAATTTTCTATGGAAGAATTAAAAGGATTGCTTGATTTTATTTGCATTTTTTGAATAAAACTGAATAAAATTGCATTTTTGAATAAAACTGAACAAAATTACATTTTATTCGGAGGGGTAACTCTGTTATAGAGTGGATATTACGGAAATACTCTACAAGGAAGTTTTTTAAATTAAGCCTTAAATTATTTAATTTAAAAAGCCAATATGTAAGAAATAAGCAAATATACATTTTATTAAGCAATAAGATATGTATTAAAATCAGAAATTTATAATTCCTTTCATTGCCGAAACGGAAAAAAAAATAGAAGTTAATGATTTTTCTTTCATAAAGAACACAGCAAAATCTACTGAAACGTCCGCTGATGTAATTTTTTTAAATCAAACGAAAAGTTACATCAATAATTAGATATTATTGAGTAAATTATTTCTATTGATTTAGTTGATGATTTGTATCGTCTTAGTAAAATCTTACCAATATATTTGTGCTTATAATGGCTCTGTAATCGATAGCAACTTTTAACATGAAAAATGTTAACAAAATCAACCTATAGAGATTAAAAGGCTTTACAATTTCAAATATTTACTAACTGAAGAAACAAAGGAAGCGATGAAGATTAATGCGAATTAATGTTAATATTAAGGAAATATTCTTTATTTTAATCCATAAATGTGAAAATTCAATTTATATAAATATGGAAATCCAAAACAAAAATGGATAGTACATAGTTATCACACAATGATAGTTACATCACAAATTTATACGGTATTTTTTAAGACAAATTCATTTCCAATTTTTTTAAAAATCTCCAGATTATAAATTTATTACGTCACAGGAGAAATTCTGTTACTTTCCCAAATCAAACAAGACGCAGTATTAGTATACAAACAGACTATATGTACCATTACATGTACCAACTTTTTTCCAGAGTATTGCCAGCTATGTACACCATTGCGATCAAATGCCGGGTCTTTATATCCAAAACAATTAACCACTTCTCTTTTGATTTTATCATTACGGTACTTTTTTGCTTGTCATTATAAAGAATATGAAATACATAAACATTTGGTTAATGTACCATATATACAGAGAAAACAGTAGAGTTTTCAAGGCAGTAATTTTATTAATAATCACATTTGCAATATGTGGTCTAACATTTTCCTATAAGAAGAATGCTTTTCCATTGTTAACTTGCCCTGAAATTTATAACCTAAAGCATCTTGCACATTTTACAGTTATTATGTGCAAACAGCTATATTAAGTTTGGAAATATGAAAGATACTCGTGGGTAAAAATGACAACCGATGTTCTCTGTAGCACCCCGTTTCTTAATATAGAGTTATGCTTTTGAGCTTCCTAGAATCAAATCTGATTGTACCAAGAAACGATGTAAATGCTTGTGGCTGGTGTACTAATCCTCTTTACACCACATATCAATGGGTAATCTAAAAGATGGTTCTTTTTATGTTGGGAAAAATTGTTGGTGATCTTCATACACTTTATATTTTTATATTTTTAATATCTTGGTGCACTTTACAGAAATTCTTTAGCGGAAAAGAATTTACAATATCATATTCGTTTGGTATATTTTTGTTATTGCAAATCTTCGAATACTATGTTTAATTTTCAGAAAGCCTCAGGAAATTTTGTGTTTGTATTACAAATATGCTCAAATGACATTCTTATTTATAGACACGAAAATAACATTTTAAGAATTCAAAAATAAAATTGAAATTTAGGAAATATCTTAAAGCGCATGTGTTCTATATAACCTGTCTAAAAATACCAGAAGTAGCTTTTTACAAATTATACCATTCGCATAGTGGCTTTTGTTATTCTCATTATATAGATCGTTTCTGAAAACTTATATAATTTTGTTTCAATTGTCTGTAATATATTTCGCATTAAAATATTTTTAAAGGATTATATTGTATTTGTAAAAACGATATTTAAATTAATTTGTTTTAATCACTAAGAAATTGTTACAGACTAAAGTTATAAAAAAAAATATAGACTAAAAGTTATCTGAATAAAGTATTACTTTTGCATTTTACATAAATTATCAATTGCTATCAATTAAAAAAACCTCTTGATTTATTTTTTGACTGTTTCTGTTCAAAACTACTTGTACATTGAAGAACTTTTAAATTTTGAAATTCACGATCTGATTTATTCTATTGATACTTATTACATCATATTCTAAAATCAAAAATATTCTTAAAGCATATTACTTTAAAAAATATTTTTAAAAGATTATTTATTCATTAAAATATATTTAAAAGATTATTTTTATTTGTAATAAAGGTACTTAAATTAATTTGTTTAAATCACTAGGAAATGTTTACAGGCAATTGATGAATTATCTGAATGAAGTATAAAGTAAAACTTTTGCGTTTTACATAAATTATCACCTGTTATCAATTAAAAAACCTTATTATCAAATTGTTGACTTTTGTTCTAAGTTACTTGTAAATTTAATAATTATTAATTTTGAAATTCCCAATCTGATTGACTCTTGCTAATTCTCAGAAAAAATAGTCTAATACGGTAAACAAAGCGTATTGTAAACAGTATAACTTAAACTGTGTTGTACACTTAGTAATCATTCCTTTATATTTATTTCTCCCTGTGTCTTTTTATGTATGTTTCTATGTTTTAAATTTACTGTAAATTAACTAATATTTTATCAACAGCATTAATTACTCAATGTTCAAAATAAAAATATAAGTGATTTTTTTTTCCTAAATCAATAATTTACGAAACGTTTAAACTTTAAAATAATAAAAATGCATTTATTTTTTTAAAAATAAATGAATATATTTTTATTTCAAGGTTTCGCTGGTCAACTAGCAGCTAAGGCTACAGAAGCGCAGTCCCAAGTTCAAGGTAATTTTTACAATTATAAATCTGTATTTTTAAGCTTTCATAGTTATTAATTGTAACTATTTAAAGAAAATAATTTTTTTTTTTTTACGAATTGTATTTGGTATACGTTATTTTGTGTTGATTTAGAAGAAAAAAATTTGCATTCTCTTATATCTCAAATTGCAAATCATTAAAAATTGTGTAAAATGAAAGATTTTTCCTGTTCTATGCATTCTTTAAATCTGAATCCAAATGAATACTCAAAATTTATTTTCAAGTCTTCTTTTTTCCTGTTAAAGACATGGGTTTTTTAATTTTTTTAAAAATGTATTTCATTTAAATTGAAATACCAAGAAAAGTACAAAAATTTAGATGGCTGATTGTATATAAAGAAAGATATAAATGATTACGAATGAGGTATCAAATGGATGGGGAAAACTTACTCGTTTACTCGTCACTCAATAGTTACTCGTTATTGACAGTCTTTCACCGTTACTTTAGAGGTTTAACGAGTAAGGAATACTTTAGAGGTTTTAATTGGGAGAGATATCAAATTTAACAAAATAATATGTGGCTATACAGTAATTTATTAACTGATTATTATTAATTAATTAATTATTTATTTATTTATTTAATTTTAAATTATGTATGCATGTAGGGGGAGGGGGACCTGATGGCCGAGTGGCTAGCTCTCTGGCTCTCGGTACCATAGGCATCGGGTTCAAATCCCGGCGTTGCCCATGGGTGATTGTAGTGGTTCGGAATCCACTTTAAAAAGTAGGTCCCGGTGCAATATGATCGTAGAGCGTTGCGGGGGCATTGTTACTCCGCGTCCGTGGCTTATCTTCAAGTTACACGCGCCCCCTGGATAATGCAAAGTGAGTACGTCTATGCAGCGCGTACCTTAAGGCATCCAAGACCAAGCTGTCTAAGTGTTTGCCAGCTGCATTAGAACAAAAAGAAATGTATGCATACATTTTTTTTTGTGCGTATATATGTATGTAATGTGCGCGTGTATAAATGTGCGTGTGTTCGTTTGATGTAAAAAATTAATAATGATGACTATCTAAATTATATAATTCTGTAGTGGTTATTTTATATCCATATATCATTCGTGATTTCAGGCGATGAAAACATGCAAAATAATTGTACAATCAGCTTTTATCGTTACAGTTAATGATAAATATAGCAACATTTCACGTAATAAGTCATGCTGTGTTTCCCATGTGATAATAAGAATTGTCATTCTGAATAATTACGCTAGAGACCTCTGAAGATAAGATAGGAGTTTAGATTCTAAAATATCACTGATACACTGCTGATTAAACAACTTATTTGAAATGTGTTGGTTTATTTGGAGAATTTTTCTATCCTCATAACATAATTGACTACGTTTTAATGTAACCGTCACTCGAGTGGATTACGCAAATTGTGAAATGTCATTGTACAGAGCATTGACCGTTTAAGTCAGCTTACATAAATAACTGTACAAGTAACACGCTGAGTGCGGGATAAATGTTTTGATTATTGAATTTTCTAATGTGAATTCAATAACCCAAGTTGGATGATTTTCTTTACAATAAAAATGTTATTGAGTGTTTAAAAAGACGCATTTATACACTGGCATAATGCATACCAAAAGAATTTCAAAATGATACGTAATAGTACTGCATTTTATCATGCTCAGAATTTGGTCAATATAACAATTCAAAGCATTTGAAATACCTTCAAACAGAATCTGGATTCGCCAGAAAAGAGTTCGTTTCCATTTAGTCGTTATGTATCACCCTTTTTCAAACGGCCATTTGAAATAACTCGTTCAATCACGGAATTTGTGGGTGTGCACCGCGTGCCGTTGGTCAAACAGAATGGCCGATCTGGCGCTCAGAAAGGTTTCGGGTTCGTTGCCATGTTTTTAGTCGTCATGTCAAGCTTTCAGACTTCCTTTGCTCCATCACAACAGAAGCTGTTTTGGTGTTCATGATTCAAAGGTAATCATAATAGAAGAAAAACACCCTTTTCTTTTAGTGTTTGTGATTCAAAGGAAATCGTAATAGAAGAAAGGCTATTAGTTATTTCTCTAATAATGTGTAATTAATAGGCTTGAAGGCATTTCTTATTTTCTCATTATTACATTAGTGTTTGGAATGACGCTGTACGGTGTTGCAAAACTGAATAAATTCTGTTAAATAGTGCCTGTTTTCACGTAAATTCGCGAACATTTGAATACCAGAAGCCCACGACATTTTTTGTACCTTCTTTTGTCATTGGTAGTGCATTACTATGCTGATATCTCTCTCAAACCTGAAAACAAATCAAGATATGAAAAAAAAAAAAAAAAACACGTTTTAACAATACTCGATTTTTTTTTTTTCTCTCTCTCACATTTAGAAAATTACATTTGCAAATTACATTTTCACTTTCTGTGATGATATATGTACTTTTTGGTATGGTACCTGTACTTTTTATTTTCTTAAAATTGAATTTTCTCGAAACTCTTTAGAAAAGTGTTCATTAAATAGCTTTGATACAGGTTTTTTTTCTACATTTGTGCTTGCATGTCATTTGCATATTCCTTGTTGTTATTCTAATAATTTGCATACTATACATCTTAGTTTCCTACCAATACCGATTATCAGCGTTTATGTTGTGGTTTTAATTCACAAAAATACAATCAACTAACTCATGGTAATGCAAACAAAGTAGCATGAAATAGGATGAGAATTTGAATTCATTGGCGGCGTATGTTGCAAACATTTTTTTTGAGAAATGGTGAGATTCAGTTACAATTGTGGCAGGGTGTGTAAGAGTCTTGCATCGTTACTTGGATTATCTGATGAAAGTTTCTCATATTATGATGAGGGACAATTATCTCTGAAAGTTTTACGGGAAAACATTATCCAATTTATATATAAGATGCCTGATTAAAAAAACCAGTTGTTCAAATAATACTTTTGAAGTTATATTTGTAGTATAACTTTTTAAGTGAAAATTGATTATCTCCTTTAAATATATCTTTTATTTATATCTCAAAAAAAAGTATTCTACCTCAGAATAAAAAAAACATTGTTTATGAATTTCAATTGATTTCGTTTTTAACATATTTTATCATTTATTTCGTCAATGTACTTGAATGTATAACGCCAAGTGATTAATTTATTAGCTTCTGTAAACATCATTACGATGAATTAAAAATATTGATGGTGATTTCCCTTTTTGCTATTGATAGTACAATCTCTCAAATACTGGAACTAATTTTTATTATTATTATACAACAATATCAATTATGCAATAACTACATCAATATTGAATAATAAAAAAAATTTACTGTTAAATTACTTAACAGCAGCATCCAAATACTTTTTGAGTTAACTCAATTATCAACTTAGGACAGCCATAGAAAATCTAAATAATAATTTGAATTTAAAATAATATTTGAGTTACCTAACTTTGGAATTTTTAGTAATTATTATTTAAATGCAAATAGTAACAATTTTCTTTTAACAGAATTGTTTTTAAAGTTTGAAATCTCTAGGTAATTTAATATTTATTTAAAGATAATTTTTTGTCTTGATAATTAGTGTGAAAATATTTTATTTGGAGAGAATAATCTGCTAAAAGTACGCACTAAACACTATTTTTTATTATCCCCCTCCCTCCCCCCTCTATCATGTATTCAATCGGTTCAAACAGAACAGCATCATATTCACATTTGATGAAAGATTGCTACTCAAAATTATATAGTTCTATATGACAACAAGGACCTGATAGCCGAGTGATTAGCGCTCTGGCAGTCGGTGCCACAGATTTCGGATGGGAGTCCCGGCGGTGTCATGGATGTTTGTAGTGGTTTGGAATCCACTTTAAATCATAGGTCCCGGTCATAAGGTCATATGACTGCAGAACGTTGAACGTAGGGCTGACAAACCTATACTGTAAAAAGAAAACCTCTGCTGTCTCCAAATCTGCGAGTAGGTGGACGGCCTTGGCCAACCCTGGGCTGTAGTGGCAAGGAATTACTCAGTTATATGATAACTTGACGTCATACTTTTAGTGTCCTTAATTTATTGTACTATGTATATTGCAGTGATTTAGATTCTTTATTATTACATGTATTATTTATTAAAAGTATCACTGCAGAATCTACGATTATAACAAAAGGTTCATAAATTTTTCTAAAATAAACCAGAAAACTATGTTTCGTCACACTGGAATCCATTATTTTTAACTCTTATTAATGCAGCTCTTATTAATAGGACATATAGTATCATGGAATTTTACACCAGATTATGCATTACGAAAGCTTTAGTAATGTATAATATGAAGACCTAAAAATAATATCAATTTTATTTGTTTCTTCTATCATATAATTTTTTTATTATTATTTCTTCTTTTTATGCGTCTAAAATAAAAGGAAGGTACCTAATGGCGGAGTAACTAGCGCTCTAGCACTCGGGGCCACTGATTTCGTAGTTGAATCCCGGAGGTGCCATGGATGTTTGTAATGGTTTTTAAGAGCGTAGGTCCCGGTCTAATATGACTATAGAGAGTGGGGCTGATAACTTTACTTCGTAAAAAGAAAACATCTCCTGTAACGAAAGTACCAGTAGGCAGACGGCTTTTTTCCACCATGCGGCCATTGTACCAATAAAAAAGAAGAAGAATAGAAAGAAGTGTAAAACCGAGTCTAAAAAAGATAGTAAGGTACAAAGAAGGAAAATTCTGAAATGCAATAGAAAAAATTGTCTGGAAATCTTTTGTGATGATTTAAAAAGAAAATCTTGCCCTATTTCATTATAAACTTAGTAAAGAAACATATCAAAATAAAGGACTTTGAAGGAGAAAATTAATTATACTTAAAGAGATAATTTTCCAAAAAATTAGTGATGCAAGAATTAAAGAATTGATTCAGATTGTACCACAATTTTTAAAAAAAAATTAAAGCTAAATATTGAAAATAAATTCTGATACAATAATGATTTAAGGAAAATTTTATCTGAAAATTTTTCTTGAATCCGGAAAATTTAAACTTAGAAGAAATCATTGATGTTTTCATACTGTAAATATTACAGGTATTATTTAGAATAATATTTAATTAAACCAAAAAGGTTTTAACGTTAAGCATATCATTCTCTTATTTATTAATTATAAATATATATTTATTTATAAAAGTTACATATTTTTATATAAATATATATTTATAATAGTTATTTTAAAAATATTTATAAGAAAATTCAAGGAATAATCCTATTTTCGACTAATTTTATAATCTAGATTAGATAAGTTTTTTTTTCAGTTTGTTTTTCATTTTGTATTTTTATAAGCATATCACTAAAAATAAAGATATAGAAATCTCATTTAAAGAGTTATTAATTTATATGTTTGTCTTTAAAACTATTCTCATTAGTGATTTGTTATGATATAATATCAGATTTTGGACTATTAAAAAAGTTTTCTTTTTATTATATGTACATAAAAAAACTTGATTATTGATTATTTTATATTTTATATTTATTATAATAATTAAAAACAAAACACGTTCTTTTACACGTTAAAAAAGCTTTAAGGTGTAGCCTATTTTGTATTATTTATTCAGTATTTTTTGACATAGTTATTTTGCGAATTAATACATCACATCGCTGCATATTTTTCCGTATATGTATACGTATTTATTAGTGTAAAGGAATATGTCCTAATAGAATGACGTTCATGTAATATTGCTTCAGTCAGACACAATGAGATAGTGGAGGATATCACAGATGGTATGAAGAAGATTCCCGCACGTTGAATGATGGAAAATGATGACGTTAGTACAGTTCGGGTCTGTCGCATAGTCAGACAATCTTATCTCACATTCGCGTACACATTGTACTGCATCCTACTAGAGCAGGGGTCTCCAAACTTTTCGACCTTCGGGCCATACTGTTTACTCCAGTAAGTACCGAGGGCCAAAACCGTTTTAATTTTTCTGCCATTATCTATAATTTCTAGACCAGTCTCCGAGTACGCGCTCTGAGCGAGCATACGCTTGCTAAATTCACTTCATTCTCCAAAATGAAGTACATACAAATGAATTTTTTTACAAGTGGATATCACGCGGTTTCATTCGCGTTAATTTAGCTTTTCCGTTCCTGAGGGATTTTCAGGATAAAAATCATATGTTTGATTCAGGATATATACATTCCAAACATCGATATACATACATATGCGATACTCTTTACCCCAACATAACTACCGAGGGTAGCTGCGGGATGTTCACAAGTTTACAATGTTAGTGGGATGTTCAATCAATCAATTGTCAATCATTTGTTAGTTGTTATGCTTAAGTTAAATTTTTTTTGTATTATGCTTGTCATTAAGCTTTACCTAGCAAGTCAATAAAACCGAGTTATTATCATTCTGTCTTTTTTTTTAATCCAACTTATTGCAGCAACAATAAACTATTCGCTGTTTCGGACCGGATTGATGCCACTGGCAGGCCGGATTTGGCCCGCGGGCCGTAGTTTGGAGATCCCTCTTCTAGAGTCTTCGTTTCGTCCGATACGTATCATGCAACAACCATTCCTGTCAGTAACTTTATGAAATCAAGTCCGTTAGATCCAAGAGAAGCCTTAAGTTGCTTTCACGCCAAAGCGTCAGCGGTGAGGAGTGGTGCGTCGACCAATTATAAACCTCGAATATCATACGCTGAAGCTTTTGATTGATCAACACTCATCGCTCAATGACTTAGTGTGAATATGGCTTTTTGCTTATATGGACTTATTTCGTTTTTTTTTAACGAGAAACAAATCAGCTTTGCCATTCATACAGTAAGTTTACAACGCATGACTTCAGTGAATTTGTTTGCGCGGGAAAAAAAGGCATATAACACAAAGGGCGCTATCCTCATTAGTAATGAGCAATAGAATGTTTCATGCATTTGATGAAGATAAATTTTGGATGTGAGCGCATTGATACATTCATTATTTGAATAACAGCTGTGCCTTACATTTTATTTTGTATCTTACTTTTATTTATTTTAAGTATTTTTTAACTTTTGAGTACCATATTAATTGAATTTTAGAAACTTTATCTGTTATTTTTATTTACTAGCATTAACGCAGCCAATTAAAATTTAAACCTATTTATGAATAAAGATGAGGAGGTTTAGGGATATTTCCCCCCATTGGTACTCCGTAATCGGTACGCCAGTTGCCAGTTGCCTGTGTCTTACTACTAAAACTACTATTTTACTTTAAAGATAACAAATTCTATCTGATAAAGTGTTTGTTTGATATAACCAATCTGCTTCAAATATCTAAGTTATTCTACATCAATTGAAATCATATAATTCCCAATGTATCGAGCGTGCCATAAATGCGTTTTTGATAGTTCTACAGGGAAATAACAGGAAATTATGAAAAAAGCTGTAGTGTGTCCAAAAATTCACGGAGGATTTGAATTTCTTAAAATCTTTAACAATCTGGAATATTTGATAGTTAAAAAGCTAATTTTCCTTCAAAATGCACCTTTAGACTGTGTTCGGGAGAGGTAAAAGAGGATTTGTTTTAGAAAACAAATCCTCTTGTACCCTCTATTAAAAGCGTTATTTCTAGCGTGAATCTTAAGACATTTTTTTATAACAGCCAGGAATTTTTCATTGGATGACCATAATTAGCATTCATTGGCCACTAAAATTTAATCATTCGCATTATTGAACAAAGAACTTTTCAAACGAAATTCAGAGATGATCAAATTAATGTTTCAGAGTATCTTTTCTGTTCATTTTTCAAAAGAGTGTTCATAATTTCGACTGAAAATCCAATAAACAGAGAAAAAATAAAAATAATAATAAATGTGTAGTCTTCTCGGGTTACTAAAAAACACTTAAGTAAAATAAGAAATATTTCCTTTTAATTTAAATAAATGTTTATATGTATTTAGAAATCATTTGAATTTCCTATAAGAAATATACTTGTTAAAAAAATTCTTACCAACAAAAAATTTCAATAAATTCTATGTAATAATTAAAGAGCTTTCAAAACACCTAATAGGGAACCAATCTAAAGAATTATATTAAGAATCTAAGAATTAAAATTTTAAATAAGTACCAAAACTTTTTTAAAGAAATATGAGGGTAATAAAGATTTTTAAGAAATTAAACAAAATATTTCAATTTTGCTAATTACAATTCACATAATTACAAAATATATATCTTTTATAATAAATTATTTAATAAAACGAAGAAAAAAAATAATTTATTAAAATTATTGCTTTTCTTTTAAGAATGTAGAAAGATTCGATCCAAAATTTTTTTAAAAGTATGCTTTTATGAAGAATATGTAATAAATTGCCATAACACGAAAAGATATCAAAATGAAATGCATCTATAAATTACATAATTTTAGTTGATATTTTTTTCAGTTCAAGGTTATTATTTTTTGTTAATGGTATAAATTAATTCTTAATATTTTTTTAAAAAATAATAATGAATTGTTTTTTTTAAATCTCATAAATATTTTAATTTCTTATTTAAAAATTTAAATAAATTTTTATTGTTTCACGTTTCATTTTTAAATCTTTTATATATATTTTTTAATAACTATTTAATTATATGTTTGCATTTCAGTTACTGATCCGTACCAACTTCTCAGTGCTGCTAGCAGTCGTTTAGCTTCACAAGGTAATTTTTATTCATTTTAATCTTAACAATTAATTTTGGTATAAAAGTTTTTTCGAAACAATTTCAATTATACACAAATATTTTTCATAAAAGCCTAAGAATTTATTAAAAATTTAGCAAAACATTTAACCAGAAAGAAGTATATATGTTTAATTTCATTTTTTAGGATTATTTTTTATCACATATTAATTATAATTCATAACTCGGTGCATCGGGCAGGCAAACCTACCCCTTAAAAAGAAATCTGCCAGTAGCCAGACAGCGTTGACTCATCATATGGCTGTTGCACCAATGAAGATTTGGTTTGGGTTGTCTGTCTGTGGTAATTTTTTTGCTACTACTACGCCACACCACTTCACTGCACCTAGAGCTGAGTTGGTCCTTTTCAGTTTGGGACTGATGTGGGTGAGAAATCTGATTGGGCTCTGTGACGCTCTACGGTCATATGAGACCGGGACCTACAGCTTAAAGTGGATTCCGAACCACTACAAACATCCATGGTACCACCGGATTCGAACCCGAAACCTGTGGTAACTAGTGCCAGAATGCTAGCCACTTTGCCATCAGGCCCCAATGTCATTTTTTTGCACACGCTAATTATATCGGGACCTACAATTTAAAGTGGATTCAGAACCACTAACGCTACTTGATTGCTAATTGGCTAGTGCTGTGGCCTTTGGTACCCCATGCCCCATTTTCGAATCCTGGCGGTGGCATGGATGTTTGTTAGTGGTTCGGAATCCACGTTAAACTGTAGGTCCCGGACTAATTCGCCCGAAGTGTGCTCAAAATGACTGTACAGCGACCAATCAAACCAAACAAAATCAGAACTACTAACAAACATCAATGCTATGACCAGGATTCGAACTTGAAACCTGTGGCACCAAACGCCAGTGAAGAAGAATTTATAAACCACATCAACAAAAAGCGTTTATAACAAAATCTGTAATTATTATGCTTCAATTCGAAACATTTAAATATAATCTATAAAGAGATTAAATGCTCAATATTGCTGTAGAAAGTAACTCTTTAGAAAAATGTAATCTTTTCAGAGATTTAAAGTAAATCTTTAAGAAAAAAAATCCTAAATTTTAAAAAGTAAATCTATTAAGAAAGAAATTTATTCATAAATGATATTGCCATCTTATTATCAAAATAAACTACAGCTAACTAAATCTAAAGCTGCCTGATGGCCAATTGGCTAGCGCTCTGGAAATTCACGTTAAATTTTAGGTCCCTGTCTAATTAGCTTAAAGTGTGCACAAAATGACCTTAGATCGCCAAACCAAGCCAAATACAATAAATCTAAATCCCATGCTAAAAATATTTTAGCCTAATTTAAGAGTAACATAAAATGATGTGACTAGTTCACAAAAAATGTAGCTGATTTCAGAAAAATAAAAACTAATTCTATCAACGTTAATTAATGTCTAATTCGATCAATGATATTATTAGAATCGATTAAAATAAAAACGTCCCAAAAAAATATCTATTTATAAATTATTTTATTCATGTCATAGGATTTCAATGTATTTTTGTTAAAATTTAAAGTAATAAAAAATATAGTAAAACTCAACTATGATATCGTTCCAAATTTGTTTTAAAAGAAATTAATTTAGTGTAACAGTAAATAATTGCCTTGCAACAGATGTACAGAGCAAAAGAAATCAATTCACGACAAACAATAGAAGCCGTACAAATCGATTTTTTTAAAACCCCAAACTTGTCGCATCTGAAGTGTCTATCAAGTCTGCGTGGGGCACAGATGGCGACGAAGCCTTATTAACAATGGCCGTGATTGCGGTCAACTTCAGTTGAAGTGTTGACTTTCACAAAACGACGAGGGGAGTTTGTGGTGTTGACATTTCAATCTACATCCATTAGCAATCAATCCCGCCATCTTTTATTTTTATTTTTTTATTCCCCACATATGTTCTGTAGTCAAGCACCATTAGAGCGATATCCATTTTAGCTGACATGCGCACAAAAATGTTCGAAACAGGTTTTTTAAAAGCCATTTTCTTCTAATGTTTGGATATCAGTAGAAGAAAATAAACATTTTCTTAATGCTTTTTAATGCACTTCAAATTATTCTGACGATTCTATATTAGTGGTCGCCAGGATGGTCGATATCGACCCACAAGTTTCTATAAAACTATATAAGACCTCGTTGTAGGAGGAATATTTAATTCTGTTAACTTGAATTGCCTAGATTGTAAATGGAAAAATAATTAATAGGAAGAGTGATATGATTTGAATTTGGCGCTCTGTGCCACAGGTTTCGGATGCGAGTCGCGAAGTGCCGTGGATGTTTGCAATGGTTCGGAATTCACTTTTCGGAAAACATCTCCAGTTTCTTTTCGGAAAACATCTCCAGTTTCGAAATCTGCCAGTAGGCAGATGGCCTTGTCCTACCATGGGGCTGTTGCAAAACTGAAGAAGAAGATGTGATTTGAAATGAAACATGGAATTTAATTTGTGAGAACACTGACATGATTTAGAATGGAACATGAAATGGAATTCGTGGTAACAATGACATGATTTACAATGACATCGTGACATCGTGGTAACAATATGGGATGGAATTACCATAAAGTAAAAGAATAAAAGAAATTAGCATACTTCGTTTTCAATTTAGTTGAAGAATCAAACTTTATGTATTACTAACAAATATGCCCCAGCGTTGCCCAGAAATTAAAATTTTTTGAAAGAAACATTTTTATGGCATATTCTTACTAAGGAAAAAAAAGCACAGTATTAAGCGTTTGAGATTTTAAATAACTGGCCTTAAATGATATAAATTGGCTTAATAAAGCAATAATTTTTGTCCAAGTATCCCCAATAATGTCTTCATTCCTTTATTCTGTTAGCATTTGCTTTTAAGAATATAATAATGTTAACTGGAAAATTAACTAGAACTCATTTTATTGTATTATTATTATTATTATTTTACTGCACTTTAACACACGCTGTTTTTAAAGGTACAGTAGATTAATAATTAATAATTTTAAAGTTCAAGTTTTAAATTTCATAAATTTTTCAATATTTATGCCATTTTTTATCATATTTAACTCTCACTTATGTGCATATATACACACAAAATTTAAACAAATCACAAATATTACATACATACACACAAATTAGCAAAAATATACCTCAATTTTCTAATGATACGACTGCAATATTAATTTTCATTTCCTGTTACTGTTTCAGGAAGTGGACAAATCCAACTGTGGCAGTTTCTTTTAGAACTCCTGTCCGACAGCAGCAATTCAAGCTGCATTACCTGGGAAGGTACAAACGGCGAATTCAAGCTAACAGACCCCGACGAGGTCGCTCGCAGATGGGGTGAAAGAAAAAGCAAGCCAAACATGAACTATGACAAACTGAGCAGAGCTCTTCGTTACTACTACGACAAAAACATCATGACGAAAGTTCATGGAAAGAGATACGCTTACAAATTCGACTTTCATGGTTTGGCACAAGCGTGCCAACCAGGCAGCAATGATCCGACGACTTACAAGTTTCAGTCAGATTTCTTCTTGCCAACGTATCACACTCCAAAGTTGAATTATCTCACTCCCCGAGCAAGCTCTATTCCATCAACTTCTCAAGGACCATTATTTAGTCCAGCCATGTCTGGATCTTATTGGTCAGGACCATCTCCAACATGCAATTTGTATCCTAATTTGCAAGGACATTCTTTATCGCATCATGCCCATAGAACAAATGGACTGGGTACTTATTACTGATTCTTGCGAAGTGGCACGAATCTTATGGTCAGGACCTTCTGTAACATGCAACTTGTATCCTAATTTGCAAGGACATTCTTTATCGCATCATGCCCATAGAATAAATGAACTGGATACTTATTACAGATTGTTGCTAACTGGCATGAACAGAATAAGTCAAATTTCTTGTTTTTCTGATGCTTGATTGAAATTCTATATATTTCTTTTTCATTTAATATAATATGTATCATAGCGAGAACTAGTCAGACATTTTTGAAATCACTCACGATTGAAATTTTGTTCAAATTAATTATTGAAAATCCCATTTCCATTTGTGATGTCTGCCAAATATCTTGAAATAGATTATGAATAATAAAAGAGAATTTTCTTTTATTAACAGCAAAGCAGTATGATTGATTACTTCAGTATTGTACAAAATGTTAATAACACTTAATTATAGCTTAATGATTTACTTTGACAAAATTTTCATTTTTAAAGAATGTTTTAATATATAAATTTATATATTAACATAGCATGAAAAATAATTAAAGTTAAGCAAGATAAATTAAGTTGGATTATATGTAATAAAATACAGAGCGTATGTGCAATTAATGTCTTTCGTCACTAATATTGAGGTTTCATTTAATTTTTCATCAACAGACTAATAAACGATTTTCCAAGACAAATATTAAACTTTTCAATGATAATCACGAATCTTTTATCATTTATACATGTGTGTCCTTTTTTTTTTTTTTTTTTTTTTTTTTTTTTTTAACAAAATTTATTATATTTGGACTATTAAGGCTTGTTATCTTTCCTTCTTTGTGTATCACCGTATATAATTTTTTCAATCATAATTAACAGAATGAAATTTTATAAATATAGCTTTAAAAGCACACAAAAAAATTTCGACAACTAAAATCGCCATCAAGTCTCCTCGTTTATGAAAGCAGTGACTACGTAGTCAGGCTGTTGGTACATTGTTTTCAGATTGTGGCAATATATCTCGCAATGATAAGCAGGCTGCTTGGTCGGAAATTTACGCATTTTCTTCTATACGATACGCAAATGCGAGACAGTTACCCCTAATAGTCCTTCCAGAAGGCATTGTCTTCCCCTCCTTACCCATTGGTACCCCATAGGAGGTAAAATGTTTTTTTTTTTTTCAATGGCAGATTATGAACAATTACAGCAATAAAAAGAACAACGACAACAAAACCTGCTGCAACAGAGTTCATTAATCTAACATATCTTTAGCCTCCCAATATCGCTCGGCGGGAAAAGTCTTGCTCAGAGCAGGACAGTGAAATAGATGCGTGGAGTCCATGGCTTCTCCAGAGGTGCATAACAGGGAAGGAACAATTTTGAGTCTGTAAAGATGGTTTCGCAGGCAGTCGGTTGTCAAATTAGCTTCCATAATAGTAAAGACATCAATATCCTTCTCACACAGAGTCAGCAAAAGCTCTGCGCGCTTGGATTAAGACAGTCCACCGGCATTCCACTGTAGGACTCGAAGACTATCAAAGTGAGGGGAGGAAGACATAATGCCAAATTGTAGATCTTTTAGCCACTAAAAAGTGTTACCAGGTGCACCACGGGGAGGTAGATCTACTGCGCACCAAAGGTAAAATGTGGATAAAAGAAAAAGAAAAGGAGCTAACTGCCCCGCATTTGCTTGTCGGTGGGCTTTTATGGATTCTCTAACATAGAGGATCCAAAACACTCCCACCAGGCAGCCTGGCTATAGATTCAAGAGGCTTTACACATATTGTCACAATCATCATCGAGTCTCATCGTTTCAATTTACTTTTATTAAAACCAAGATATATGACATGTTGCATTGCAGTGCTGGAATTTAAGGTTATCTACAGTGGTGTTGTTAAATAAACTAAATCATCTCCTTCACTAATAATAAAATCCCTATAATACAATTAAATTAATATCAACAGATAAACTTTTAAAGTAACATAACATTTACTAATAGGATCCTCACTAATCTATTCCCTGGTATTCCATTAAACAAGTATCGTCAAACCTTCATTAAATAAATTTCCAGCGTTGTGTTCGGCAATAACAAATAGAATTCCACATCTAGAGAATAAAATTAAATAAAAAGTAAATAAAGAAAAGAAAATTTACAAATGAATATATATATATCTTGATATGTGACGCTTCATTCGTTATATTGACATATTGAATTAGTTTTTTCGCTCTTTTTATATGCTATTATTCACATGCATCACTACGGAATAATTCTTCAACAGGCTCAAATGTTCACACTTACGGCAGTTCTTTAGTAGTGGGTTCATTGAAGATACCTTTCAATCACTGTATTCTGCTCTCAACCAAACAATGAATTCTTTCTAGAGGATACAACTTGGTTGTTTAGTTACACAATCACTCCGGATTCCAGTTTTCTGACACTGTACAGCAAGAGCACTTGTTTTCAACAAATGAGCAGGCCTCTTCAGCAAGAATCTCTATTAACAATTCGACGAATATCCCCAGCTATTCTTATAGGAGGCCATCAACTTTTTTTTCTTTACATCTTGGTCCTTCCATAATTTTAGATCATATCCTCTTTACTTCTCACTGATTTTTATTATTTTTAAAAATCGCTTTATATAGGAAGGATTGAATTTTTAATTTTTCCCCATATGATTATTTGACCCCTGATCCACTGTACACATGTTCTTTTCGCATTTAACATGAGCTGATGATGATTATTTGGAATTTCCGTCGATGGAGATTCAAGAGTCTATTTAGATTAGTCCCCTATTATGTTGTAAGTTGTGGCATTTTATGGTCGGCATGCTGAAAAGATCCACTTTAAGGCTGTTAAGTTATTAATCAATCTTGACTTTTACTATGCAGCACCCATTATGACACACCTTTTTATTCACAAAGGTTGGTTTGGTTTGGTTTGTTGATCTACGGTCATATTTTACGCACTTTAGGACAATTAGACCGGGATCTTCAGTTTAACATGGATTCCGAACCACTAATAAGCCTGCATGCCACCGTTAGGATTTGAACCTGAAGCCTGTGCTACAAAGTTGCCAGAGCGCTAGCCACTATATTCACAAAGAAGAATTGGGGAGAAGAATGCTAATTAGATAACTGGATCTATAAAGACCCCCACAATGGAGCTGCTGAATTGCGCCTTTCCTTTCTTTGTGACGCAAACCACCCACACCGACTTATTCGAAGAATTATTATTTCTTTCCAAAAAAATATATATAAAAAAATTACAAATTACAAGTTAATACAGTTTTGGACCAAAAAATATAATTTAACAATGTAAAAATTTAATTTAAATAATAAATTTATATCTGTGCAATACGTCGAAACGGCACTACTTTATAGCATCTATTTTTAAAACAAGTAATATAAAAAAAAAAATTTTGAAGTCAATTCCTACTATATTACAGAAAAGTCACTATATTGCAGAAAAGTTCTTTACAAATAAAGTTGAAATTTTCTTCTTACATCTGGCGCCATCTATTATTAGATACATGTAATTTAAATCTAAAAAAACTAAAATTAATGAATTAAATTTAATTAATTAATTAATATTTGAAAAAACTGTATTAACATCAAGTGTCATCCGTTGCAAGTTCAAAAAAATGTATTTGAACTTGAGTGGATGAATAAAAAGTATTTTATGAACGATTGAAAATTTGAACAAGATATATATAGGGAGAGTGTGAAGTAATAGTACTAATTGAAAAAATCATGATCCAAAGGCTCTACAAATATATTGGAGTGTCATTTATTACTCAATCGACCTTCACAAATCGACTTCAAAAATATCCTTACATGTAAATATTTCTCTGGTAAGTTTTATCTTGTAGTTTTTAGAGAATAACCACAACATAGTCATGTACATGCCCGCTAATATAAGACGTTTATCGCACCTGAATTGCACCAGATACATCAAACATTTAAAACAGTATATGAAAAATTATATTTTTTTAAAGCCTAATTTGTTATTTGTTAATAAGATACAAAAAAAATACCGATTTAGATTATTTTTAAAACAAAAATTTCTGCAGAAATCCTAAAACTTTTAACAATTTAAAATTAGAATATTCTATTTAAAAGGCATGAAAATATGATTATTCCACACATAAGTTTAAAGTAATAGAATGAATTATATTCTACAAATATATTTAAAAATTGTGGTATTTATGATCCCTAAAAGAGTTGCAAAGGATTGTTAATATAAGGAAATAGCACAATAAAAATTGTTTAAAAGAAATGTTTGGGCTAAAGTAAACATTTGATTGAAAGAATAAAGGAAATTTTATACTTTCAGTGGGCGAACGTTTTATTAACTCATTATTTTAATAATGAGTCATAACGATGCTGTTATTTTATTTTTTACTCTTTCCAAACATTCTTACTAATCTTATAATTTGTTCTTATGAAGTATATTGTTTGCTCAGATAATGTTCGCATTTTTCATTTAAAATTTTATTTTCATTCGCATTTGTGACAGGGTCTTTTGGACTTGATGTAGGCTGTCTGTAACGGGAGTGATTAATAACAATAGAG
The DNA here is from genome assembly GCA_021605075.1 of Caerostris darwini. Taxonomy (NCBI): domain Eukaryota; kingdom Metazoa; phylum Arthropoda; class Arachnida; order Araneae; family Araneidae; genus Caerostris; species Caerostris darwini. Next base: position 252,096 of record BPLQ01006558.1, read on the forward strand.
AGTTTTTGCGTACGTTACCGTAGGACGTCCGTTAGCTTTTTCTCCCTAGCGCGCATGCTCATAGGAAACCTATGAGCATGCGTGCTAGGGAGAAAAAGCTAACGGACGTCCTACGGTAACTAACGTACGGTATGCAAAAACTCTCTATTGTTTATTCAGTTATGTTTTATTTTATATTTCGGTTTCAATAAGTATTTATTTATTTATTTAATCTTTATATAATATTCGCGTTCTATTCTCTTTTTCGTATTTTTAGTTTTCTTGTTTCGTATAACATATAGTATAAATTCGAAATTAAACATTTTATTTATTTTCTCCTTCCAATTTTACATTCCGTGGTTGTATGAGATAAACAAATCCAGTTAAATTAGATATTATAAGTTTTCTTTTATCAATAGAGTGTGTTAAAATCACATTTTTATACTTGTTTAAATGCAGCCTGCATAACTTCAGGCCATGTCTGCACGTAGGCATAAAAATATATATTTTAAATATATAAAGGATTTTTTTTAATTAAGTAATTCAATTCAATATATTTAAAAATAAAAAATAAAAAACACGAAAAATACATGTTTATGGCAAAAAGTAAAATTTTATTTTACTTTAGAATAGAATAAGCTTTGAATGCTATTGCTGAAAAGAGACTTGTTAATTAATGTGGACTAGCCAATAGCTTATGTAACGGAAGCTTTTTCAAAGCACATGTGTGAAAGCATGCGAATATAGTAACCATAATTGGGGTAACTTTACGTATGGTAACCCTAAAAGTCAGCTTTGGTCATCTCTTAGTCATTTGCATGTTTGTTACTTCCTTTGTTGATCATTACTAACAGTTGGGCTGACATGTTCGTAGGCTGACACATAGATGGCGCTACTAGTATTAAATCCATGATTTTTACTTAGTCCTAACCTTCAAAAGACACGTTTATAAATTTGACAGCTGTTGCACTATTGGTATGTGAGTTATAACATTTTTAGTGAAGCAACTTTTGTTAGTTTGAAAAAATGGATAAAAAGGAATTTCGTGTGTTAATAAAGCATTGCTTTTTGGGGAAAAAATATACTATTGAAGCCAAGGCTTGGCTCGATAAACATTATTTGGACTTTGCACCAGGAAAATCCCCCGTAGAGAAGTGGTTTGCTAAATTTAAACGAGGCGAAATGAGCACCGAGGACGATGCACGCAGTGGACGCCCCAAAGAGGCTGTTATCGACGAAAACATCAAAAAAGTCCACAAAATAATTTCTGATAATCGTAAAGTGAAGTTGATTGAGATAGCTGAGACCCTAAAAATATCAAAGGAACGTGTTGGACATATCGTGAATGAATATTTGGATATGCGAAAGCTCTGTTCAAAGTGGGTGCCGCGCAGAGCTCACAATCGACCAAAAACAACAACGAATTGATGATTCTAAGCAGTGTTTGGAGATGTTCAATCGTAATAAACCCGAATTTTTGCGTCGATATGTGACAATGGATGAAACATGGCTCCATCATTTCACACCGGAGTCCAATCGACAGTCAGCCGAGTGGACTGCACGTGATGAACCTAAAAATGCTATAACTCACATACTAATAGTGCAACAGCTGTCAAATTTATACACGTGTCTTTTGAAGGTTAGGGCTAACTAAAAATCATATGGATTTAATACTAGTAGCGTCATCTATGTGTCAGCCAAGGAACCTTTCAGTCCACCTGTTACATATTACAAGCAAGATTAATTTCATAATCCTTTAAACATCTGTATTTAATTACTAAAAATTTAGTCTAAATGAATTATTTATATATAATTAAGTATATAATTGGTGTATTTCATTACTAGAATGCATTCTGTTTTGATTAGTTCCTCAGTACTATCATTAAGTAATAGTATCAGTATTAAATTTATTTTTAGTGGTTATTTTACAAGAAAAATATGGTTTGCTGAGTTGTTCCCCCCATAAGTTTGTAATACTATAATTTATAAAATAGTAAAGAAACAAGTAATATAAAAACATTTTTTTAAAAGTCAATTCCTATTTTTTTTCCCACTATATTGCAGAAAGTCCTTTATAAATAATGTTCATTCATTTTTTTTTTAAAGTTTATCGGGCACCAACTATTGGTAGATATATGCAACTTAAAATTTAAAAAACTAAAATTAATTAATTAAATTTAATTACTGAATTAATATTTGAAAAAACTGTATTAACATCAAGTGTCATCCGCTACAAGTTTCAAAAAATATATATTTGAACTTGAGTGGATGAATAAAAAGTATTTTATGAACGATTGAAAATTTGAACAATATATATATAGGGAGAGTGTGAGCTAATAGAAGGAATTGAAAAAGTTCTTTAATAAGTACAAATGCTAATTTTGTTAATGTAAATCAAGACAAACATTGGGGGCTTGTGGGATGTGCCCTCCTGCCCCTCTTTGCAAGTTGGTAACAATTGAATTTAAGTATTAAACATAACAAAATTCTCTAAAAATCACTTTCTAAAATATTCATATTTGCAGAGCAAGGACCAGCAATTTACAGAAGTAAATTTGGATTTTCTATGGAGTGGAGTAATTTCCATGGAGTTATTTTCTCTTCCCAAACTTATACTTTTCCAGGAATGTCAGTAGTGGTGGGAAATTATAAACAGCTAAAAATGTGAAGTTAAAATTACCCTCTTGGGGGAGGGCAGATACACACCCGTTTTTGGCAAAGAACTATGCGATTGACAGAATGGGGGGAAGAGGTGAAAAACAGCCAACCTTTGATGTGGTACCTCGCATGGAAAACTCCCCCTTTATATTGTCTCGCAAACTCTTCATAATAATTTGAAAAATAAAAATTATATCTTAAGCGTTGATGCCACTGGAAAGGCAACCACACAAACATATTAGTATGTATGTTTCATTTTTTTTTATTATGGTATTTATTATTTAATGTTTTTAAAAAATATTGCAAAAAAATCGACTAAAATTATGTTTTTAATTTTGGAAAAAATTTTCTTTAGCATGTCTCGAAAATTTTAAAAAATAATAATAATTAAACACAAATTATTGTTCATTACACAGAAGTTTCATTTAGAATCAGAAAAGTTAATTTCAACTCCTATATCATCAAAACTTAATCGGATCTCTAGAAAAAATTATTATAAACTATTTTATCATGTTGAATTGATTGCACTAAAAATCTTTAATGGAAAATTTTGAATTAGAAAGATCTAATGATAATTACAGAAATTATTAAATGTGTCCCATTTTTTTTTTTTTTTTTCTACAAAGGATTTGAAACTGTGAAATATAATCCCCTTAGAGGACAATATATTTTCCATACAGAAAATAATATCCTAAGAAACAAAGATATGGAACATTTTTTAATGAATTACATCTTTAGTAACTATTATCTTTATTACTGCAAAAACTGTATGCCAAAAATACACTAATTGATCACTGTATTTCAAAATACTAAAACTAACCCCATATTAAAAAATTAAATTACTAACATCAGAACTTCCAAGAGATTTAGTTTAATTTAACAATCATATTCTTGACTTAAGTATGATGAGGAAGGATAAAATGGTTATATTTATATATTTTTTTAACACACAAATGTAAAAACTTTAAGCCAGCCACTGGTATAAAAAATCATTGTAAGATTGTGAACTATCAAACACACATTAATTCATATAAATAATAATATTACTGATGTATTATAAAATTCTGCTCATTGAATGAAATAATAAAATGAAGTTTGGTTTTAGTAATTTATATATCCCATAAGTTTCCATACATGCATAAAATTGATTACCTACAAATAACACTTTTAATTTGCATTCAATAACTAGGAGATAAAGTTAATTTGAAACTTAATTTTTTTCAAATCTTTAAAACAAATTCCATAAATAATATATTTATTACATTGTGCACAAAATTTAATTAATAATTGATATATAATTAATATTTCTATAACTAATATTATGTTGTGTAAAAAAAACTTTGAACTTTAAACTTTTTGATTTAATGGTGGAGTTTCAAACTATATAAATTTAAGATTTGTTTAATATATATTTTAATTAACTATCTCACTTGAAAGGAAAATGAAACAAGTTATAGCGATTCAAATTAAAATGGGGCAGTAAATCACATTACTTAAGATAAAATAAAAGCAATACTGCTATAAGTAAAAAAAAATTATAAAAGGAACTTAATATTTTTAATTTATTATATAAACTAGTTTAAAAAAACTATTTGCACTTATAAACAAATTTGAATGTGTTTTTTTAATAAATGTATTCAATACAATTAGAACTAACTTTAAAGGACAGCATAATCAAAAAATGTCAATCTCATAATAAATATACAGATTCATAAATTACAAAGTTCTCAACTTTTAAAATAAACTCACCAATTAATATCATGCAAAACGTAAAATAATAATCATGAATGAATTTTAATTTTTTCATTAATCACACTCCACTTAAATAAATGCACAAAAAATAAAACTTAACTTATTTTATTTCAAAGCTCATCACATGTTCAACTATTTAAAGCAAAAATAAATCTCTTGCTGAAAAATATTACAAAATTAACTGTTATTTAAAGACAAAAGCACCTACTTTGAACAATATTGCTATCGGTATAATGAAACAGCTGTCTGTCACACATTATTTGAACACATATAATTTATGGTATGTTTATACCATAACTATAAAATATTTATCCAAACAAAGCATGTTCTACTTCTCATTTGAAGCAAATTTTACTAGTAATATACAGTATAAAAATACTATGAATAATTTTTATCAAGTGCAGTTTCATTTATCCAAAATTGGACAATATGAATTTTAGAAAAGAGTTACAATTTTTTTTTATACTTCTGAGCAACTGCATATTATATTTTAGACTATAGCAAAAATATAAAATTGGACCCTTTATATTAAAAGAATACAATTTTAACATAAGAATAAAAATCATAAATATAGAGCATAAGTCAACCAGTTTATATAAAGAATATTCTTCATGAACAAGGAAAAATATATAAATCATTTCCATAATTTATAAAAACAATTTCATTCAAAAGTATTACAAATCTTAAAGTTACCTATTGAATGATAATAAAAAAATCTCTATATATATATTAATTTAAAGAAATAAAATGAAGTAAGAATTACATATTTCTTAATTTAAAATCTATACTTAAAAATTTAGCTTTGAAGAGTAGTATTTCTTTACAGAATTCTTCAAAATATGTTGCCTTGTTACACACAACAAAATATTTACATTTTACTCATAAAAGATTAAATACATGACAAATAAATGAAAAACATGCAAATATAAAAACTGTTAACAACATGTCAAACAATTTTATCACAGTTTAAAAATGAATTCGAATCTGCACTTGAAGATTTAAATAAAATAGTAGTAATAGTATATTTTGAACATTTCAAATATGACAAACTTGACTATTATAATTCGAATTAATTAAATTCAAACAAAAAAAAATACAGTAAACTATTCAATAATAACATTTGTAATAATTAAAATAAATTTCCACACACAACATGCTATTTCAAACCATTTTCATTAGTACTACACCAAATATTTCTCAAGTTCACTACGCACAGTTAAAAAGTGTATGAATAATTCCATATTCATACAAACATTCAGCTATGACATTTGTGCACATTTCTTATAAAGATGTAAGTTTAGTTATAAAATAAAACAAAAAGGGAATTACAGATAACAGGGAAACATACCTACAATGATGCATATGACATTATGGCACATTCAATTTGCTATTTTTAAAAAACACATAACCAATATAACAATATTTTATATTAACATATTATGCAATTTTAAACTTAACAAAGTTTAAACAGACAATATTAACAAAAAAGAATCTTTAGAAAATAAAGTTAAGTACATAAGATATCACATATTTTTACACTGTAATACTGCTTAATAGACTAGATATTAAACAGGTTTAATATGAATGCACCAAATATGTCATATTGAATTAATTATATATACAAAAAAAAAAAAATTCAAATTACAGAAGAACAAAAACAATTCTTTTTTAAGAACATCAACTGGTTAAAAAACCTTCCGATATTAATTTAAGCAAAAATCGTAAACGTAATCATCTAATGCAAAAAGTATTGAAAGGTACTATTCCTTCTCCTAATCAATAGCACAAATGTAATGACTATGATGATTTTGATTCATATCAGCTTGTCCTAACAAAAGCTCAAATCTGAAATTGCAAGCGTTTATAAACAAGATGGCAGGAACTTCATCAAAAGCAGATATTTTTGCTTTTGATATCATAGGCAATAACAAATCACACAACTTTAGATTCTACTTTTCATGTCTCCAGTTAGAGAAACTCAATGTTTGCTTTCTGAACCTGAAAAAAGAATGTTACAATATTAAATGTGTTCACATAATAATTGGATACAAATATAAAAAATATTAAAATTTACCTTTATTTTCGCATTGCCTCCAATATTTTATCAGCAATCCACTATAAATGAGTTAAAAATAATTACATTTTTCAATAGATAAAACTGTCGTGAAATAGTTGTTTTCGAGCAAAAACAATATAGTAATATTTTTTATTTTAAAGACAAATTTTTTAAATAATAAAAACAAAAAAGGAATAAAATATATACTAGATTAAAAATTAACATATAAAAAAAATAAGACAAAAAAAAAGTTATTTTTTAAAACAGAATTATAATTAATAAAAATTCAAAAAACACCCAGACAAAAAATAAGAACAAATTACAGAAAACATAACTATATTATAAAACATTACAGTTTTGTGATAAATATCAACATAGATTTAGAATAAATAAATGATAAACTTAAAAAAAATGACTTAACAAGTTATTCATATTAACATTGTATAATTTTTTTTTATTCAAATTTATGCGAAATAAATAAGATTTTTTAAATATATTTTAAAATTAAAAGATGAATTTTGAAACTTTAGCTTTATCTGCTAAAACAAAAATGATGTACCTTGCAAACTTCTGGATCAGTTATATGTACAAGTTTCCCAGCCACCGATTTACTAAATATACCTTTACGATGAGGGGTCTAAATAGAAGAACATCAAATTAAGTTGACATCTTAAATATACACAGTTGCATTCAATAAACAAAGCTTCTTGAAATTAATTCATAAAATGAATAGTTATTTGGATAAAAAAAATATTTTCTTTTCTGTAATAATAGTATTTTTGTCAAATTATAATTATTTGCCATTTTTAATTTTGTTAGGAATTACTAGATAAGCTTTAAAATTCTTAAACAGATATTTTGAAATATTAAACAGAACATTTCAAAAAAAAAAATAAATACTAGTACATATATCTAGTACAAGAACAGTTTAGCACATCTATTTAAAAAAAAATGTAACAAAGTTCTTGCTTATCATATATTGCAATAAATTTATAAAGTCATTATTATTTTTTTTTCTTGTACTTAACAAAATATGAGCAAGTTTATTCATGATTTCTATTCCAGTACATACTTGAAGCATAATCCGTAAACCTTTATCTGTGGCTTGAGGAGGTTCTTTTAATTCTTCAAAGCGATATTCCCATACAGTATTCCATTGACCAAATATTTCACCCTTCTCAATATACATAACTCGGCTGAAAAATTTTTTAAAAGAATCACAAACTTTAATAGATAAATTAATTGCTTGGAATATCTTTTGTTTTATTTAACATCTAAATATTATTATTAATAATAGTAAAACCTAAAAGAAAAATTTTTAATAATGAATAACACTACAACTTAAAATAATTAAAAAATAAGGCAATTACATATAACTTCTGATTAAATTTTAAAATTTTTTATAAATAAAATTGTTTTTTTTAAATCAATTAATACCATTGTGATTGTAAAGATTTGTATTCTTAAAATTCTATAAATGAATGTTCTATAAATGTTCAATGAATAATAAATGAATAATTTATCACAATTTATTGTTTTTTTATAATTAAAATAATTTAAGACTCTAAAAGATGCACACTAATATGTAGTTGGCAGTAGAAATTCACAGGCATTGGTATATTATTTTTAAATATTGTACTAATTTTTATTGTTCATATTCTAAATTTTGCTAGCGATACATGAATACTTAAATGTGTGTATTATTTTAAAATCAATTACAAGAAAATATTTGATGTTCTTTTTACACATTACCAGCCAGTAAATGCAACACATCAAGGAATTTAACAATGCATTTAAAAATTGAAATGCTGAGATAACATTTAAAAATGAATATTAATAAATAGCTTACTTGTTGGTCACCAGAAGAAACAGTTTATCATCACCAACTGCAACATGTACTAAGTATACATCAGTATTTGAATATTTTCCTTTCTCAACTTCCTACATTGATATATAATAAAAATTAATATTTCACAGGTTTCAAACACAAGTAGAATTTTTAACTTTTTGTTTATTATTGAATTCATATTTCTATATAAAAAAACACATAATCGTAATGAAACTAAAATGCAAGAAAGTATGCAATAATTCATTATAACTAACAATGAAATACAGAAAAAATTTAATAATTGACTTTTGCCTTAAAAAATACAATTTCTTGATTTTTATCCAAACATAATTTTAATAAAATTATAAGCAGTTTATTAATTATTGGAATATTAAAGAACATTTAAAAATAATGATAAATTTAACTAGTTTTTAGAATGAATGTTTAGTAAATAATCTTCCAAACAAATTTAATGAAAAATTTTACTAAGATTATAATCACATTTAGTGGCTACTTTAATCACATTGTTAAAGCTACTGTAAATTATACATTTTAGTATAAAATTGATTGAACATTTAAAAACAGTAGCACTTCAGTTGCATGATAAACTATTTTCTAAGAAATTTATTTTTTAAAAAAACTAAAAAATGCAAAAAGCAATATAAAAGTAAGATCTACTTAAGACCTATTAGCAATTTGCTGACACTTTTATGTGAAAATATTTCAAAAAGAAAGTATTGATTAAGAAATACTATTTTGATTTTTATGAATGTCTTCAGAAGATATTACTTTTCACGAATAAGTTTTATTTAAGAAAAATATACAGCTTTTAGTATAATTTTTAAAAAGATTAAATAAAAATCAATATTTTAATTTTAGATATACTATATAGACACTATAGGAAAACTGATTTGACTTTCAAAAATAACTTTATTGAAAGGCAATTCCTATTTTTATTGAAAATATTTTGCAAAAATTATTTTATTATTAAAATAAAATAACTTTTAATTCAAAATAGTGACATTATATTTAAAATTTTTATTTTAAAATTTCACTTCTGCAATATTTAACACATTTTTATTTTAAAATGTGTTAAATAATGCAGAAGTGAATTTTAATCAATCTAGAAAATTAATATATTCAATATTTTTTTGCAACCTGTAGAAGTTTATTCCCTTCAGCCTCTCTTTTCACATATGGTCGAATAATGCCATCTGGTCTAATGAAACGAGGTACACGAAGACGTTTCACTTCATCAGACACTTGAGTAACCCTATATAAAAATATGTAAATAATAACTTATAATTTGTTAACAAATAATTATACACAAGATTGATTTACAGTAACTTTTTAGATTTTACAATTGACAATAAGTTTAAACAAAATTAGTTTTTTAATTTATTTCTGATTTATTTCTTTAAAATTGAATACTGTAAGTTAAAAATTATTGAATTAATTAAACTAATCAGAATATATCATCATCAGTAGTGCAACAGCCCAATAGTGGACCAAGACTGTCTGCCTACTGGCAGATTTCAAGGCAGGAGATGCTTTCTTCTTATGGGGTAGAGTTCTCAATAATACGCCTAATACTCTACAGATATATTAGGCTGGGACCTACAGTTTAAAGTGGATTATTTACTATAAGTAATTTTTTAAATTTAAAAGTCAGATTATTTACTATTAGTAAATTAAATACAAAAAGACGTCCCAGAATTTTTTTCTTTCCAAAGAGGTAGTTTTCTTTAATGATATTATTAATAACTATGCATAAACCTCTTTCTAATTTACATACACATACTATATTAGGCTTCAAATAAAAAAAAATTAATTAGTAAACAAATGAAAATCATTGAATTATGATGTAGAATCAGAGACATCTGATGTTGTATATTTAAGTTGACAGCATAGAAAATAATAACAGATAAGATACCTTTTGACAGCATCTAACGAACCACTTGCAAAATCCACAACCCCAGCAGTGGGACGTGTTACAACTCCAATTAAACCTTTACCAACACCTTTAAAAAAACCACCAACTCCCCCTTCTCTAGCACCTTCAATAGGTTTTGTAACAATTCCAGTAACGCCATCAAATACACCCTATATAAAAAAGATATGCTATATAATATTCATAAATGTAAAATTTTATTATAAAAATCCCATGTTAGAGAAATTTTTTTAATGTAATAAAAAAATACCTAAAAGTTTTACATAATAAATACATAATGCAAATGTATCATTGAAATTATTTTAAATAATTAGATCATAGAACTTATAAATTCAAATCACAACTTTCTTTTGAATTAATTTTAAAGTGTCAATAGATCATTTTTTCTATACTTTAAATTTTTAAAAATAATAATAACAATTTGATAAACAAAAGAAAAGCATATATCTACAAACAATGGTAAATGCCATTGATCATATATATTTTTGTTTATTAAAGTAACGAAATTAATATATTACTTAAAAGCAATACTCATTGTCATGCACAATATAGCTATGCTCATTATAAAAAAAAAAATATTTAAAATGTTACATACCATTACCAATCCTTTTCCACTCTGAGCTATGCCATGAGTAAAATCTTGAGGTCTTCGACTAATATTTTGGCGACGTTTTTTCTGATAATCTTTGTCAAGAGTTAAAGCAGCAATACCTTTACCTAATGTACCAGTGATTCTTGATGCTGCCCCAGCAGCTCCACCTATTGATATTTAGTATTTAATAATATGACTAATTTAGTAAGCAAAAAAGAAATTAGTGTTTAAATCTGATGAATTTTAATAGTAAATATCTTTACTTATAAAATTTTATTACACAGAAGTCAATACAAATTATTTTTTCTTATTATCACATTTTTGTCAATTAAAATTATTTGAATATTTTGATATAAAATAGTGTTATTTTTACAAGAGAGGATTTTCTTATTACAATATATTTTAAGATACCAGATCCATATGCACACACACAAGTTCAGATGAAAGTTAGTCAAAATAAATATATATTACCAATGGCATGTCCAAATAGTGATTTTACTCCCAAAGCAAGACCTTCGGCAAATTCTTCAGGACCTTGAATTGCACCTTGAAATGGTTCATAAAATAAATCAGAAACACCTTCTCCTAATCCCATAAGAAGACCAACAGGATTACCAATAACATCCAAACCAAGCACTAGCATATAAAGTTGTTTGACTGCCTAAAAATTTGCAATTTAAAATTAGCCATACACCACCATTTACAAAATACATAAAATGCAAATTTATTTCATTTTCTACAACCAATTAACCTGAATAACTTATATTACAGCATCTAAAATATATTTAAAATGAAATAACCCAACTAAAACAATAATGTATAAGGGAGTAATAAATGATTATATTTTATATATTTTAAATGTAAAATTAAAAATACTTCCTATTTTCAAATGGGTGTATAAATTCTTTCAAATTAAATTAAATATGATGAAATAAATGTAATAAAAAACATCCATATTATGACTTTAATCCAAAATAAAATATAAGTATTTTACAACAAAATCTGTTCTTAACTCCTTTTTAAATTTCATTTCTTATAGTTTTAAATATCCTCTGTAATTATGGAGATTTCTTGCATTAGTATTTGGGTACAGATCCAAAACTCAATCAGGCTAGTCAAATTGTTAATAAGTCAGACTTTCAACATGTTTGACGATAAGCCTTCTTCACTTGAAAATGAAGAGTTCTTCAAAATTTAGGATATTGGGCTTTTTCTAATTTTCTAAATGTATTTTATTTATTTATTTATTTTAGAAAAAGGTTAAATTTGATTTCCTATTGTTGATGCTGCCTACTGGATTTCTCATAATAAGAATTGACAATAATTATTTAGATTTGTTGATAGATTTGACTGATCGATTACAGCTTTTATTTATTTGTGTTATTTAAAACGAACAAAATCCATGTGACTTATTATGTTAATTATGATGTTATAAATGCTCAAATAACTTTAAATATTCTTATTTTCGCTTTCACAGCAACACATCTAGCTCCATCTCATTTTTATTTAACATTCACACTGAAAATGAATCATCTTCAATTACAATTTCAGCAATCAATGGAGGGAAATATCACCCTCCGAGTAATAGGGTGTAAATAAAAAGATTGTAACTTGATGTAATGCAATTGAAGATATTTGAAATAATGTGATAAATAATTTTTTTTACTGTTAAAATATAAATAAAATAAGAAGGAATTACCTGGCTAACATAATGAGATGTTGCTTCAGATACCAGTTGATTCTGAGACATGAAAACATATCTTCTTTCAAAATAATCTAGCCTACAAACAAAAACAATAATAAGGACGAATACAGAAGGTTGCAATAAACAATAAATGAACTTTATTTCAATAATTACTTGAAAATAACATCTTGGATTTCTGTAAGAGTAACACCAACACTTTGTAAAAGTAAATTCAAAAAGTCAGAATGAATTGGTGTAGGTTTGTTGGATTCACTACTACCACCTGTCATAGAAAAACTTATGTGGACCTGAAATAAAATTTACTAAAATGAGTACGCTGTTAAAATTTATAAGAATACGAATTTCTGAAATAATGTAAATACCTTTAAAGGCGAAAAATGTAAATTATCAAAATAATTTTGTTTTTCTTGAGAAGAATATACAGCAGCCACATCTTTCAGAGTGGACATCGCCGATGTTTTATCAAGAGCTAATATTTTCACCTTTAAAATACACATAAAAAACATTTATACATATACTTTTTAAAATTATGAAACACAAACATCTTATTAACAAAACATAATTTTTTTTACAAACCAAATGTAATAAAAATAATTATAAAATTTATTATGAATATAGAAAACAAAATTAAATAATAATATAAATAAATTTTCAAACCACAAAAATCTCAAATTTTTATAAATTCACAAAATATCATAGTAGTAATAAATTCTAATCACTCAAAAAAATATACACTTATTTGTAAATTCACCAATATAAAAATTTGTATTACTAAAATTTCAAAAGCAATAATTAAAATTGGATATAAAATATTGCATAAATACTTACATGATCAACTTCTGGAGCTTCATCAGCAGTAAAAAATAAAAGAATTGAATTTATGAAGCCTTGATCTAATTTGATATGGAATTCTTGTATCAATATTTTGCAGTATCTGAAAAAAATTACATGAAATAATTGAAAATATTAAAACTAAATAAAATATACCTTTTAATTTGGCTAGACTAGACTTACTTAAATTGAGGAACAGCACTATGTTCTGCTTTGCGAAGCATTACGCTTAATTCTGTAAATGGCTTGGGCTCTATAAAAATATAATTATGAAAATCACTTCAAATTTTGATAAGTGCAAATGAAAGATAAAACTAATTTTATAAAAATTTGTATATTTTAGGAATGGCCATGGTTTACACAATCAAGTTCAGATGATTGGCTAGACTATTGCATAAAAGTTGTGTCATAATGGCTTCAAAAGAGGTTAAAGGTTGTTTATCTAATTATAGTCGCATAAAATGTAAATATTTTTTCATCAATTGACTCTGCGGTTGTAAAGCTTTCACACATATCAACTAGTTAACCTAAGATAGAATTCTAGAAAAGTATTCTTATCTCTTTCCAGCATAATATAACTCCATGCTGTAACATTATATAAATATTTGTAACATTGTATAAATGTGAATTTGCTATAGTCGTGATAAATAGGAATAAGTTAAATGTGCAGAATAGCGAAAATTTTCATTTAAATAAATGGATTTCAGTTAAACCATCAAAAAAGGTTGAAAAAAGAAGTATTGCTAATAATTTTAATTGATTTATTAATAATAATTAACTAATTTAAATTCATATTAAACAATTCTATTATTGAATAAAATCCCCCTAGAAAAGCTTTCACAAACTTTACAATGAGAGTTGTTAAAGATAAATAGCAGCTTATTCAACATTTTTCCCATTTGTGTATATATGTTGTGTTTCATTTTTGTACAGAAATAACAGCATTTATTAGAATTCATTTTATTTATGGAATATTAAATATACACACATTTTTACTGTTTTATCATTCAGTCATTTTATTTAAATAATTATTTTCTTTCCTTCTATTCATTTTCTAACAGTATTTTAATTGATTTTCAGATATTTAACAAGCAAGCATAAATAGTTATGCATTTTTGACAAGGTACCTCTTGGAATAATACATTGCTATTTTCTAAAATTTAGTTGAATAGTTTGTGCATGCACAATTTCCTTTTTTTTTTCACACTATCTAACTGTTTACATGTGCAGACACACACACACATATATATATATAACAAAACTAATAATAATCATCATACCTGTTTCAGCAGCAACTGATTTTGGTGGAGCTACTGGAGCTAAAACTACCGGAAAGACACAGTCCATCAACTGATTATCAATCTTAAGAGAAAATATATAATAATACAGTTATAAAAAATTTGGAGAAAAGCTAAAATAACTTACAAAAGAGAAAAATGAAGTTTCAGTGTACATACTTGCAGTCTATTGATTCTTGCATGAAGTTGAAGCTGATGTGGTGATGTTTTGTACTGTACCCAAAGACCATATACATAAGTTCTCCTAAGGCATCTGATAACAGGTTTAAGCATCATCATATTTTCAAAGTCCACCTAAAATAAATAACAAATTTTGTTGTGAAAACATAAATAATATATATATATATGTCCCCGCCAAATAGTGGGGATTTGGCATAGAATCCAGCGCCACATGCTCAGTTCTCATTATTATATTTCGGGTTTCAGACATGTTAAATTAGTAATCAAAGGCTCATTTGAAAGGCATTCGCGAGATGTAATTAAATATAACAATAAAAGCATTTAAATGAAATTTATTTGTGTGAAATCTTTGGTGAATTTTATAATGTTGGTTTATAAGCAATGAAGGTGTAAGTATAACTTGAAGAACATTGCAGAATTGTAGAGGGACTAAAGGCGAATTCAAAAGTCACATGCATATAGACAATGTGAGTAAAGGGACCAGAGAGTCGAAGTTTAGAAGTCTCATCACTCATATTTGACACATGCCTAGTACAAATAACACCACTGAGCTAGGAATATAAGTGATGTTGAGTATATCTTAATTGTAGAAAAGTCTATGGACCTTAACTTCATGAGGGCCAGTGTATATGATTTCAATAAATGTCTACACCATTTATTCATTCTTTTATTTCATCCACCACCCCTCAATTCTCTGTCATGCTTCCTGCAAATATGTTCACACAGATTTTTTTCACAGAATAAGCCAACGGCATAAAACTGGAGTATTGTATCTCCTTCAGTTTTTTTTTAATAATAATATTTTTAATAAAAGAATAAATGAAATATTGTTTCTTATAATATACTTGCATATTAGTTACAAATTAGTGAGGAAAACTACAAATAATTTCCTTATTAATAAATTTAAAGGTTAATGTAAGATTGCAATATTCTGTTTTATACATTTTTATGAATTAAAAAGTTGAAAATCTAACCAATATACATAAAAAATATTATTTCCCCAAACAAAAACAAAAAAATTTTCAGTAAAAACTACTCATTAAAAAATTGAAGTCAAGACATGTATATTATAATCTAGAAATATACATTATATCAAACAAGCTATGTTGCAGTTTAATATAAATTTAAAAAGTAGCCAAGAATAATAATTAATTTTTTGTATTAATTTTTCTATTTTTAAGGAAAAATATGCTTACCTCTACTCTACCGTTAAGTTGCACAATGGGTTTGGCCTTCTTGCCAACTTTTACTTCATTATGATATCTTTGATAAGCAATTTCAATAATTTCTCCTTCTTTTACGCTTAATGGCTTGAAACGTTTACTTCTCTTTTTCCTGCCTTCCCAAATTACTCCAGTACTATTAAATAAAAACATTACTCAGTAGGTTATTTAGAAAAAAAATTAATGCACATTTATTTTTTATTTTACTAAATCTAAAAATGAAGAATTTTTAAAAAATAATAAATAGCTAATATTACCTCGTCATTCCAATATACAATATTTCAGCTTTAGTATCATTGTTTACCAAAGATATTCCAACACCTTGTAGAGAAAGAGTGATTTCTTGTTCTATTCGCTCCAATTCTCCAGCCTATTGTAAAAGAGTTATAATTTTTTAAAGCAATTTTATGCAAAAACATAGATGTTAATAATATATAGAAAATAATACTATAATTGCAGTCTTATTTAATAATAATAATCAGTTTCAAAAATTTTATAATAGCTGAATTGAAAATTGAATTCTTTTAATTTTAGATTTCCCAATGAAATTTTAGAAAATTTGTTTTAAAAATCTGTTAACTACTTTATTAATTTATTTACTTTTATTATCAACTTTTTACAAATATTATTAGTTACACTAAAGCTCATTAATATAATTTAAAAATAAAATCTTTAGTTCTTACTTCTTGAGCAGCAGTAGCTGCAGCAAGATCATCAGTAAACATCAAGACCCGCTGCATACCATCTAAAAACGATACCCAATATACTTTCAAATCTTCCTTTAGAGATGCTTCACCGATTCCATCCTAAAATAAAAAAATATGTATATATTATTTGAAACAATAATTCATTATTATATTACAAACAAAAATAATTTATTTATAATTAATAAAAGATTTTATGACGTGAAATGATTTGCAGGGTAGATAGATAATTTTGTTCTCTAAGAGTCTTTTAGGTAGTATTTTTCTTTTCTTATTTGTTTAATACTAGTCTCCAATTTAGGTAAACAACCTATTACTTTATTTTGTTATTAGTACTCTTTAAAACCTTTTCTTACTGTGTTGTTACTTGTGCTGTATCTTTTCTGTCACAATGATATGGAGATTCACGAGCAATAGAAATACTTCAAATTTAGCTATTCCTATATTAAAAACCATAATAGGTACAATAATGCCAGAATATTCCAATCATGGCTCATGAGACAATAAATTTTTCATTATTCTTTATTAAACAATGATAATGCTAGGCATGCTTATCTTATTTTTACATAACCCACAGCCACATTCATTGTGTGCGAGTAATGCAGCAATTCATATTCTACGTTTTCATGTACTACAGATATATACAAGCATAATAATGGAAGAAACCGCCTAACTATTCCCACATCACATATTGAAAACACAACAGGTGATAAAAACTATTTGTCAGTTACAGGTGACATCTTTTCAGGAAACCAACAAAACATTAACATTCCTAGCATCACTAGGACAAATAAAACCACACTGCCCAATATCATAATTAAAGACGAGAAGAAATCTCAAGCAAAAAAATTGGGATTCAATATCTGACAGGATTCTGACAACACTGTTTCATATTCAATGAAAATCATACTCTATAGATTCAGTTTAATTATCTGTACAATAAGTTCATACTACGATGATTTCGTAACTGTGGAGTACATATTATTTTAGTACCAACAATATAAGAACAGTTTTGGCTATACAGTATTATGTTTCTCTTAGTTTTTTTTTTTTTTGTCTAACTGATGAGTTGTATTATATAACTCGTAATATTGCGCTTCCTGTTCCATGTTCAATAAAACATAAAATCTATTTGCTATGTCCTGTTTTTATTTTCCATTCCCCATTTTTACTAAAATCCTAGTCTTCACTATTTTTTTCCATATTTTCTCTTATTATTCTAACAAATAATTAGATATTTTTATTCATCAAGATAACTGAGAGTAGACAATCAAATTTTAGAGCTTTTTGTTTTCTTTGTTCTTTTCCTTGTAGCTATAATTTTTCAACCGAAAAAAAAAAAATACTTAAAGTTATAAATTAATATATATTTTTTTTAAATATTTATTAAAAAATTGTACTTGAAGCAAGACCAATTTTAAAACAACTAATAGATTAATGATACATTTATATAGTATGTTATGTATTATTATGCAGTATGCATCTATTCGCAATAATTTAGCAATATCTTACTTAGAAATTATATAATGCATATTTGAAATTCATACATCAAGATGAAACATATGGTGCTAAAAAAATTACATTTTGAAATTTATAAATGCTATTAGTTCATAAGTTTTAGCATTTAAGATATTAAAGTTCAATTATTTATTATCATTACCAAAAAAGGAATATAACTACCTTTACTAAATCATGTTCTCCATTTACATTTCCAGATTTCCAACATAAGATTCTTTTTTCAAGAGGATTTTGCCAGGCATATAATAAACATGTACCAGGAGCAATTTTGACTTCATCTGATACATTACTAAAAGTAAAACTATTTTTTTAAATTGAAATTCAATATAGCTAAAAAGAATGTTTATTTTCTATAAACAATCACTTAATTTCCCATTTAACACCTCTTCTTAAGACAACAATATTTATGTTTGAATGTAATAATATATAACCATAAATCATTTTTGTGCAGCAATATTTTATTTTATTTTTAAATACTTTTGATTATAATAAATAAAGTGAGATACACAATTTCATGTAGATTAATAGAGAAGAGATTTTATAATGCAATTGGTTAAGTTTAATGCAACCTATTTTTTAATTAATAAAACCTTATTATCAACTTGTTATCCAAACAGAAAATTAAAAATCTATTTTCATGGAAGAATAAAAATTTTTGGATTGAAAAAACTCCACATATTAAATAAAAAAAGAACATTATTAAATTCACTTTACAGTTAGGGAAAAAGTCTAAGTAAATTTAATAAATATAATGTGTAATTAATATTTTAAAACACATTTGATAATTACAAAATGGACAAAAACTCTTAGTCAAACACTGTAAAAAGCTTTGAAAAAATAATACCATTGATGGAAAACGAGAGAAATATCTTCTAGGTTGTTAACTAAGAGAGCAGCAGCATGGCCTGGTAAGTAATCTTCAAAAGTAATGATAATAGATGACTGAGCAACTTGACAATCAACCATAATTCCACCTTCCTAAAAAGAGAAAAAAATATAAAATATTTTAAATATGCATATACATAAATATAAATTTATATATATATATATATATATATATTAATAATATATTATATATGTATATATTAATTATATATATATGTCTGATGTAAATATTAATAACAATCAATGGTTTAAGACCTTTTATAATTTACGTTTTAACATCATTTATGATTTTTTAAATCATATGTATATTGCTTTATATGATGCTTGATTTAATTAAGCGGCATGGATATAATTAATATAAGTTGAAAAACTTTTACTTTTCAGTTCATTTAAAAATTTAATTTATGTTTATTTAATCATCAGTCATGAATAATAGTGAAAATTGATTTTTAGAAACATTCACAACATTTGAAAATGTTGCTTAATACAACTATTTAAAATAAATTTATTTTAATGACTTTTATAGGAGGATAAAATAAGCCAATAATAACTAAAAAAAAACTCCTTTTTAAATATATATATCATTTAAATTGTAAAATTTATCTAAGAATGATCATTTGTTTCTATTACCTGCCAAGTTCGTTCCTCTTAATATAATTAGATAGGTAAATTATTAGATTTTCTTATATATAATATATATATTTTTTTAGAGTCCAAGGTATTGATCTTTTTATAGATTATTTTTAGCTTGTATATTTCTTGGCATTATACCAAATGTAGGTAAAACATATTTTTTGTCATAAACTTATGCGCATAAATTAAAATAATTTATTAATAATTAGTAACAATTATTATTATTAATTAATAATAATTTAATTTAGTGTTCAAATTTGATGAAAATTAATGATCAAATGAAAAAAATATCAATGAAAAAAATAGATTTTATAATTTAATAACACCAAAAGTAAAAATTTATTAAAACCATAAGCATTCTATGCAAAAGTGTAGGTAAAATTTACAAGAATAAAATATGAACTTAATGGCCTATTATTGCAGATAATTATGTTAGATTATTGAAGAATTCCCCCTAAAAAAAACCAGTATTTAATAGACGTACCTTAAAAATATATTCTTTCTTTTAGAAATGATATTGACTTGTATTTTTTTAACAAACTTAAAAAGTGCAATTAATTTCAATAAAATTTGAATTAGTCATTTTTCACAAAAATGAAACACCTCCCC
Source organism: Caerostris darwini (assembly GCA_021605075.1). Classification (NCBI taxonomy): domain Eukaryota; kingdom Metazoa; phylum Arthropoda; class Arachnida; order Araneae; family Araneidae; genus Caerostris; species Caerostris darwini. The sequence continues at coordinate 272,498 of BPLQ01006558.1, forward strand.
CAGTAATAAATTTTAAGAATTACATAAATGGACATGAAAGGATTTCAATGATTATTATTACATTACCTTTGTTTTCAAACTCAAAAGAGTGTGATGAATCTCCTTAAATGAGAATGGCATGGTTTGCGTTTGATCATCTACATATCTAGCAACCATTTCAGCTTTATCTGTATCTCTCGGCCAAAATCTACCACACTGTACAAATAAAAATCAAGCAATTTAAAACATGATTACTCAAAATTTTAGTAAATTTTGAGAATTATTTGCATAAAATCAGGATGAAATATCCATTTAGAACAGGACTAAATGAGCAAATTACAGTTTGAAAAATATAAAATTACTTTTTTAAGTTAGTCAATAGAAATACAAAAGATAAAACAATACTGAATGCATGCAAAAATAAAGATACAAAAAATTGTTTTATTAAATAAAATTTAAAAAACATTCTACAAAGGATCATAAACAATAAGCAATAAGAATATATTCAAATGAGCAGTTTTAATAGCTTCTTTTAAAGAATAGTCAACTTCTAATTTTCATAACAATCCAAAAAAAGCATTAAATAATCAGATAATAAAAGCTGCACAAACATGCATATAGCTCTAAAAAAACATAGCAGTACATTTTTTTTTAAAATTCTTTAAACATTTAATAGTATGTAAATTTCTTTAAAAGCAGAATGTTATAAATGAATCGATACCTATTTTTTGTCTTTAAAATTATCATAATTTTATAACATTATATAAAGGAATAAACATTAATAACATAATAACTTAAATATTTATTACAAGAATGTATAAATTTTAATGAACACAAAATTCTTTTCGTTTTTATTAATATATGAGAGAAAAATAATAATAATAAATCTTCAAAAATATTGTCATAGATTTTTGTAAAGTTAGTTAAATTTAAGATTTGAAAAAAAAAAAATTATATTCATATATTAATGATATTTACTGAATTTTGGTAGAAACAAAAACCCTTTAAGTTTTACCGAGAGAGAGTTTTAGAGTTTTAAACCGACTTAAACTATCCTAGTATAGCATTTGTTGTTATACAGTAGAACCTCTGTAAGTCGAACTTCAAGGGAGACGCCAAATAATTCGAGTTGGAGTTTATGAAGGATTTACGCAGATTTTGTAAGGAAATATTCGACTCGTAGAGGTTTAAATTCTTTCTAACTTATTTTGTGTTAGATAGGCAAAATAAATAAATATTAAAATTACAGAGATAATCAACATCTTTATTTGCAACTTAAAAGTTATATTATGTACTACAATAAAAAATCAAAATAATTCCGAAGCAACCTTAAAATTGCAAATATTATGTATTAAAAAAATCAGTTATTTATTTATTTATTTTTTTTTTTTTTGCTTTAGTCAAATCTAAACATAGCATTATCTAAGCTATAAAGATCGGAAAATCCTTTTTCTTCCGAGTTGCTATTTCATAAAATTGGTTATTCTATTTACTATATACTTATACATTGTTTTCTAAGAAACAATGACGTGCATTGTTGACAAATACTTCAAGTCGGTAACTTATTTTTCTTCGAGCTATAGAGGTAATTAATTTCAAAAGATCGAGTTGTAAAGGTTGTAAAAAAGATTGTAAAATCAAACATTGCTAATGTTTGCGAACAGAGGATCAATTTTTTTTTTTTTTTTTGAGTTACGGAGGGAAAATATATACCAAAATGGCTTGTGGGGATTGACTAATTATTTCGACTTATAGAGGGTTGAAATTTCGAGTAATGGAGGTGGTTTTGGGGCTTGAAGGGAAGGGCACAAAAATTTTTTCGAGTTGTGGAGGCTTTTGACTTATTGAGGTTCTACCGTAGTAATAATAATAAGTGTAAGTAAAATAAAATTAAAAGCAAAATAATAATATAGTATTTTAAAAATAAAAAGACTTAACAGGTCTCTATAAAAATAAACTTTCATAATTAAGAAAACACCAAAGAAAATTTACTTTTCTGAAATGAAATACATTTTAATTAAAAGCTAAAATAATAATAATAAATAAATGAAAACTCAAGACACAACAGATAATTATTTATCTAGAGCTTCTTTCATGCATGAATACAGAGCAATTTAAGTGAAAATGTTTAAGCTATAATATTATTAAAAAGAAATAATTGAAAATCTGGTTTTACTAATATAGCCTTTACTTAGTCACAAAATTTTGACTGATAAAAAAAAAGCTGACAATGCTCCTGCAGAGTAAAATATGAAAGGGAAAGTTTGTAATTTTAGAAAACTAGATAAATAGTCATAATTTTAAATTTATATAAAATTTAAATCAATCTTAAAATATTGTTAGACCAATCAAAAAAAATTTCAGATTCCTGCATTACCAGACATTATTTGGATATAAAAAAAATCATTTCCTGCAAAATTATCTTAATATACATGCTAAATTTAAATGAAAAAGTTTATTAAAAGCATATCAGACACAAATAAATAATAATTGAGCATTAAAAAATACAAAAAGATCCAGCAATATTTAAATATTTATACAATTAAGTAATTTTTTTTATTGTACTGAATTGTTTTTACAATCTATAATATAAAAATCTTATCTAGTTATTACATTGAGGTAATAAAATTTTAAATTAAGTAAAAAAAGTCTTATTTAATTTTTTGACAAAACATTTTCATTAAACAATTAAGTTTGGATTGTATATTAATAATTTAATACTACTGCCATATAATTTTGATATCAAGACTAACTTACCAATATCAACACACAAAAATAACTTTAAATAACAAAATACCAAAATTTATTCACATATTTATATATTCTAAAAAAATTTCATATATTTCCAATTATTATCAAAATAAATATTATCTTTATTCTAAGTTACATTTAATGAATAACATAAGTTATATGTTAGCTAAAGATAGTAAGAACTTTCAAAAAAGAAACATCAGGCAAAAATAAGTTATTCAAGCATAGCATATTAAAAATTCAACAAACTACAATTCAATGTTAATAATTTCATTCTATTCAGTATAACATCTGCTGCAGAAACAAATTTGTTGTCATAGTTTGCTCTATTCTATATAATATAATTTAATGCAAAATGGTTAAATAAATTTCTAAATAGTTGTGTGAAAACAACTTAGCAATATCACATAACCCTTAAAAGAAAATTTGCATTTTTTTTTTAATGTGAAACTTTTTTGCAATTTAAAACAGCAGTAGAGCAATTCCTATGTTAGATCGCAATTTAAAATTAAATCATAATGAACGAGCAAATTATTAAGTTTCAAAGTGCTCACAGTTCACTGAATATTATTACAAAATTTTCAAAGGGCATACATGCTGTTACAGTCAAACTGTTAAAAAAAAAAAACGGTTACGCAAGCATCTAATAAAGTAGCCTGTTAAGGAAGCATGTGATGACTTTGGAGTTTGCCAAACTTATAAATGCAATCATAAAAAAGGTTTTTTCTTTACATACATTTTCTTTGGTTTCTGATGAAGAACCTGAAGAAATTCCCTGTTGGTTAAAAGCATGGGATTTTATTTCGTTCAAATTAATAACAGTAAAATCACAAGGTGTATATTGCTACAGAAATAATACAAATTTATGAAATAAAAATAATACTTCTGTATTATATTATATAAAAATCAACAAATCTACTTTATTTAAGTAAAAAATTGATTACAAAAATAGTAAAAAAATACACATTACATTAAACTAAGAAATTAAAATTAAATAATATATATTATTTCATTTTAATTCTATAATATATTATAATTAATTAATTAATTAATTATATAATTATTAATTTAATATATAATAATTATTCTTTTAGAAAATAATGTTAAGTAGTTAAGTATATATAAAATTAATTAGAGAAATAACAATAGTAAATACTTAAATTAATGATAATTTGAATAAAGTTAAGCTCATTACATCATAAATTATTTTAAAAACAAATTATATAATCATTATTATCTTCTAAAGAAGAAAAAAATTTGTCACCAAGGAGGGTTTTTTGAGATTTTTTTTTAAATTAGAAATAATTTTTTCTTTTGAAGAAAATTTGTCAGGAAGGTAAGAAAATTACTTATTCTGTAATTTCTATCAATGTATGACCTTCAATATTTTAGTAACATTTTCGAAATCAATATTATACACATACCGGGAGGCTTTCTGTCCTGCTTGCTTATGCCTCAACTTTCAAAAGATTTTAAAGCATTTTTTTTTTTATTTGTATACACTAATCATTTGTGAAAAGTATACAGAACACTGTCATACTTTTACAGAAGTTTTATCCTTTTTACAAAAATACAAAAAAAATTGAAAATTTCTATGATTCAGCTGAAAAATTAAACAGCGTTTTCAGAAATTCTGAAGTTTCCTGCATTTGTAAAAATGAAACTTGTATCAACATTTTATATATTTTTTAAAATTTCTTTCTTCTTCAAATCTGAAATTCTATGGAATTTTCAAATTTTAAGTCATCAAACATAAATTATGGTCTTCCATATTAGCATCTAGATACATTTCTTTTGAATTTTTAATTATTATTTTCAGTTTTCATTTTCAACCTTTATTAAACCTTTAATAAAGGCATTTCTTACTATAATTTTGATTATAATACTTAAAACTGGATTAAAATTCCTCTTAAAATTTAAATTTCAAAACTATTAATTCATGGCATTGTAGGCGTTTACACACCTGCATATGATATGAATATATAACCATAAATATACTGTTAATAGGAGAACTGTAGGAAGTAAAACAAAAGTTAAAATGTGAGATTACAAAGTATGAAATAAACATTACAAATTATAAATTGGAAAAATTGTAATATGTAAACATTATGCATGTAAAAGTACCTAGACATCCTACCACAAATATAACAAATATGTGATTGTTATAAAAAGTAATTAAAAAACAGAAAGTGTAAAATAAGAAAAGCACATGAACTTAAACACATAAGATTGTAGGTTATTTTAATCCTGAAAAATTGCTTGCAATATTCCCAGAAAATTATATATGCCCATTCCACCAAATGCTGTCACTTCCAAGAGGATATACCAAAGAAATATACAAAAGCTCAAGTACGATCTAAACAATATTTTCCAATCAAAAATATCTTTTAGACAACCAAGCATAAAAATCTGCAGAGAAATGTGAAAGAAAACTGTAACAGCAAACACCATACAAAATACATATATAACTACAACCAAAATTTTTTAAACAATTTTTGAATTCAACCATTAATTTCTTAATCAGTGTAAAAAATCTAAAACATATAGATGTCTAAGTTTTAATTATATTGCATTATATATTTAAAAAAAACACATTCAATATTATAATATGTTTAGATTTAAAATAATGTCTAAATATAATTATTTATACTTCAACATGATAGATTATTTATTTTTACACTTCATTCAAATAGTCTTTCTATAAAAAAAACATCAACAAAAAATATACATAAAATATAGAATTCTTTAACCTATTAATTTATTTTTTTATTTATTGAAAATGATAACTTTTCAAAATCCCAGAATGCATCATTAAATGAAACTCACAGTTGTAATAATATATTCAAAACCAAATTATAACATTAAAAAAAATAAGCTTACACAAAATCAACAGAGAAAAATAATACTTGAAAATTAAAATAAGTTTATGATATCTTCTCATGAATATAAAAATCTTTTTAACATAAATTTATTATTAAAATGATTTATTCATCATTTTAAATGTAGAAAAAAAAAAAGCAACACCAAGGATGGGAAAGCAAGCTTTTATTTTAAAACATGCATTTTTTTTACATAGCTTACTTTGAATTTAAATATCCTTTTAAGTAGTATCAAAATAAAATAAAATGGACAATTTACTAACAGTTGAAAGTGTCTAGTTAAGATAAACTTACATAGTCAACTCTTAAAATCTAATTCAAATAAAAATTAAATTTAATCAAATTCTTATATAGAAAACTTTAAAATTAATATACTGGATAAAAAAAAATCTCATGATTTATTTAAACAAAATAAACAGATATACTAACAATAAATGGATATTTTATATTATACTGATATAAATCTGAAATACAAGGTTAAAAAAATCTACAGATTATGAATTATGTATTTACTTTAACTTTCATGGAAACAATTTTTATGATGTTAACAAAATCTATGCTAATAATTCACTTAAATTACCATTATATAATATTAAACACCACTGATAATGAACCTTTTCAAAATCTCATGTTATGTACAATATACACAAGAGTCTTTAAAAGGTAAACTTTAAAAAGCTTTTTATCATGTAATTTACTATAGAAAGGGATATTTATGCAATTATATGTAATTGCTGTATAATTTAATTACTTTACTTTATTGAAATACAAGCAAAGGTTAATAATTTTTCTTAATGCAAATATAATTTTTTATTAAAAAATGCTATATGCTCTGACAAATATTAAACTGCTCCCATACAACAAATAATGCGACATATGACATCTTTACACCAAATTCTAACTACAAATTTATGATGATCATATAAATAATTAATAATGAAATAAACAGAATTGATTTATAAAATCTAGGGGAACATTTTTCCTTATCCCTAAAGGACCTATTATGCTGGGAAGATTATATCATGAATAAGTATAAGTATGCAGTTCTCTTGATTATTATTATTTTTTGAAGTTATAATCTTACTTTTTTCATTTATGTTGCATTATTTATTTATTTATTATTATTTTATAGAATCTTTTAACGAAATGTTTAATATCTAACAATTTTGGGTCATATATGCTAATTTAAAATAAAACACACACAAAATGAAATTGTAACCGATTGAAAAATATCATTAAAATTATATGTTTCAAAAGAAATATCTATAAAAACTTTTTTAAATGTCATTTTGAATAAAAAAAGATTGATAATTTAAAATAAAGTTCAAGTTAAGAAATTTAATAACTGTAATTAAATAAATTTCATCAATTTATAATTTGTCCATTTTGCTTAATTTATTTTAAAAATATATTTCTGCAAAATTAATAATCTATCAATAAATTTTTTATTACTAGGAGTATAATTGCAACTAAATAAATTAAGAAATCAATTAATAAGTAACTGTATAACAGAAACCTTATTAAAAAATAAAATATGCAGCATCAAGTATAGAAATTTATACAATAAAAGTGCAAAATTTTTATAACATGAAAACAAAACAATATATATCGCAATTTAAAAATTTAATAATATGTATATTAGTGAAATTCAACAATTTTTATTTTGCTTAATTTATAATATAATCAATAAATATTTATTCCTATAAATAGAACTATATAGAAAAAAAATTTAATTACCTCAGTACTTGGAATTTTTATCCAACCTTCTGGGGAATTTACTTCCTTTACTTCAATTTCTTTCTATAAAATAATGTAACAAACATAATATAACTAATTACTCAAATAAATAAGCTTTTAAAAAGAAAACTTTATTTGATAACTTCAGAAAAAATAGGTCATTTTACGAATTATTTTTATAACCTGCTAATTGTTACAAAAAATAAATTATTCATATAGGAATAATCAACATGTATGATTTTTATATGTTATAATCCAAGATGTTTAAATGGTGCAAAAAATTTACAAATAAAAAAAATTCTCTTGGTTAAAATGCAAATAATATCATCATAAACTACAGTATTAATAGAATAGAATAGTAAATATCAAATTTATTTCACTTGTTTAAATTCCATTGAAACCAAATTTATTATCTTAATTAAATTTTACACATAAATAAACAATGGTCTTCACATATGAAATGTGAAAACTTAAATAAATTCTTAATAATTTATATAAAAACCATGTTTTAAGGAACTTACTTCACAGTTGTTTACAAGAAGATAATAAGGAGTAAAAATAATCATTTTAGTTAATCCTGCTTGACTAAGCTTTATTTGGACTCCTATCTGTAAAAGAAAAAAGAAAAATGAAACTTTTTTTTATAATATGAAAACAAGCCAATTCCTAGGAAAGATATTTTACTCAAAACAAGGTATTGTTGCCAACAAAAACTAAACGTACGATCATCATACTTAAAATAACCAAATTTATTACAAACTATCTCGTTATAAGAATTATTTAAGAAATTTAGAGAATTTTGATTTAAAAATTCATTTCTACAAACATTAAAAAAATCAGCAGGCTATATATATAATCTAACTAACTTGGGACTTGAATAATGATGAAAAAATGATGAAGAATGATGAAGAGCAATAATTAAAGGCAATGCAGAATTATTACTTTTTTTTCTACATAGACTCAACAGTCTAAACTATTAAAAATATGTACTAATATACCTTGCAAATGTCCAAAATTAACCAGATGTTATGAAATGAAAAGGATACACAAACACAAGATAATGTATAAATTTTTTTACTTAAAAATATATTAATGTAATTACTATATTAAGCATTTTGCACCTGAATGGCAATTACAGAAGTTAGATAAAAATTGCATAAAATTTTTTTTGAATATTAGTAATTAAAAAAAATTTAATTAGCAATTAAAACCATGTAATTACATTTATTTAAATAACAAATTTGTCTTTTACTGCTTAACTATCACTCTAATTCTACACATATAATTAGCTCAAATAGTATATTATATATATATACACTCATGTCCATAAATTAAGGATAATGAAGTTCAGGCAAATAAAGAGACAGAAGCAGAACAAATTTGACTTATTTGTAAAGTCTATTTATTAAACAAAAGGTAAAGAGCAAAAAAGATGCTATATGTTTGACATAATTAATAAAAATTGCGATTTTAATTCCCTGGAGTAAATTTCAAAAAAGAATCTATTTACAAAAAACAGTATAACATGGTTACTGTGATGGTTAATATGGAGTATGTCTCCCGGACGATGCAATACAGGCTTTACAACGCCTAGGCATGCTGAGTATCAAATTATCAATTTGATCTTGGGGAATATTACACCACTCATCAGGCAATGCCCTCCGAAGTTCCGGTTGACAGGTGGGATGGGGTTGACGGGCTGCAATTCGTCGGCCAAGCATATCCCACACATGTTCTATTGGATTCAAGTCCAGTGAGTATGCTGGCCAATCCATACGGGGGATATCCTCCAATTGAAGGCATTCGTCTACAGTGTTTGCACGGTGAGGACGGGCGTTGTCATCCATAAACAGAAATTCAGCACTCATGGCGCCCCGAAACAAACGTACATGTTGTTTCAGAATGACGTCCCGATAGATGTGGCCTGTCATCGTTACACTCTGAACATGCAGGTCAGTTCTGGAACCAAGAATAATTCCTCCCCAAATGAGCCATCCTGCACCACCGTAACGGTGTTGTTCAATGGTGTTCTCTTGGTGGTAACGGGTACCTGGCGCTCTCCATATGAAAGTCCGGCGAGAATCAGACTGCAAACTAAACCTGGACTCGTCGGAAAACATCACACAAGACCACTGTTGCGGTGTCCACAACGCATGCTCTCTACTCCAGGTTAATCGCAGGCGATAGTGAGTTGCAGTAAGTGGAACACATCTGATAGGCCTACGAGCATATAGACCAATGTGCCCTAAGCGTTTGTACACGGTCTGCCTTGAAACTGTCGTACCGGTAGCTGAAGACAGCTGACGAGACAGGTCTGATGCTGTGCTCCGTCTGTTTCTTTTGGCAGTAACACAGGTCTGATGCTGTGCTCCGTCTGTTTCTTTTGGCAGTAACTGCTAAATACCGGTCCTCATTCGGCGTTGTAACTCGGGGGCGACCTGTGCTGTAACATCTACTCACATTACCATCATCTTGGAATCGTTGCCAAAGCCTGGAGATAACACTCTGGGCGATTCCAAGTTCCTCGGATACTTCCAGCTGGGTACGTCCACATTCCAGTCGTCCGATAATTCTACCACGTAAAAAATCATCCAAATGCTTCCTTTGTGCCATAACTATGCGGTTATTGCACTGAAAGGCTTTTAAAGCACTTGTGAACAATTTTACTTTTTTGCTACCATTCCTTATATATCCCTCTCTTACACTCTCGTCATTGTGACGTACTATCCGCGCATCTGGTGGTTTCCTGTAATTTGCATAATCTTCTTCAAGATGTGTGTGATAATTCTACAGGTGAAATTTTTATTTTACAATTTCTGTGTGATTCTGAATTATCCTTAATTTATGGACATGAGTGTATATATATATATATATATATATATATATATATATCAAGCGTAATGAAACAAAAATTACATGCAACACAGTGACGCAAATGCTTTCTGGAGCAAAGCTAGATATACTTTAAGATAATATAAAAACAAGTTAGAATCAATAAAGAACATTTTATTAATAGTTCATTTATGCATAAATTACACAAGCATGAATTATATTGCTAAGAGATATTCAATTTTTTTGCCAGCAAAGGTACCTGATTTGCATGACAGTAGAAATCATTCATATACGAAGAACTCGTTTTTTCTCAAGCTACATTTGATCTGCTTTTGACTCCTTGCAATTAGTAGTGCCATACATATGAAGTACATAAACAAGTTCTCGATAAGTGAAATATCACATATTATTAGTGAGAAACTCGCAGCTCAACTGAATATGACTTTTTATAGCAGTCACCTATAGTACCACTAAATGGAGTTTGTGACTATGTGATTATTTTTTTTCTTCTTATATCTGATTTGTAATTCCATTTGGTACAATTTAAAAAAAATCAACTTAAATAATAATATTCTAAAGAATCATTTGACTTATTAGGAACTTTTCATAGATATTTTTTATATACTAAAAATATACCAATATATGTTAGTTTTTCATAAAACATGTAATACAGAGAATGCTTTTACATACTTGTTTTGCTTTTTAAATTTTCAAAAACTTGAGCTAATATTAAGACAATTAATATTTCTCTAAAATTTTGAATATACAACATTACTATAAATTATTAACCAATTTATAAAGACTATAAATTATTAAACTATTTTTAATTAGAGTGTAAAAAATTTGCTTTATAGCTCACCCCATAAGTTCGACCATCTTTAGTTTTAGCAATCACTGTTCCAGAACTACCTACAGCATCTAATGAGAATTTATCTGACCATTCTGAATCACCAATTTTCAAAGAAGCCTTCAAAATAAATAGCAAATAAAAATTTTTATAAAAACTAGTTCATTTTTCTATTTATTATTAAGAAAAAATCTTTAATTTCTAAAGTTAAGCTGTCTTACCTTTTTCTTTGCAAAAAAGGCTTTAGCTTTAAATGAAAATAAGACTGGATTTATTTCAGGTGGATGGTATATAATATTATCATCTTCCCCCTATAAAATTTAAATTTTTCTTAATTTTTTAAAAATTGAATTAATAAAAAATAATTATTACATAAAAATGATATTATATTTAAAGCTGTAGATCTTATTTAATATAAAAATATTTATCAGAATACTTTTATAAAATTTTAATTAAAAATTTAATACATTAAAATAGATATAATTGCTCATACTAAAAGAAAGGTATTGAATCAAAAATATATACAAAACAGCAGTTTTATAGTGCGACAAGTTATTATCAGAAAAATGTTAAACATAATTATAATAATTAAAATAAAAAAAATTTAATGTTGTAGGTGTAATTTAAAATTTATACCAAATTACAGAAACAGAATACAAGCTTTATATATTAGTATCACAAATGATGCACAAAACAAAAACAAGACAAATTCCAAATCAAGCAAATAAACAGAATTTAAAAAAAGAATCAGTGATGGATATTACAGGTGAAAATGAGAATTTAATTTTCATTAGTTTTATTTATGCTTTGGAGTACTTCAAATATTTTGAAAAAAAAATTGGTAAATTTACAAAAGTTAAATATTTTATAGGACTATAGACATAATTTACTTATAAAAATGCTCTCTTATAATATCTTCTTATAAAAATGTTATGAAATATGTTGTTTCAATTAGGATACTTTATTAATTAGCATGACATAGGGAAAAAAACTACTACACAAAATTTAAAAAAAAAGAAAACTCATTGAAACGACAATTGTTCATAAAATAAACCCTATAATATTGCTATTTTATATATCTAGCAGATCAACAATAAATAAATACTATATAACTCCGATTAATTCTATGTATCTCTATTATTATATGTATAAAATGATTTTCATTATTTTCTGAAAATTTATTTAAAATAATAAAAATATTTTTTTCTTTTTTTTACTTTAACATACAAGATTTTTTATTATACCAAAAAAATGTCAACATATAAAATTTTGTTAAATTTTCAAATTTTAATAATAATAATAATAATTAATAAATAAAATACACTATGAAATTGAAAATAATTAAGTTTTTCTATTTATTTTCTAAACAATATCGCTTAATTTGTAAGTTAATACAACTATTAATAGTTTTAAAAAGTCATTCTTAATCACTTCATCAAGTTAACTCAAAATTTTATGGAAACAAATTCTATAAAAAGAGGTCCAAAAATTTTTTCCTACTAAGAAATGTTAGATAATTAAAAATTAAACTACTATTATAATAAAAGTTCCTACATAATTTTTGTTCCATTTATTTAGAAAATTTTTCTCTAAATTAGATCAAATTGCACAAAAATTTTTCCCATACATTTTCAGCAATTTCTGAGAAATTATTTGAAACAATAAAAAAAAAAAAATTTTTTTACAAGATTTTTCATCATACCAAATTACGATAGACATTAGACATATTGAACTATAAAGTCCTCAAATTTTTGTATATGCTACCACCTTCATATCAAGATAATATATATATATTCACACATAATATAAATAATTTTTCCTCCAAAATTTTTTATCATGATTTTATTAATATTTGTAACATCACTGTTAGTCATTATTCGATAAAAAATGAAATTAAATATTCAAAACTGAACCAAATAAAAAAAATTGGTTAAACGCTAGAAATTTCAAAGAACTTTTAAATAAATAACAACTATTATATTTATTGCAACACCTTTCAATGCTCTAAAATAAATAAAATTACAATTTGCACATGTGAAAGGAAAATAATAAATCACTACTTTAAAAATTTTTATATTTAAAAAATTTCAAAAAAAAAATGAATGTGTATTTATATAATACACTATAATATTTTGTGCCTTATGTAAAGTATAGAGCCACATATTGAATTATAATTAAACATAAATTTTATATTTAAATCTGTAGTTAAAACAAACATAATGTACTTATTTGAAAAGTAAAATTCAAATTTGCATTATTTCTTTGATATGTTTGGTATTTCATCTCGCGTAATAAAAAATAAAATTTACGAGGCATTACGAATTTCTTTTTCTTTTAGTATAAACCACATAAAAATAAGATAATTTAATTTTAGTATTGGATAACATATAATTTGGTACAAATGCTAAATTTAAGAAACGCGATAATTTTTTTTTTTTTTTTTTTTTTTTTTTTTTTTACAAGATAAAAATTATAAAAACACAGAAAATATTCTAGTTTAACGATTTAAGCTAGGATGCTAATTTTAATTTTTATATAATTGAATTTAAAGTGAAAATAAATTATGGTGCTATTCCCATGCTGTCTTTGTTTTTTTAACAAGTTAAAAAAACAAAGATCATTTAATAATAAATTTGATGTTTTAATATTAAATCTTAAAATTATTTTATTTATAGAATAAAATTAAAATATATATTTAGTTTAAATATTAAACTATTTCTAAGATAATAAAATAATTTAGGAAAAACAGAAAAATTCAGAACTTTTTCTGCACTATAAAATGGAATTTTTTTTTTTTACATAAGACACATTAGAGCTGAAAAATTTTGATCAAAGTGAAAATATTAATATAATAGTAAAAAGTGAAGTAAATATAGGCTGATGTCTAAAAGTGCAAATCTGTAAAATCATTGTCTAACTCACAGTAGATAAGGACTGTGTTGAAGATCCAGAATCCTCATTATCTGACCAATTGGACAGCTTGTATAGAACAGTTAAATATACATTAATTTCATTCAAAACAAATAAAATTTAGAGCAATTCAAACCATAGAAAAATTTGCATTAAAAAAAATTAAACTTAATAATAATTAATAAAAAATCTAAAAATCTTTTTAATAAATCAGAAATGAAAAAAAAAAACTCTATTTTTTATCACTTTGACGCAGCAACAGTTCATGCATTATAGAAGATATATCTATTTTTATCATACAAAGCAATAACATTTGACAACTACACTTTTCAATAAATCTCCAACTTTTTTGGTTTAATAAACAAATTTTATCTTAATGAAGAATAAAACAATGCTGAATTTCATTGAATTTTATAGATAGTTCCAAGAAATCATTAAGCAATTTAGAAGAGGCATCCCAGAGGCAGAGATTTTGAATCAATTAAGAAATAATAATCAAACATACCAATAAAAAATTAGTATCTATTACAAATATTATGTTTTGGCAAGAAATGCCAAGTAAGTATTCCAGAAAAATAAAATGCTCTCTTCTGCTCCTTTGATCATTTTTGATTAATTAATAATCAATGAAAACATAACTCAGAAAACGTTGAAAAAACAAACATTCACTTAAATGTACATTATATCAAATATAATATTAAAAAAATTAATAAATTTATATTTTATAATTATTTTTGTTTAATAAATTATTAATTATTATTATAATTAATGGTTTCAATACTTTAGAAATATATTTTTAAAGCCCTTTAAAATTTATTTTTTAACTAAGAAGTATACAAGTAAACTAATATTTTTAAACAAAAAAAGGTACTTGTAAATATTATAAATAAAAAAATTAAAAATTACTTTAAAATGGACCAAAACAAATTGAATAATAAATTTAATATGGAATTACTGCAATAGAACAAAATAATTGTGCACGGAAAAGCATTTAAATAGAGAATGTTAGTGCTGTATGTTGATCAACATAGATATTCATTTCAAAAATAAATTAGTTTTTAATTCTGAAATGTTCAAATTTATTATAGGAATATTAAGAAAAAAAAGATTCATCATTTATACATTTGAAAATATTAATTTTTCTTTTTTCACAAATGAAAACACTCTTTAATACATCAAAAATTGTTTAATAACAGATAAAAATCATTTTATTAAAATAGGGTTACAATTAGATACATTATGATTTTGGTATGAATCAGATATGTATACGTCATATATTATTATACATCAGTATTTGATTTTAGACTATTTTTTTAAAAAAATAGTCTAAAATCAAATTGTTTTTTGTCATGCTCAAAGTTATTTTAAATCTTTCTTAAAGAACCATATGACATTAAGTAGTAAATAAATAATAATCTAGTATGCATAAGCAATATCTTATTTTATTAACATAAAAAATATCATATTTTATTGTTTGAATAATATATTAATCCAAAGAATTGTTGCAAGTCCTACTCATGAATTAATCAAAATGTTGCATATAGTTGTCACAATTTAAACTACATTTTAATTGCCACCTTATTTATTTTTATACATCACAATATCTCAAAAATAATGTAATTTAACAAATTACGGAAAACAAAATACTTTCAAATTACATAGAATGTTTTTTAACATTTTTTGTTATCATTTGAAATCATATATAATTTTAAAATAAATGATTTGGTTTGATTACATTTACTAAAAACTACTTGCAATTTAAAAGCAATTTGTAAAAAAAAAAAAAACATGATTATGAAAACTCGCTAACATCCATTTTTTAATCTAATGTCTACTTCATCGTAGTAAATCATATATACTTCATAACTGACTCAAAAGATTAACTTGGCTAAAAGACATAACAAAATTTTCCATATATTAAATATATATATAATTAAGAATACAATTTTTTTTTCATTACAAATTTTTTTTTTTTTTTTTTTTGGTACCATAGCGATTAAAGTTCAAGAACTTATGCATCCTATATTTCATTCATCCAGTATTCAGTTTTACAAAAATATTTTTTTAACTAAAACTATAATTTCAATATCTAATGATTAATTGTTGATTTTCAATTCATTTTATAAAGGCAGTTAAAAACTGAAATGCACATCACATAATATGCAACTCTACGTGCAACATATGTAAATTAAGTAAAAAACAGATGATTTTTAACTAGAATTAAAAATTAAATATAAAAAAAATAATTTAAACTGAAAATACACCATATAATTAATACTTTTTTTATCATTTTACATGACAGCACTATCATTATATGCAATTATGATAACTATAGGTTCATATAAAATCTAAATTCTAATTAAAAATACTTTTTTTTAAATCCAACCATAGTTTTGCGATAAGACAAATATATAAACCCTTATGAAGCAAATAATTTTATATGTCAGGTAACAATTTTCCTTCTTCTCAATCATATATGTATGTGCTTAAATCAAGCATTGTACAAGACACGTATATTTTTTAAATGATTTG
The DNA here is from genome assembly GCA_021605075.1 of Caerostris darwini. NCBI lineage: Eukaryota > Metazoa > Arthropoda > Arachnida > Araneae > Araneidae > Caerostris > Caerostris darwini. Next base: position 288,965 of record BPLQ01006558.1, read on the forward strand.
ATTTATTATGATGCTTTTTATGTTCAGTAAATGAAACAATGAAAAATGAATGGAATCAATTAGTAATGGTACTTTTTTTACATGATATGCAAAATTAGAGTTAAAGCAAATAGATTTTCATATTTTCTATAATCAGCTGTTCTCTTTTCATTCTTTCCCATTTGCCTACCCAAGCAATAAACAATTGTTGTTCTAGTATTTTATGCAGAGTATACATAAATTTTCTTTGATTAAAATCAATTAAGTAAAAAAAAAAAAAAAATCAAGCTATGTTAGAGAAAGTGTAAATCAACAAATTATTTTTAAGGCAATCACAATAGAATCATAGAGAAGTTCTGAAATGTTAATAAATAATTACATTCAACAATTGAAGGCAAGCAAGTTAGTGATACATCAAATTAGCATTAGCAATTTAAAGATAAAACACACACACATACATACCTCTCCTTAAATTATTTATACAAAATTTGATACTTTTGATTTATTCAATTAATTTCCATATAAATGAAATGAATATCTATAATGATCAGAATGAACCATTCTTAAAATATTTTTCAAATGAAATAATTTCTTTTTAAACATAACATTCAAGATTGAAATATCTAAATTTTATTTATTTATTTTTTTTTTTTTTTAAAAAAAAAAAAAAAAAAAAAAAATTGTAAACTTAAGTTATATTTTGATATTATCCAGAAAATAAAAAATTTAATTTTAAAAACTATTAACTAATTTTCTATTTTGAGAAGTATTAATTTATTATTAATTAAATCCAACAAAGTTTTTTATAATATTTTAAAATAGGGAAAATTAGTTCAATATTTCTTTTAATATAAAAATAATAGTGATGTATGTAATTAATATTCAAGAAATTAGTTAAAAAAATTATCAATTAGTGATTGTGATAAGATAAAAGTGGATGCACTATACAAAAAAAAAATTAGTACTAGGAAATGAAGGCAAAGAAGTTTATAAGTCATAGAATATTAATTTTAGTAAATGTTAATAAGCATGCCAAATTCTTTTATTATAGAAAATTTTTTGCAAGTATTTAAGTAAATATTTTCCCCAATTACAGCAACCCATAAGCAAAAGTAAAGTATAGCAGTAAAAACATGCAAAATTTAAAATTTTAAAAGTCACCTTGCGATTCTTTCCCTCAAATTTCTCGAACCCCTTCTTTGAGCGCTGCGCAGAGAAAGAAAATCAAGGTAACAACTACTCAAAAACATCATTTGCAACCTCAAGAGTAATTTTTAAAAATCAAGTAAAAAATCACTGTAAAAAAAATACAACACCCTTCATCCATACAAAATAAGTTCAACACTTAATTATAGGTAAAGAACATTATGAAATAACTTGTCAGCACATTGTACATGAAAGATTGAAAATGCAAAAGCAATATGAACAAACAAAAAAAAATGCATAGCAGAAAATATAAAACAAAAAATTGAGATTTAATTGCTATAAGCAACAATGTCTATAACATTAAATATTTATATTAAATATAAAATTATGGAAAATTTAAAAAATTCAGTATTATTATGTCATGAATAGAACTGAATAACTATTTTATTACCTATTTATAACTAAACAAATTAATTTTTATATTAATAAAATGAGCAATTAATAAATCTAGCAACACTATTTTGAGTCAATAAAATGCTAATAAATATAACTCACAATTTAAAATGATCCACAAAAATCAGATCTAAATATCTAGCTAACTCTAAATAAGGAAATTCAAAAATAATTTTACTTATCAGAATAAATGCAAAAATTATTAGCACAGCAACCATAACACTAACAAATAACTTCCCATACATCCTTTAATTACAAATTTACAAGTTACAATAGTCACTGAAAAATCCTTCAAAACAAATAAAATAGTACTATTCTCTAAAAAAATGAAGTATACAGCATTTAATACAGGGTTTTTAACACGAATAACATAAAAACATGAATAGAAATCTAAACTTTTATTTCCAAAGGGTTGCCTAAAAAAATCTGTATATTTATTATTTTTCTATAAATATATAAAATATTTTACAAATGAAAGAGATTTCTACATTTTGTAAATAATTCCTTACAAGATTAAGATAATAATAATTAAATAATAATAATTAAAATCTTTTTTTTTACAACAAAAATTCATATATATATATATATATATATTTTTTTTTAAGAATTTTATCAACCACTAAACAGCTAACTAAAATAAAAAAGTATTCTAAAAATAATTTTTTAATGTAAACAATGAACTTATTAATAAAAAATATAGTTGTTACTGCAATTAATAAAAAAAATTTATGTCAAAGTCATCAACAAAATTACAATCTTGTTTTTATGCTAAAATAAACAAAATATTAATTCATAATTTAAACATCTAAAATTTTTCATATATTACAAATACTTCATTAAAACTTTTTTTAACTTGGCAATTTTTAAATTTCCTTACTATTTGTAGCTTTCATATAAAATTATATTTTTAAATTTCTCAACAGATGTACATATCTTCAAATTGCTTATGCATTTTAAATTATATATTATATAAAATTATAAATCATTTTTAATAATTAAAAGTATATTTTTTAATTTCAAATTCATGAAGATTTAATATTTAGGTAAAACTAATAAAACAGATAGTTATTAACATTACAAAGAATTTTAAATAATAATGCACTATGTTTATTATTTCCTCGATAATTTGATAAAGAATTCTTGTATGTTGATCTCTTGTACTCAAACTTTAATCATATTAAATCACTTAATAATTAGTTATAACATTAAAATGTTATACTAAACGACAATTATAAACTATTTTAAATGTTATGTGAAACATAAAAAGGAGTTAAAATAATTATCTGCATGATCAACAAGTTTGTTACAAATATTTCTTATTATTAAAACTATTAAATTTAAGATTTTTTTTTTCAAATTAATGTGAGCAAAAACAAATATTAAGTAAATATTTTTCAATTACTATAAATTGATTTTTTTTTTTATAGCTTCAAATTCATTTATATTAAAATCATAAAAGATTAAATTTTTGCTGTAGTATATTTTTATAGAAGATGGCATTTTCCTTTAAAAAAAAATTACAAGTACATAAAATTTCTTTAAAATTCATTCATATTTTTTAGCTAAATAAAATATAGCAAATATAGATATATAGAATCCAATAATAGAATATCACTTAATATTGCATTATTTTTTTAAAATTTAAATTCTTTTTTTAAAATTAATAATTTTAGAAATTTATAAAAAATACAATTTTTTTATAAAATGATTAAAACTTACTCTGTAAATTAACTGCATACCAGTTTTGTTAACCATACAAAATGGAGAATAAAGTTGCATTACATATGAACCTTTAACCTTTTGAGTGTGCATTCCCAACTCCTGAAAATCCAAATCATTTTCTTTTTTTACAATAAAAAAATGCATACAAATAGATTAAAATTATATTATTGTTTAAACAATATTGAAATTACACAGTACACAAATTTTATAGAAAAAAATATATTAAATTTTATTATTACTATTCAAAAACAATTAAAGCAATTATTTTTTTTTATCAATGAACTGTTTTAATACACAACATGTAAAGCAAAAAAATAACTTTTCTTTAATTCTTTAAGATATAAAAATTATTTAAATAACCTTTAAGATTACTTATATTCAAAAACCTCCAGAACAAACAAAAAAAAATTCTCATAAAATATAGATTATAGATTTACAATTTTTAGAATGAAAGACTTAATAAATATATTATTTAGCATACCAAATAAATTGTTTTATCACTAGTAACTGATTCAAAGGGCCAAATACTCAGCTCATCCATTTCTTTTTTCAATACTTTGAAGCATGTCCAATTTCTGTCCAAGTAATTGTTTAACTAGATGAAGAAATTTATTCATTATGTTTATAAGCATTCATAAAATAAAAACTCTGTTATGAGAATTATACAAATAACTTATAAATCAAATATAAAATTTTATTATTTTTGCACAGTAAATTTTAATACAGAGAAAAGTTATTGAATATTAAAAGTCAGAGTGAATATTTATAAATTTTTATTCTTTAATTTGTTGCTAATATTATATTAAATTGTTTCTTAATAGGTATTGTGAGAAAAAAGAAACATTAATAACTTTTATAATTATCATTAAATCTTCAAACAAATGGTATTTATCAGAAGATTACACTCATATTAATGGAACTGTTGTTTCAATTGCAATTTCCAGTAAGATTAGCATTTAGTATCACTATAAATAAAGCACAAAGACAAACATTGAAATATTGTACTTTGGAATATTTAAAAAAATCATGTTTTTCTCGTGGTCAGTTACATGTAGCTCACTCTAAAGTAGGAAACAAAATAATTTATATATCTATTTACCAAATAATAACAGGACAAATGTAGTTCATATGCAAGTTTTGTAATAGATTCAGTTAAGTATGAAATAAAGTGGAAGTAAAATTAAATAAAACACAGTTTTTTTTACATTAAATGAAATACAACTGTATTGAGAATATGATGATTTAATTTAGCTTTAAAATTTCTGCATTTAAAAGAATCATTTTTTAATTCACATCCTATAGTAGCTGATCTTTGTCTGAGCAAAGCAAGGGTAGATCTAGCTAGTAAATAATTTAAAGATGATGTGAACTTAACAAACAAGAAGTATAAAAATAGAGAGAATGTTTTTTGTGTTTGAATCACACAGTTGTGTTACAGTCCATTGAGTGTGTATGTGTGTTTTTTTATTTGGAGACTATATTATTTTACACTGTGTTTGATGCAATATTAGTATAATCCATTTTGACACTTAAAGATGATGTCAATCTTGGAGATGTGGAAATTTTTTTTTTATAAGCAACAAATACTGTAGATTAAAAGCAAACTGTTGTAGGCAAAAAAACTGTAGACAACATGAGAAACTGTAGATTAAAACTTCACCTTTAATTTTCGAATTAAGACCTTTTTTATTTTTATTATTATTATTTACATATAAATAGTTTAACATCTTTAAGATAGTTTTAACATAAAATAATTTAGGATTTTTTAGTTTTATCATGGGATAGTTTTACTTTCTAGATACTTTTTTCTATTAGTTATTGTGGACAAAATTTAACTTCAATAGCTGATATGTTGCTGACTATTAATACATTTCAGTTGAATTCACAATTTGCATGACCGAAGCTAATGGATGTAAAATGGAAAAAAATATTTTTACCAAGTAGTTTATGTTTCTGACAAAAATGACCCCATAGGAAAACTAAATTTTTTGTAAATCTGACGGGAGAAAATTTGGAGTTGTTTTGATTGCTAGAATCTCCTTTTCTTGGTACACAAATCTCTTCACCCAGTAAACACATAATAGAAAACAATAAAATAAAATGCACTAAACAAAAATCAAACAATAATAAATATTTACAAAGCTAAAGTATGATATTAATTAAATCATAAATATTAATAATGTACATAATATATGAGTAAAAATAGCAGCATAAAAGCAGAAAAAAATAATAATATAAGATTGAAAGAAAATATTATGCAAGTACCTCAGATATATATTAATTCCCATACAGATTAGATAAGATGAAATAATCAGAAATTTTCATTTTTGAATAAAAAAAAATACAATGAATACATAAAAAAATCATTTTTAAAACAAGATATATAAAAATTGATAAAGGAACATACAATTATTAATTTCTATGCCAAAAATTAAGCAGTTAATACTTACTCTAATTTCTATGCCAGTTTTTTCTAAATCTACAGCCCATAAATCATTGCTTTCACCTTCAGCTAATTTATAATCTTCATTAACGCCCTAGAAGATTTACATTTGATTAGTTTATTCAACTTTCTTAAACAATAATGCATTGTTAAATAAAACAATTTAAAATTGTTTAACTATGAATTAAAAATATGACAATAAATGACAAATATATTACCTGAATTGAATAATTAATCGGATATAAAAGAAGATTTCTTAGAACAACAGTGGGATTTAAATTTAACTTATACAAAGAACTGGCCATAGTTTTGCGACTTGTTTCTTCATAGTAAATACGTTCAGCCTCACCTGCAACCTAAAGATTACAACTAATAAATTTACAGAAATAATACAGATACATAATAACAGTAACAAAAGAGACTTTTTTTTTCTTACAGAAATATAAAATGGTTTGTCAACTCCCTTTTTATCCTTACAGTGCACAATTTTTTGTGTTGATGGATCATCTGTTAAATCTCTCCATACAAAAGGAGGTAGAGAAAGTGTATACCTATAAAGAATGTACAGATATTGCAACGTATTTATTATTAATATGAATTTCTTGTATTAATATAAGAAAGTTATATTCTTTCAAAAAAATGAAATCTAGTAAAAGTAATTATAAAAATAAAATGAATACATTTATCAATAAACACTTGCATTTTGTTTAGAATGAAGCCTAACTATAACAATAAAGTAAACAAATAAATAAATATAACATTCCATCTTAGTTATACTTAATAAATAATCCAGTGTTTATATTTATTACTTTTTTTTAATATTTATTCTATTGCTACTATTTATTTCATATAAATTTTTCTAAAAACACTAGTATGTCTAATTTTCCAAGTTTTAAACTATTGATTTTTTTATATCCAAATAAACATATCAATAATTTAAAAGCATAATATTTAGAAAAAGAAACATCTTAACTCATTTCATTATATATTCTTATTAAATTAACTGTCATATATAAAACATTTACTTAATCTATAAGCTTTTCTTTAGTTTAAATAATTCTATATCATTTGAATCAAAATAAGTATATTTAATATGTTATAAAGACAAAACTATAAAAAGTACTGAAAGAATTACAGATGCATTTTAATAAGATGAGAGGTAGATACAGAATATATGAAAAAAAATTAGTAGTATTACGAAACATCTAGATGCTTGGGTTTGAAAAATAGTTCACTAGTTGATGTATAAACAGCATGTAGAGGAATATATTCCATTTTATTAGGCTCAGCACAGCAACACCATTCCAATTCATTCAGAGAAGGTTTCATAAAATAAATATCAATAGGCACAGAAAAATGATTATGAACCTAAAAGAGAAATACTTATATCAGGAAAAAGAAGAAAATTTTTAACATAATAAACGTTCAAAAAAGATATTTTGAATCTTAAAAATTCTTTATACAAGTAAAAACAGAATTTAAAATGACTACAAAAAATAGCTAATTCAAAATACAAACATGAATATGCAATAATTTCATTAACTTTTTTCAAAATTCTGCAACTAAAATGCAGTTAATTAAGAGAATTACTAACTGGAGAAGATTGATACTCGTTATATTGAAGAAAGTTAGCTGATGGAGGATTCGAAGCTATTAAGAAAATTATAGTTTGATTGAATTTAGCATTGCTAATAGATTGATTGTTCTGTATTGCCCATTGTTATCACAAATGTTTGAATCCTCATATTAATTTTGCATATTGCAACTCGATATACTTTAGTAGCTAAAGAAAACTATTCCAAAAAAAGTTAGAAAATTTCCTAAATTTAATAAGTCGTGGCAGAATGAATAGTATTCTACAGCTCACAAGGATAAGAAAAGGGCCTTTAATGAGATATTCCTCATTCGAAAATTCATTGCACTTCCAACAATCAAAAGCTCTAGTCCACCGAATACGATGTCATAGTCAACAGACTTCTTGATAATGATATGACAGTAGTATTCAGGGTCAAATTTCCTCCAAGAAAATGTGGCACAAGGTTAAAAAAATACTTGCTACATCCATTGATAACTATTCCTTAGATATCTTAGAAAACAATGAATAGATCGTACCACATTCAAAAGATATATCCCATGTGCTAGGTGAACATTTTGCTAAACATCCAACAGTGTATCACATCCACAACACTTTCTTCGATGTAGACGAAAGGAGTCAAAATTTTTAAATTTTCCATTCTTGTGTGTTTGATGTGATATTGTTTTACATTTTATGTACTACAACAAGCTTTGGCAAAATATAGACCACATTGAATTCATCAGCTAATGATAAATCATTTAAATTTTAAATCATAGATTATTCTTTTATCATTTAATAGGATATAAACAGAGGGAACTTTACCAATACAATGGACTACAGCTAAAAGAAAACATTTTCAATATAAAAGAAAATGGATACATATTCTCAAATAAATTTTCAAAACAAAAGAAAACATTTTAAAATTATAAATTCACTATCACACATTTTGATATGAAAGCATTTTTTAAAAGAGTGAATATAATAACTCTGCTAAGATGATTCATTATAACTTGTAGATAAACTTGTATTTCAATTAACTTTTGTACTTTTTAATACGCTTACATTTCTATCCAGAAAGATTTTTAACAAGCCTTTACTGTTATCTAAAAATGTGGATTCCCTTTCCTGGGATCTTTCGATCTAAGGGTTACCAGAAAATAAATCAAATCTCCCGAAAATAACAGAATGATGAATAAAATAAAAAGCACAAGTTTAACCCTTGTTAAAGGGCTTTCCTATCACCTAGCCCTTTAATATATCACACAAACTTTTTATGATTTAACAATGATCAATTATATACATTATATATACTGTTTTATAACAAAACACGAAAAACCTTGTTTAACAGGAGTTGACTCCATAAAAGATCTTATTATCCATAATTAAAACACATGCATTATTATGAATTAAAGCCAACATCTTAATATTTTTTACACACAAATTATAATGGATTAAGTATAAATTAGTTATAAAAACAGATAAGTCACTAATACATAATATAACAAATAAGAAATGTTTATTTAAAGAACAAATTATTAAAAAAATACTTACTTGCAGAATAGAATGAAACGTTATAAATTTAGACCCATATAGAGAGAGTATAGACATGACAAATCCCCATCTATTTCCAGGATATGTAACACGGGGTAGTTGAAAAAAGCGTTTATCAGTGCATGCAACTGATATTCTTCTTTCAACAATCATATCTTCTTCATTTATCTGTAATAAATAATGAAAAATTATAATATTTAAAGAAAAATTTATAATAAACCAATAGATGATAGACTTTAATATTTAACATTTTCTTAACTGTATACATAAAATGACAAGCAATAAAAAGTTAAAATTCGGTTTTTCATAGTACTGCATTCTTTTTTCAAGGAATTTTTGACATCAAATAAATTATATGTTGCACTTCACTTAGTAAATAATATCAAGTTTAAAAAAAAAAAATTATTTTCAGGAATAAATATTTTTCGGAAAAAATTTCTAAAAATACATTTTAATGATAAATTTTTTACATTATTAACTAATAATCGTATAAAATTTTATTATTATCTCAAAACAATATAAATGCATAAAATGTTGAAATGAATTCTCAGAGTTAATTTCAAAGAGAGGAAAAAAAAACATAATTTATTTTCTAATGTAAAAAGATCAATATTGATGGAAAATGTGTAAAAGTAAAAATATATTAATAGATTTTTAAAATAATTATACTACAGAAAGAAAGATTTTTTCCCCTACTGATATATATATATTTCAAAACAAAATCTTAAAGTAATTTTCTTTGCTGATTGTATTTATATTCATGTATTAGATAAAAAGTAAGCACAAAACACATAGCAAAAAATATATAAGGCAATAAAAATTTGTAAAAACAGAATCTATTTAACATAATACATGACCTATATTATTTTAATATTGAACTATATTATTGTAATTTAATAAGCAAATTAAATTTATAATATAAGTCTTAAAAAAAAACTTTAAATAAATTACTCTAAAATATATATTGTATGTAATTCTATTTGATACACAATTTTTATGTTTCAATTATTTTAGTAATACCCTAATTCTATTATTTAATACTAAAAATTAAAGAAAATATATAAAATAAAATTTAAAATATTTAAACTAATTATAAATTAAGAAACAGATTAAATGTTAAAAAAAAAATCATAGGTAATTTAGTTTAAAGCAAATATACTGAATGAGTGCTTATTAAGTGCAAATGAGTGCTTGATTAACCTACGAATTTAAGAAGAAATTAAATTAGAACAAATATCATAAGAGTAGCAACTGAAGATTTAGTAAAACAAAACCAAGATGAAGATTATTAGACAAATATAATTTAATTTTTGATAAGACTGAAAGATTAATTTTTTAAATTTATTAATCAAAATTAATTTAAAATCACAAAAAATATTTGTTAATTACATTTTAAAGATTTATCTCAGAAGTATTTTTAAAACTTTAATTTTGTCAGTTGTGTACAGTGTGTCCCAAAATTCATGCAAAATTTGAATTCTGTGCCATTTGTGTGATAAAGTGCTTCATGAAAATAAAAAGACTGAATGACAACTGATAGTTCAGGGTTATTAAAAATGGAGTGCTATGCAAAAGAACAATGTGTTTTCATTGTTGAGTAATATTTTTAAAATAATGAAAGTTTGTCAATTTGTTTTCAGTTTGCAATTTTTATACAAAATATAGCTATAATAGTGATTTAAGTTTATCAACTATGAAGAGATTCATTTAAAAAATTCAGGGAGACTGGATCAATTAGCGATATTAGGAACTCTGCCCATTCATTAACGAGTTGTTCAGCACAACCATCGAAGCAGTTTGTGAGTGTTACTGAGAGATCAAGAGCATCAATTCGGCCCTGTACGCTACAAGCAGCTCTCTACAATTTATTCTAACGAAAGTTCTACATCTTCATGCTTACAAAATTCAACTACTCACAAACTGAAGCTTACTGATCATGCACAGCGTAGAGTGAATGAATTATAGAACAAGTGGATGGTGATTTTTCGAATAAAATCGTTTTCAGCGATGTGGCTCATTTTCATCTTGATGGCTTCATTAACTGTCAAACTTGTGCCATTTGGGGTTCAGAAAATCCAAAAATAATTATTGAGAAATGGATCCACAACATGTAATTTACTGTTTTGTAGATCAGAATCCAGTAGTAACGTGCGCAGCTAGCATGTAGGAGGACTGAGGTTCGAATCCGCAGTTACCCCTAAAAGCCCTCCAGGAAAGTACTGTCCTCCCCCAGCACTATCGATGGTTCTGTTCAAGACATGCACGAGGCTCATCAATGTTGCACCCTTACCTTTCTAACTGGTAGAAGGCTACATAGTTCTAAGTACGGGGGTGAAGTGTGGAGAAAAGAACTGGTCGGCATGCGATTTAGCTGTTGGACTTCTTTCTTTGAAGTCTAACACTTATACCAACAAGTCCACGAACATCCACATTTTGAAAAAGAAAATTAAGCACTGTATCAACATGATTCGGCCACATTTATGCAAAGTCCCAAAAAATTTCGATAAAATAGTGCTTAGGTGCCAACAAAGCCATGGTGGCCATTTACCCAATATTCTTTTCCTTACGTAACCCAATGCTGAACACTTTATGAATCAATAAAAAATTCATAACTTTTCATTATAAACTGTGTTTTCTATCGAAATTACTTCTTGTGTGAATTTTGGGGGGCCCTTTATAAAAATACCAAGCACAAAATTAGTATTTATTAATTCAACAATTAATGAAGTATTTCCATAAATACCATTATATTGAAGTATGTTTCATCTTTAGCATCTTGCTTTTTCAAAACAGATAGCCGATTGGAAGCAGAATTGCTGGCAACAGAATATGTTAAATGTAGAGAAGGGCATCCTGATTCAAGCTTTACACAGCTGTAATCTTTGTTTTCATCCAGAATCTAATATATAAAAAATTCCTTTAAATACAATTTGAGGTTCATAATCATACAAATTTTATTTTAAAAAATAGTTCAAAACCTGACCTGAAAAATTCCATTACTCAAAATTATATTTATTGGAACACCAAGATAATTATTAACATGAAAAGGAGCATATGGCTCAGGAGGTTTTTTTCCAACTGCTTTGTTCACTGCTTCTTGAAAAGCCTAAAAAAAATTATTTAATTATAAAATTTATTTTGAAATAACACAAATCATAAAAAAAAATGCAAGTAACTTTTTTTGATGTACCTGCCCAAGATTTGTAAGTACATCCAAGCATGTCTTGCTAACAGTCAATTCCAAAACATCTTGAGCAACAACATGAATTGACATTTGTGGAGGCTCAAAAACTATTTCATCAGGTTCTTCTTCTTCTGGACTTAGTTCCAATGTATCATGTTCTTTTGATATCTTTAAGGACAAAATTAAATAAATTTAACTTTTAATTTATTGCATTTTATTTTTATAATATACTAAATTTTTGTTAATTTGAAATCTTTTTACCTCCATCATTAATTCCCATGATCTATGGCCTTTGGAGGTTTCAATGGGTTCAATTAAAGGTTCCCAAACAGCAATCTTTTCATTATAATATGACATTTCGAGACTAAAAGAACTTCCAATATAAATCTGAAAAAATAATTTATTTATTCAATTTAATACCATAATATATAAGACATGATAATACATCATTTTATACAAATTAGAGCAATTACATATCTAACTATATATTATGGTTATTTAAATTTCCTATAAATAGCTAAAAAAGACAAAACTTTATCAAAAATAATGTTATCAGACATTACATGAAAAGTAGAAAAATCAATATTCTTAGTTGAAAATTTTGGCAGGAAATAATTATATTAATGCTTACATTACTAGCCCAATCACGAATATCAGCTTGGAAAGATGATTCCATCAGAAGCATTGGAACAGTACGAGTACCAACACCAGCTTCAATTGTTATAATAACTTTTCGCATAGTAAAAAGCATCTATAAATAACATTAAAATATATGATCACAATCCCCTTTTTATAAAACATAATGAAATAAAAATTATCCAATTTGCATTTGCACTACATTCCTCGTTCCAATCTATTGCAACAATCTTTTACAGAATTACTATTCTGAAATAAAGAAAACTTTGTACAATGAAAATTATTAAATTTTATTAGTTTTTTAACTGAATACTGTATTTTAGAAAATATTATATTTCATTAAGATATTTTACCTCAGTGTTGAAACATGCAATAACATAATGTGAAAACATTTCCACAAAATTTACTAACATTATGCTTAACATAAATCTTAAACAAAAACTATTATATTGTTTTATGCTTAAACGATTAAATGTCATTTATTAAAAATTAAAAATCAAATATGAAAAATTATTTTTTGTGTATGTCATAAAGTATTAGACTATTTTTTTAAGAAAAAAAAAACAATTTTACATATATTTTTTTTAGAATAAAATTTTACACTACACAGTTATCAACTTCCATTGTTGAATCCATATTCTCATAGTTACAATTGTTGAAGACAGCCGAGTAAAATATAATTAATCAAAGACAACTTAGCTGCACTAAACATGATTAATGTGTAAATAAAAATGTATGCAACTATTATTTCCCCTCACATCCTTTTCAAAAATACACAGAAGATAACTTCAAATGAAAATTTTTAGTAGTTCTTTATGCTTACTAAAGAAATGCACATCCCTATCTTAAAATCTAGTGACCATCAACTTTTCAAAAAAACTGACAAACATATATATATATATATATATATATATTTGCAACCATGGCTGCAGTTTATAATAATAGAGAGTTTTTGCATACCGTACGTTAGTTACACCGTAGGACGTCCGTTAGCTTTTCTCCCTAGCGCGCATGCTCATAGGATACTGTGCATGCGCGCTAGGGAGAAAAGCTAACGGACGTCCTACTGTAACTAACGTACGGTATGCAAAAATTCTCTATTATCAACTAATGCAGTAAGTTTTTCAAAACAAGTGAGGATGTTTTTATTAAAACAGGATTAATTCAGGGATCATTTCAGATCTAATATCATCAATTTGTGAGTTGAAATTATTTATTACAAATTAAGATTTAATACATAAAAATTATATATATATATTTAACAATGCTAAGTTTGAAAAGTAATAAATAAAAGTTTCTTTTTTATTTCCTTAGAAGTATTAGTTCTTTTTTATAGTCAATCCAAAAAATTTTTTATTTTCCATTATAACTACAAATAATTCTTTGATAATCTCCTCTATCTTTTACTATTACTTTTAAGATAAAAATGCTTACTTTGAGATCTGGATTTAGTTAATAAATTTTCTTTAAGATACTTATAATCAGAGCAATATAAACAGCAGTTAAAATCACAAATTAAATTAGCAAATTATGATTTATGTAAATTTTAATATTTAACTTAAAAGATAAAAATAATTTTAATTAATGTATGATATTAGCTTACAAAATAGTGCATTTTTTAAAATAAAAATATTAAAGGCATCAGATGAATTATATGTTTACAAAAAATTTTTTCAAAAAACGTTTTTAGCTTTTATGTAAGATAAAATACATACCTGTTGATGTACAGGTGAAGGAAGGTTGTACATTGAATCTTCTTTTTCTTCACTAAATGCTTCTTCAGCATTAACAGTTTCTAAAAACCAATATTTACTATCTTTTAAGTCCTTTTCATTCCACAAATCACTAAAATCTTCCTTTTCTTTCTTCGTTTCACATTCTTCTACCACCTGAAATTCAAATAATCAAAATTTAAAATTTTGGAAATACTATTATTGCCATTTGCATATCTTTAAATATTCTTTATACATAATTTTATCTTTCTAAATTGAGATAAATTATTTTTAAGTAAAATTTTTAAAAATCTGAAGTAAAATTTTTAACAATACAAAAAAAAAATTATCTGCATAAAATTTTAAATCTTGTAATTGAATAAAAAAGTACTGAAATTTTACTGAACACAATGAATTAAAAACTTTAACAGATAAGACAAAACATAACATCTAGAAAAGAAAATATACATTTCAAGAAAAAACTAAATTTTTACACAAATGATGGATTAATTCCCAAAACAAATTCTTTGCCAAAATGCTTTTACACCATTGTAATTGTGCTTCCTCCTACACACTAGCAAGAGCACCCCCTATGATGTTCAGAAGAAACGGTTAGTAAGCCTTGAAACTCTCTCCTGAGAGAAAATACTGTTCAACTATGAGCTTCTGTTGAGAAACATTTAGTTTACAGTCTCTCATCCCGAGAGGAAATACATTCAGTGCACTCCAGTGCATTAGTTGATCTACAGACTCTCACCCAGAAATGAAATAATTTTCGTGCACCTTGTGAGTAATTGAATATCGGGTTTTCAACTTAGAAGTGGAATCCTTCCAATCTATACTTATATGTCAAATATTTTAAATATTGTCTGTCCTTAATTATATGTGTGTGGTATTTGTGCTTGTGTAAAGCTGTGAGTCCTCCAACCTGTATCTCAAGTATTTTAACCCAACTACACCCATTACAATCGAGTTGCTCCCCCCCACCCCTCAGCACTACATCATATCTTTGATAAACAGCACAACACATTAAATAAATAACCTAGAGCATCTGTTCAAACACAGATTTGAGACTGTATCTAATGATTTACTCTGATCCATAGTTGAAAAAGCTAACAGTAACTTTTGGAAATTCATCATTGCACACAGCGTTACCAGATGGGTGGAATATCTCTCTCTCAAATCAGTTACTGCAAAGAAGTGTGCCATCACACTTGTATGAGAAATATTTCTCAGATATGGCGTCCCTAGACGACTCATAAGAAACAACGGATCCCAATTTATAAGCACTGCTACGCAGAAATAATTTTGATACACACGATTAACATGCAAGTCAAAACAAATTGCTAAAATAAAGTAAAGAAAAAAAATTTTTTTTACCGGCTCAGATACTATGGAAGATAATATATTTGTCAGAAGATGAACAGTACCAGGAGAAATATGTAAAATAAGATCTCGAAACATAACATCCATATGTTGAGAATGTTCTCTAAAATTGCATTGAATATCTATATCACATGGGCTTAGTATCTAAAAAGAAAATAATAACAAAACATTGGTATTAGTAACACTATTTATAAATTCTTTTAATGCATTAAAACATTAAATTCCTTGTCTTTTACAACTAAATATGTAATAAATATTTTAAATGCATATGCATAAATCTACAATACATTTAATATTCTATAATTAAAAAATATTTTATAATTTTTAAACTAAAATATTATATTTTAGTATTTATATACTTTCTAATTTAATGGCAATTTATAGAAAATCAAAACACATTTTAAAAATAAGAAAAAGCAACAAAAAAAATACACTTTCATTATATAACACAAGAAAATTTTAGGATATATCAATTATTACACCATTTATATATATATATATATTTCTACACATTTGTATTAGATGCTTTATAAATTCTTTCCTTTAAAAAAAAAAAATTTTTTTTGAGGAAAAAAAAAATGTGTATAGTATAATTAAAAAACTTAGACAATTTTTTGGTAACAAACAGTACAAAAAATATGAATTTCTAAAATACAGAACTCTTTATTTATGAATTTGTAACTTTTTATTGAAAATCACACTTTAAAATTAAAATGATTGGATCATTCCATTTAAGATGATATATTATACTGAACAAAAGACTTGTCATTTAATAATGTTTTTTCACACATTTTTAATTATATATTATGTGTGCTCACATAGTAATCCAGTATGTTTATGTATGAAAATTAATGTTTAAGCTTTACTAATGTATACAACTAACATAAGCATTTTATTTATAACATGAAATTTTTTCAAAATGCAATATATTTAAATATTAGCTCTATATGTTTAATTACACTTTGAAAGCAATTTATTATTTATTAGTATTATATAAATATAAAATATTGAGGTAAGAAAAAAAATATCTTTAATAAAATTACTATATTCATTAGTTACATTTCTTTTTATTTTAGGTTGTATATAATTTCACAAAGATAAAAATTATGATATCAATATTAAGCATTAAATAATAAAACATACAGCAGAAAATTAAATGGTACATAATAGATAGACTTAAAAACGAACATTTAATATTTGTCAAATTATATGTGCCAAAATATTTTATAAGCATCCATTTTATTGATGAAACAAATAATTTATTAATTTTTAAAAAAAAGATTTTTTAAAAGTATGTTTTTACCTTAGCAGAAGTTTCATGCCTTTTATCACAATTGAAGCAAGCAGTATAAAAAGTGAGGTTTTTAATTGAGCCTGTTATTGCTTGTGAAGAATCAGACATATTCACTCTTAAATCTATTTCATTCTGAAAATAATATAGAAGATATATAACATGTTAAATAATAAAGTAAAGCATTTAGTAGTAAATTTCAACCAAGAAACTTTTCTTAAAATTCTGAATGTTCTTTCTTTAAATTTAAACTGTCTGATAACACAAGAAAAAAAAATAATGTGTAGTTGTAGTTTTAATGCCTCATCTTGTAGTTAGTACTTTACTAGTTAGTCTTGTTGTAGTATTTAAACAAATTCAAATTTTCTTTTCTTTTTTTCTTTTTTTCAAACAGAAATAATGATAGAAATGCAATAAATATAGCTTATCCTCTTTTTTCTAAATATTATTTCTTTTTTCATTTTTTTTTTAAAACTTCAACTGAAAGAAATAATTTAAAACTTTTGGAACTTGCATATTTACAGCAAACTTTTCTGAAACTTTAAAAGAACCAAACATGCTTCTTTAAATGCATTATAAGGTGATATTTTTATGACATTAAAGAAAGTGAAAATAAAATTAAACTTTAAAAAAATATTTTTTAAACATACATTCAGAAATATAGCGTTTGAGTCTGGATCTTCTATATCTTCAACAAGAACAATGTCAGGTCTTTGCACTTTTAAAAATATCACAGTTGAACCACTAGCTTGAGAAAGACTATCATCAGACATTGAATGTGATGCTGTTGTCACAGGTTGTTTAGTGGTTACTTCTATAAAAGAAATAATTTTTTCATGGAAAAAAACTTTCACAATAAAAAAAATAAAAATTTTAAAGTCTGCTTGCAAAGTATGTCACATTTCCTATAAGTTCATGCAAACATTAAAAATCAAAAATAAGCAAGAAACAGAAGGAAGTGAAAAAAAGTGATGATTCCAATGATCACACCACCATAAAAAAAACATAAGAGTATGGTGGCAGGATACAAAGAGCTTTCTTAAGAAGACAAATATCAATTAAGCATGAGAAAAAATTGCAATCATCATGGAGGTCAGTGGGGTTTATCCAATTTAAAAGTCATAATCATTTCACTATCGTTGTGGTCTCGTGAATCGCTCAATGTGATAGTTAAGGTCTGCAGAAGAGATTCGTTGCAGACTCGAAAATTCTGAAAATCTCTGAACTTGGAGTGAACTGCACTTGTGTATCTAATTTATAGCTTTACTTTTCATTTTTTGTAAACAAAGTTATATATATATATAATGTTTGTAAATAAAATTTAAAGAGTTCACACGAGTCTGAAAGTAGCCCTCTTCTTGAAGTCTTCTTATAGTCTAGTATAGGCAGAGATATTACAATACTGAATGTTTTCAATAAATATGCAAATGTGGGAGTGTATATCTATGTGCATGAGTATGTTTGGCTTATGTATAAATGTGTTTGCATTTGCGTATGCATGTAAGAGCATATATAAGTGCTTGAGTTAATATTTAGAGTGTGTAGTTAAACTAGTACATACATACACATGAGCATGTGTGCACACACACATATATATATGCACATGCATATCATATCATATCATACAAAACTCAGTGAATATGTTAGCCCTGCAAGAGCCTTAAACACATATTTTGCAGGGAAAATTATGTGGAACATGACATAGATTTAATTAATAATGCAAAGGACAGATTAATATTAAAACAAATCTAATAAAAAGCCGGAACAATTTTTAAAGAATTTTAGAAAAATCTTGCACTATGCTAATATAAATAATCAGTAAATTAATACTAACTAAAAAAATTACTAACATTAGAACAATCTTTTGTCTGTTTATTTTATAATTAGCGAAATATAACAGTTTAGAAAAACTGAATAAACAACATATTAAAAATATTAAGTCAAGAAAAATTAAATTTCAATATGACATATCAGAATTTTATAGTACAGGCAAAATACATAACCCTAAATATTAAATACATATTTCTAGATAAATGTATAACAGTAGAAATATTTATTGAAAAGAATTTTTACTAATAACTATTGTAGCCCATTAAATATAATAAAAAAAGATTTTTATTGTAATATATTATTCTGATAAATATTCTCTCTTAAAATATCTAATCATTCTAATATAACTATATGAAAACAATCTATTTCAAATAATTGGAAATTATATGTAGCTTATATTAATAAGAAAAAATTACCAGTTGAATCTGTAGATGGAGTTGTGGATTGTGAACCAGCAAAAAATTCTTGTAGCATCATAATATAATCTAAACAAAACACCAGGGTAAAACTAGAAACTGTGGTCTGCACTGTGTAAAAATATAAAAAAAATTATTATTTAATAAGCATTCAGCACAGTGATAAAACATTTAAATATATATTTGAAAATCATGTTAATTATCTTAATGAAATTGTTTTATTTTATAATAGATATAATCAAATTTTGAATAGCGTCATACCTCTTTTATCACCTGAACTGCTTTGATTAAATTCAACATGAATCATATTGCCAGATTCATCTGAAGTTGATCGCTGCATCAATCTAAAAGTGATATATTTACAGTTGAAATAAAATTAAAATATAAATAAATAAATTTATGTACATACATTCAATTGCACAATAGTTGTAGAACTAAAAATTTTAAAAACAGCAAAAAATGCAATTTCTTTTTAAAAAAATTCAAAACATTTATATCAAAGACTACTAAACATTAATAAGTAACATAACTTAACAGATTATTAAAAGAAATTTATTAAGTACTCTTTTCTTTTAACATTTATAAGGTGAATTTTTAGAATAATCAAGAAAGAAAATATTTACTTTAAACTAAGAAAGTATTATATATAAATAATTACTAGTAAACCAACAGGTCTCTTATTTTAAAAGGTAATTTTAACAACATCATATCAATTGTAGAAAAATTTACTAGTGTATTTAAATATTTCTGAAATGACAACATATCTAGCAATCTTTTAATAATTTTATCATAACTTTTAAAAAAGCATTTAATATACAAACCACTGCTAACAATAGTTGCATATGCAAAGAAGGAATGATATCTTTGTAGAAACATAATTTAAAATATCATTAAATAAATTTTCTTTTAAAAAAGGAAAAATATTTTTATAAGACAGTTTTGTACAGAAAATTTAGATTTGCAACATTACAATATTATATAAGAAAAATACAGTTTTTGATATTGCTAAAATAACTAAATACAAAACTAAATTCAATTTACTATTATTACATTATACTTTACAAAGCATTGTTACAAGAGAATTGTTGAAAAATGTTACTATTCTTCAAATAAAAATTGAACAATACGACTTTTACTTGTTTAATCAAACAAATTCCAAACTAAAAAACCTTCATGCAATTGTATTTTTAAAAACCATTTACCTCATAAGCCTGCCATAAAGAAATTTCCCCATGTAATCTTTTGAATTTATTAATATATCATTATATATATCACATGGAATAAATGTTTTTACTAAAGATATTGTTAAAGTTTTCAATTATATACCTTGTGATGCCACTTTTTCGAGTATTCCTTGTATCATCTAAATGAACATCAATTAAAAATACTTGAGCTAACATTGATGAATCATTCATCATTTCTGCATGAGCCTCTAACATTTTTACTTCTACTTCTGCAATTGAACAAGATTGTTTTCTTTCACAAACTCCAACAGTCTGAAAAATATATAATTATTATAACACAAAAATTCTTAACATATATCTGATGCTTTTACTAAAAGCAAATAAATCATTATATACCAATAAATAATTTAAACATATTATATAATAAATAAAACCTGGCATTGCCACACTTCAATAAATAATATGTACTTTGGTTTAGTGGCAGGGAAAAAAATAAACTTTTTAGCAAATTATCTAATTTAATTGAAATTAGAGCATGTGTGCAAAAAATATTAATTATATACCTATATTTATTATATACCTTATATAATATTAATTATACCCTTTTATAATTTTACATATAAAGTATATTTAAAATTATATCAAACATTAATAAATTTATTAAACCTAAACATAAAAAAGTAATGAATGAAATAAAATATCAAAATTAGACCTCCTTAAGTATTACAATTTCTATGTTATAAAAAATTTTAATTTATAAGAAATGCAGCCAGACATACAAATCTCTTGATTTATAATTATTAATAAATTTTTAATTATAATTTTGTTTTTTAATTTTAAACACATCTATAAATTTTTGAATATGAACCAAAATCTGTATATGTAATTCTAGGGAAATGAATTATACTTTACTTTTTTTTTTAACAATTTCACATACCAAACAGCTATAAAATTTATTTGAAAAAAAAAAAGAAAGATTTAGCATTTCCTTACAAAATATTCAGTATTAATGTTACATAAGATTTTGATCCATAACAACATAAAAGGTGAAAAATGATCAAGTCTTTAAAATATAAATATATAGAATTGAAATTTTTGTTACATATCTGTAAATTTTAAAAAGTCATAAATCTTTCAAATGTAAAATTCAACAAGATATTGCTTGCTTTTAAAAGCTTTTGCATCAATCAATACATACAGATTTTCCCAATTCAAAAAATTGGCAGAATGAATGATAATTAACAACTTATAATAGGAATGTACAATAATGATGTATATATAAAAATGTAAAGCAAAATTTAATAGAGGGATTTTCCTATATAATGTAATGTGAACAGATAAAAAAAGTAAAATTTATTAAATTAATAAAAAAATAAAAAAAAATACTAAACACACTGCACAACACAGAAAAATTTGCTCACAACTGTTTTAATACCTGTGATGTTTTCTTCTTAACAGTCTAAAATGATTCAAAACAGATTTCTTTTAGCACAGATTTTTTTGGGGGGAGGGGATAAAAAAAGTCACAGTGAGCTAAATCCTGGAAACATGGAGAATGTTCCAGCATCATGTCTTATTTCTAATGCTGTCATATTTTGTTATGTTTCCGAATGTTGTCATGTTTTTTCATATCAAGATCTTCCAACACAATTTTCCATAGAATATCTTTGTCTACGTTGGTAATTTCAAGTATCATTTAGGCACTGAGTCTAAGGCTCAAACAATCTGATTGATTATTTTTTTTCCCAATTTCATCAGTTTCTGAAGTTGATTGTCGCCCATGAGCATTCATTCTTATACAAACTATAGCGAACATTTGTTCCACTCAAATACTCGCATACTGAACGATTGTTCTCCATGAGCCTGGAGGTCTGTGGTTTAGAGCTGAAATACCTCGTCTTATACAAAATTCGCGAGTTCAATTCTAAATCCTGTGTTTTGTTATAAGTCTGATGAGCAAACATATGTAAACATTCCATTGATTGGTGTTTTATTCAATTTCATCAAAACTTCAAATTCAAGCACTACTACAATTTTAGAACTTAACATTTTAACTGCAAGCAAGGTGTTATGTAAGTACGCTTAACCATAACTGGCAAAACTCTGGGGGTTTAATAGTGATCAAGTTCACTCAGATATGTTCACGATCATTTTCTTTGGGTTGTCAATTTGCATTTCAAAGGGAACTTGAAAGAGGAATCAGTTCTGCGTGCCAAATGTTAATAGTTTTTTTATATCTAAAAATGATACTTAATGTCCAACATTTTTCAAACTCTGGTAACATTTTTTGATGCAATAGTAGAAAAGGAAAATAATAGATATAGCATTCATGGTAAAAAAAATTTTAAAAGCATACTTAAAAGACAATAATTTTAATGATTTCAAATTCTTAATTAATAATTTTATATTTTTAATATGTAAAAGAATTTTTATAAATACATTAGAATTTAAATTTCTAAAATTATCTGCATTAAAAGCAGCATAAAAATATGAAATATTTACCAAAGGTGTCTCTCCATAGCATAATACAGCCAAAACACTCTTTAAAGTAAAATCAAATTTAAATCTTGGATGTACTTTTTTTACTACAATATCAGACGAAATAATACTTTTGGCTGATGTATGAGCAACTAAAACATGAAACAAAAAATATTATTTATCAACAGTAATTAGTAAGAATTAATTATATGATTTTTAAATTAAAGAATAGGATATTATAAAATTTAAATTATACCAAAAATACTTATTATATCAAGTTCAGAATATTTTTAAGAAGATGCTGATATTTTAAACAAGATAATTATATATAAATGACTAGGTTTTATTAATTTTATAGTTATATTTCTGTGGAGATATTTTTGGAGTCAATAACTTTATAAATTTTGAAGAAAAAAAAATATTCATTATTTTACTGTTATTTATTTTAGATCAAAATATAAGCAGGCTACTAATATTTTCCAGTTTTTTACTCATTATTATATACAGCATAAGCGTTTTTTCATCTTTGATGAGTTACTAGTTTATTGACTATTATTATGAGTGCTATCATGTCTGATGTAAGTTAATATAAGTTTTTGATAAAACATTTTGACATAAATAAGTCAATCAAGCCAATTCTATCTCAAATCCATAGATCTATCAATAATATGCCATTACAAAAAAATTTATTTAATCTATAAATATAGAAATTTTAAATATTTTTTATCAGTAATTGCCTTCATGTCATAATAATAATGAAATTATTGGCATCTTATTCAAATATACTATCGCTTAACTATACAATTAATTTAATACTAATTTTTTAAAAATAAATTTGAGTAATTCAATAACAATTTTTACTACTACTTTATTTGTCCTTTCTTTTTCCTTTAAATAAAAAAATGGAAAATATTAACTTATTAAAAACTCTCATTATAATTAAAGTCATAATAATTATGATATAAACATTCTGCTTTGATATAAATTCACCATTCACAATACTGAATTAATTTATAATTTTATAAGAAATTCTCACTATGCAGAAATACCAATTTCAAATTTGACTTTTTAACAATATTTCAGACAATTTAAGTAATTTTTAAATTTGTTAGTAATGCAAATAAGGATGGAGAGAGTGGTAACATTACTGAGTAACATAAATTATTACCTTCCAATTGAAATATCAACATTACTAAAAAAATCTATATCAACAAAAATGATCCATTTACATTCCATTTTACAGCTGCAATTATCGAATACTATAGCACTTTATTTTTTAAGAAAATGAGAAGCTTTTCATTAAAATGGGGTTAATTGCGACAGATAAGAAAGAATTATTTATCTTTTATTTATCAATAATTTAAAAATATTATTAAATCATTGAAGACTTAATGTCACAAATATGTGTGCTATCATTTATTAGAGATTAAATTTAATATAGAAATATACATAATTTTATTAAATTCATAATGATATACAGCATTTTGAAATAAAAATATGCACATCGTAAATTTTAAAAAAATTAATAAAACCTGTTAAATTTGGCAGTGTGTGTCACTAAATTTTCGCATTTGTTTTTGACATCAAGAACAATTGAATTGATAAATCTTCAATTTAAAGATTATGAAAAACACATCTTTTTATATGAATTATAATTATCAAGTAAAAAATACTTTGTTCAAATTTCGCAAAAATTTCTTTGAATCATCTCCGTTTTCTACCAACATATATGTAAAATTAAATGCAATTATTTTCCTTAGTCATATTTTCCTCTCTATAATTATTTCAAAAATATTAAAAATAATTTTATTCATAAAATTTAGATATACACTTATTTAATTTAAATGATTTCATAATCAATGAATATTTATTCTTTTAGAACTAAGACTTCAGTAATAAAAAGCAAAGTTTAAAATTTTAAACAATTCTAAAAGAATCAACAAATAAAATTAAGACAATAAAGTTGTATACATACATTATGTGTGTGTATATATATACATATATATAATATCAATTTATTTCAAATATTTACCAGAATTGGTAGGTGCTTTGCTGTCAGCAGGCTCAGCTGTCACAGACGTCACAGGTGACTGCCTTTCATCTCCAGTTTCAGTTAAATTTTCACTTAAAATACTCATAACTGTATTATAATCATCTTTACTTAATGTAACCTAAAAATATTAAAAATTGAATAAAGGAATATAAAATTAACTCATCCTATTAAATTCAATATGACAAATTATAAAAGAAAGTATGAATAAGTATACATGAGAATCTAATTTATAATCTTTGAAAATAAAAGAGAGAGATTGTAATTAATACAAGTCTATCTATATGCATATTTAAAAGAAGTTCACAGAATTGTTTCTAAAGAATATATTACAGATTTCTACCAAAAAACAAAAATGCAATATACATTTTCTTAATTTGAGTCATATAAATTGTTCTAATTTGTAACAAAATTACTTAAGGTGAACCTAGTTTACCTGGGAACAAAATTGTTGCAACAATTTTATATGTTTGTAAAATTAGATTTTTGTAATGAACACTTCATTTATCATAATAAAATTAATCAATTAATAAAAAAATCAAAACAAGAATAATTAATATAGAGGTCCTCAAACTACAGCATGATGACCAAAACTGGTCCACAAGCATCATCAATTCAGCCTGCCACAGTTTTGCATGGTAAAACTTACAATGCAAGTAAATCATACAAAACAATAATCTGATGTTTTTATGTAACGGCCACACAGCAGTAATTAATGATATGAGATTTGTCCTAAAAATTTACAATAAATGATGTACATATTGACATAATTAAATTAAAAAATCAATAATTAAATCAAATTTATGTTTAGTGAGATATGCAGCTGCAACTTTCCACTGAAAACTGTTTGCAGCTTTGGATCGAGTGTACTAGTGAAAATTATTAGCAGCAACTTTAAATACTCATCAGTTAACTTAAACCTAGTTTTTTTTTTTATATATTTCTGTTTTTTCATATATATAAGTAATTCCAAAAGAAGAAAAAAGTCATGATATAATTTATTCAATTGACCAACTGTGTAAGTGAAAATAATCTTATAAAATTCCAGCAATGATGATTTTAAATATTGTTCTTTAAAAATTATTGCTATACTACAAATTGCTATACCCTTGCATCGATTTTTATTTGAAATTCTGAGGCAAGGATTTTTATATCAGCTTTAAAAGGACTTTGAAAGATCTTGATGTCATTTGCAATTGCATCAAAATCTGAAAAATGAGACTTAAAATTCATTTTTAAAGCTCTCTAAAAAATGGAACCATTGTTCTTATTGACTGAATGTTTATATGTTTGCATTATTAAAATGGTGAAATATTTTTTGTACAATTGGGATTGAAATAAAACTATTTTTTATACAATATGAGTGTAAAAATTAGGTAGAAGCTGGTTTTCTACTTGTAATTTTAAATTAAAGTCAATCATATGTTTAATTAAATCTGTATAAAATGATAATATCCATAACAAGTTGATTTGTAAGTAATCTACAGAAAAATTTCTTTCATTCAAGAAAATTCAATCATGACTCAGAACTTATAAATCACATTAGAACTTTTCCACAGCTAAGGCAGCATACTGTGATATAATAAGGTAAGTAATGTTCTCCATTCTTTAGAATTAGAATTGACAATGATTGTGTGCATGTGATCTCATATAATTAACAGCTGAAAACCTCAGTTTAAAACTTCTGATATTTCCACTCAAAGAATGTTGATGCTTATATCTAATGATTTTGATTAATTCTAATTCTAATATTTATGATTAATGGTTTCAAACAATTGTCATTTTTTTACAGACTAGATAAACAACATCTTTATTTTTTTCTATGTATATTTCTTCTCCCATTAGTATGGATACACTTTAATTTTTCCATTACAAATTGCTTTTCTGAACATTTTCAATTCCTTTTAAAATATTTTCTCCAGTGGTCGAGTCATGAATATAAATGTCAAGAAGTTCTACATACACTTCATAATTTTTATTTATCCTTTGAATAAAAATTAATACCTGGTTAGCATCAAAAACATACATTTAGTAATTTAGGACCAACAAGAATCACTCTAAATGTCGTTTTATGTCAGACAACTGAGTTAATATATTTTCTGCAACATCACCTTTTCTACGAACCACAGGATTTGCTGAAACTAATGTTTTTAAATAAATTAGTTTTCTAGACAAATTTCTTCTGTTGTTGCAATTATGCAATTCTTGATTAATTTGCCTTAAGTAAATGCTTTCTCATGATTTGCTTTTGAATGAGCCAGGTGGAAATTAGTTTGAATTGTTGCTTCTTGTTGTACATTTACTTTCTTAAACAATTGCTCAGATTTTAACCCATGGTTTCAAAAATTCCTTTCCGACTAATTTTGAAATGAAAACTTGAGTGATATTCAAAACTACAATATCTTGATATGATTAGCTAGCTAGGTCTCGGCCCTTGGGACTTAGTGGAGTAGT
Organism: Caerostris darwini; assembly: GCA_021605075.1. Lineage (NCBI taxonomy): Eukaryota > Metazoa > Arthropoda > Arachnida > Araneae > Araneidae > Caerostris > Caerostris darwini. The sequence continues at coordinate 316,456 of BPLQ01006558.1, forward strand.
CAATATAGCCCGTAAAGTAAAAAGTTTGGTGATCCTTGCTATAAGGGTTCAAAATAAATTTTAAAAGTAAATTCTTTTTAAAACAATTTATTAAAAAAAATTAATAAAATTGTTTACTTTTACTGCTGCAAGTTCTCCTGTTATATGTATTTCTGGCTGTTCAATATGCCAACCGAATGAATGATTTCGAATAATATTCAGACTGAAACTTATAGGTTCTAATATCAAACATTCAGCAGTAACATCTCCAGTATCAGGCTTCACAATTGCTCTAAAATAATAAAAAAATTATACTCGATATTTTAGAACTCATAATGAAACTCTACATAAATAAGATAGAAAAAAAATAAGAATGAAGTCTTATAAAATAAAATAAACAGAAAATAAGCTTTTACATTAATCGTTTACTACAATAAAAAATTTTATAATTGCTTTTTTAATCAATAAGTGAATAATAATATAATAAAAAAATACATCATGAAGAGCATTAAACATTTTCAGTAATAATTCAGAAACACCAAAATTTATTAACAGGAATAAAAACATTTGAAAATATGATAAATAGAAGAACAAATACAATTATATAAAGTGATATGAAAACTATAAACAATAAAAAAGCATTATAAAATTTAATTATCACAGCTATAAGCAAATAAAAAAATACCTAAAAAGCTGAAGATCGGTCAAGTGTAAATACATTTTTTCAAATATAGCTGGCATTCCCAGTTCATTTCTCTTTTCTCCAAGTGAAAATTTATTAATTATTTTTAAAACTCCAAGATCAGCTATGATTGTATTATCTGACAAAGAATTTTGTGGAGTTATGATCACAGGGGCTTCAATAACAATGTTTAATAAAATCCGCACCGATTTCTCATATACTTCTTCCATATTTTGTTTTGCAATTTCAGCAGCAGCTGCACTTGCTTCAGCAACTTTATCTTTTGCAGCTTGAAAATGATCCAAGAAGAACTAGAACATGAATTGTGTATTATTTGGAATAATTTAGAATAAAAATAAAAATTAAAATAACAATTTTTTTAAACAAAACAATAAAAAGAATTTTAATAAATAACTTATTTCTACATACATTTGCTTGAAATCTAGAAGTGAAACAACTTCGAGTGAGAAAATTTTATTTGACATTTAAGAAATTTATCACTTGAGCAAATTTAAATCATTTTTCAAATTCAAATTTATCATCATTTAAAAAACAGTTAAAATAAAATGAACTGTCGCATTTTGATACTGCCTTTAGACATATTAACTAAAAAATAATTTAACTGAAAAATGAAGTTTTTCCCTCTCTTTGTAAGTTTGTGGTATAAAAGTAGAATCTATATAAAAAAACAGACCTTTAAAATATAAGAAAAAACTTTTATAAATACTGAGCTATACTGAAAAAAAAATGTATTAATATTTCTCAAGGTGTGTTAAACTAAAGTGTATATAATTTTTTTATCTGTTTTAATCTTTTAAAATTTAAAATAAAAACGAAAGCAAAAATTTCCACAGTGTCAAATTAATTCACTTATCGCTTTTTGAAATACGAAAGTATAAAAAAATTATATTTAAATAATTCTAACATTTTTTTTCTAACCACTCTAAAATTAAAAATCACATAAAAATATAACAAAAAAATTTTTTTAATTGAAACTTACCAATAATGAAGATACAAATTTATTCAAAAATATAATTTTCATTCGTCCAAAACTAACAGAAACACTCATATCAACAGCAGACATATCAAAATAATTTTCATCTTCTGTTGCATTATTGAACATTGTTAATTTCACATCGAGCACTTCTCCAGCAACAGTACTTATAATCTGCAAAGAATAAAAATGATTTTAAAATATGCAGATTTAATATAAATTTCACATTTGGTACTAATATTTAAACAAAATGTTTCATCATCAGAACTGAATTGGATCAGAATTAATAATAATAATAACAGCATGGTTCATTATTTATTTTACAATTAAGGTATTTTATTTTAATTGGTATGATGTTGCTAAAATGCCATTATTGTAGAATAAAAACATTCTGTCTAATAGTAATTTATGAAACATCCATAAATTAATAAAAAAAATAATTTTCAATAAACATCCATAAATCCCTTATTTTAGTTAAGGTGGCTTATCATACAATATTAAAATCTTGTGACATAGGGTGGCTTTGGAATGGCTGGCATTGTAAGATTTTTCTCATTGTTCTTATGCGAAATCTTAAGAATTTGATGGAAGCCCATCTTAAAAAAAAAAGTAATAAAAGTGATATTTTTACATACTTCGAGTGATGTAATACATAGTATTATGCTACTGAGAACTTGATTGTCTCAGGTTCTATTAATAAAAAGAAGAATGCAAAATTCTCTCTTAAAATGCTAAGAATCAAGTTGCAATTAATTTGTTTCAAGCAAACAATAACGGAAAAATAATAAAAAAGTGACAAACTATTAGCAGGAAATTAAAAATTCAACAGTGATGTTAATATTTGTAGTGCAAGAATCTTCAGATGCTTTATATTTTCAATCAGAATAAGCAAAATAATAGAAGTATTATATGTAAAGTAATTTAGAGATTTATTAAAAATGGTTATCTATCTGTGATTCGGTTATTGTCAATTATTTAGTATATCCCAGTTTTACTTACAATGATTTATAAAAAAACAATGATTTATTGACTTTGATAGGTGGTATTTTTAAGATTAGAACATCTTATAGCACTTAATTAGAAATATGGTTATATGGAATCTTATAGTTCTTAATCTGAACTATGGTAATTAGACTATGTTTTTAAATTTAAATTTTAGAGAATTAACATGACATGAAAGAATGAAAGTGACATTCCATGTCACCATATAGATTACTGTTTCCATCTAAATTTTAGCCATTACCTTAGGATACAAAGCATTTTCAGTTGGATCAAAGACAATCACATCTTTAAGAGAAGCAGAGACACAGGTTTTTGATTTTTGCATACTGACAGAAGCATTCATTCCTATGAAACAAAGTGGTTTTAAAAAAATATTAAAAACAACCTTAATCAGTAAGAACATTAAACTGCCAATTACTAACTTAATCAGGTTTAAAAAACAACTAAAATATACCTTTTATTCTAATATCAGTTAGATCATACATTTTGTTACAAACAACTAATCGTATTGATTCTAATGCAGTATTCAACTTCAGGTCAATAATTTGGGAAACAGTTTTCTTCTTTGTTACTGCAATGAAAGATAAATTTTTTTTTAAATTATATAAAGTTTTGTTCATTTTGAAACTATAGATGAAACAATGGATTTAAAATTAATAATAATAATACCTGATTTTTGATAAGATTTTTCTTCACTAGATGTCCTTTTTTTAATTTCATTATTTTCATTTATAGTTGTTGCTGTTGGTGTTTTTTCAGATGTTGGTTGTACATTTGACAAAATTGAATTAGAAAAATCCATTAGACTTAAAATTGCCTCTTGATGAAGAATAAAATCAATAGCTCTAAAATTTGCAGAAATAGTTTGTAATGTGGAATTATATAATGTTTCAAAATCAGGAGCTTTCTTATTTACCTGAAAGAGGAAAAAAGTCTTTACAAAAAATATTCATTCAAAGAAATTAAATGTAACATAAAAAGAATACAAGGACAGTCACATAAAAGACAGTCATTATAATTTTCTAATTTCATATATTCTTTTTCCAAAATCTAACATTTATTAAAAAATTTAAAAAATTATATATTGTGAAAATAAAGGCAATAAAACATAATTGTATATAATAAGAACTATAAGAGCATTTAAAAATAATATATGCATATTATTCATATATTAAAACAATATCTTCATTAATAAAATTTTACCATTTACAAAATACAATTACATGCAATAAATGAATGGACTAAATGAAAACTTTATAAAAAATAATTGATTTTTATTATTATTAGAAAACTTATATAATTAATAATTAAGAAATTTAAAACAAATGAATAAAATTTGACGGTATTATGGATTCATTTTATCAAGATAATTCATTTATACAAAATATATTTAAAAGCTAAAATGTGAAATTTAAAAATTCACTATAATTTAAAATTTATATTTATTCAAAAACTCAATTTTGTAGCAATTAATGAAATCAATTTTATATTTAAAGCATGAGCATATATGTTAAAAAAATTTTTAATTTAAATTTCTCAGGAAAAGAAATTTTTCAATCAAATTGCCAAAATTGTTTTATTTTTATTTTTATTTATTTATTTTTTTTTTTAAAAAAAAAAAAAAAATGTGAATTAGTTTTAATGTTAATTCTTTATTTCGTTGACTTAAGAAAAAAAATTTACCCTAACTAATCTACAAAGGTTTGAGTAAATATGGCCTGAATTTTGAAATTAGTATAATTTATAATAAGAATACTGCATTCCTTAAAAAACTTTCCTTTCTCTCTCTCTCTTTGAGAAGAAGTCATTTAATTAAATCAGTTGAACTTATAAGAATAATTAATTATTACTAGAAAACTAACAATGAGTCCTTCTGCTATTTGTACACAATTATAATCTGTCTGTATTTGCAAGCATAGATAAGTTAATAAAACTAAACTTTTAATTAACTTAAAAATGGGACTAAATAATAATGTAATAAACTAAAATCTTAACATCTAAGTACATTGTTTTTCCAATCTGCATTGCATCTGCATTTTCCATCAGCAAATTTCAAAGATTTGCCTTGGAAGCGAAATGTTTCTTGTTTAATGTACTATACAGCGTTTCTTGATGATAACAGATTGGTTTTGAATTAAATTAATTTGAAGATAATTTGTGCCTCAAATTGTAATGGTTTGGAATCCACTTTAAACCATAGTTCCCTGTCTAATATGACCATAGAGCATAGAGTTGACAACCCTACCCCGTAAAATGAATCATCTACCATCTAGAAATCTGCCAGCAGGCAGACGGCTTTGGCCCAGCATAGTTCTGTTGCGCCACTGATGATGATAAAAATATCTATTGCAAAGGCTCTTTTTAAAATTATCAAAAAGTTTCCAAAATTTAATTAATAGAGTAGATAATTATACTCTCTTGAAGTAAAAGGAACTTAAAATGGTTTTATAATAAACTGAAGTAATTGCATACACAGAACATGTATAAATTTATACTTACTGATAAATAGTTTAATGAGAACAAAGGTTGATCTGAATCTTTTGTAACAGATGAAATCATTTTTAAAGGTTTTCCTTGTGGAGCTATAATTTTAAACAGAAAAATATGTTAAAAGAGTGAAAAAATAATAATAGTATTTAAAATTAAGCAGCATAATTTTTTTAAATAATTGAGGAAATCAATGCAATTTAAGACGAATTAATTGTGTGGAATGACAAAATCCTTTTTACTCTGAGGAACCATCCAGCAACACAATTTTTCTTCCAATTCATGTATTAATGAATATTTATAGAGATGATTGCACATTTTACTATAACTTTTTCTTTTCTCACCAAAACCTCACATTTGATACATCAATAAGGAGTTTTTTTACAGCATCCTCAGATCTTCATTTATAGTTTCGTCCTCACTGTACGTAGTTGATTGGCATTTCTATTCAAAATGTCAAATGGAAATAATAGGCTATAGATTTTTAGCAATTATGGATAATCCTAGAACTATGCTGTTATCTATTCTCTTTGTATTGATAACCTTAAAAATATTTTAAAATTGTATTTTAAGAAATAAATGAAATAAATAAATATAGAAATAAATTATTTTACAGATTACTTCGGAAAAAAAATATTCACAAAGATAATACATAACAGCATTGATCCACACTTAATAAGTTTTTTTTATCCGTATATAATTATGTATAAATGTATAATTTGCAAATTAAAGGCAGGAAAATACACATAAAAAAATTACATCACAAAGGCGTTGTTACTAACTTTCTATACAACTGCAAAGAAACATATTTCAAAACAATCAGTAATTCTCATGCCTTTGCTACACCTATTTAATGCATAATAAGTATATAAAAAGCAACATTTTCTTGTTCAAATTAATTTACACATTTTTGAAAAGTATATTTTCAACTTCTTGTAAATTAAAGATGCATAATAGAATAACAATTAAAAATTAATTCAATTATTCTAAAAAAATCATCTTTTCAACAATTGTTTTTATCTCAATCAGTATTTATATATCAGTATAATTATACATTGAAGCATTTATTTTAAACATAAAAAGAATAATATATATAACTGCAAAAAAAAAAAAATTTCAAATAAATATTCCATGAAAATAATTTATGCTGTGTTATAAAACATAATAAAATGATTTTATAAATAACAAGTAAGCATTTTTAATTATAATTGTACATAATTTTGAATTATGCATTGCAATTTTATATTTTAATTTTAAAGAACAGTTAAATTTAAAATTTCAAAGCTTCTTTAGAAATAAAATAATAACTTTCAATACAAATTTAAACATTGAAAATTTTTTAATCAATTTTTATCCAAAAAATAAATTAGAAAAAACACAATGCTAAAATTCTAAATGGATATACGGATTTCTAAGTAATTAAATATATATATATGTGTGTCTGCTTAATTATAGATTTCACAAATTTAAAATTAATTCAAACAAGACAACTTACTCAAAAATTCTGAGTTATGAAGAACAATGCCACCTAAATAAACATCAGCAGTCATATCAAATGTTCTCATAACTAATCCAGCACCAAAATTATGAAATGCTAACTTTAAGATATCAATATCTTCTTCCTTTGTTGATCGTGATACAGTAAATGAAAACTATAAAAGGATATGTGTATATGAATATACAAATCGATACATATGTAAAAGAAATATTTAACAAAATTCAGTATGACTCCTTTAATATTTTTTTTTTCCAATACAAAGTTTTAAATTATGAAAAGTGATAAATAAAATCTATAGTTAAAAAGTATCAAACCTATCTTTTACACCAAAAATCAAACCATGACAGATTTCTAATTGAAATTTTTTACAAAAGAACTTTTAACAATGCTTCTAATTGGAAAAATAAATAAATTATTATAAATTTATTAAAAAATTAATGCAAAAATAGTAACATAAAATATACAAATTATAAAAAATATATATTTAATATTTGTATAAATTACACAAATAAATGGTCTCCCATTATTCATCTTGTAAGGAAAAAAGTAAAATTATAGAAATAGTGCTTTAAACCTCTTAATATTTATATCTGTTTTGTTTTACTTCAATTACTTTTTAACAAAGAAAACTGCATTTTTTAAAAATTAACACGCCCCCCCCCCCCCAAATAAAAAGTAATATATAACTTACTTCATGTATTTCAAATTTCAGATCTAAGCTAGTACTTTGAACTGGTGCTGTTTTTTTATCTTCAGTAGTGGAATCATCATCTTCAGATTCTGATGAAATATTTTTCAAATTTTTTACTGCTTCTTTTTTTATATCTCGGACAACTTTCACATTGACAAGATCAGCACCAACTGCAGCAGATGACTATAAAATACAAATGTATCAAATAATTAAAGAAATTTGTTAAAATTACAAAGTAGTATAAATACTAAAAATTATCTTTTTATAATATGTTTATTTAATTATCATACAAATGATATTTATATTTTTTTAATTAATGGCTAATTTTGTAAAATAATAGACAATTATCATCATTCAAAACTTGCTTTTCAAAAGAAAAATTTAAATTATTAATTAAACTTATCTATAATGGACCACTTACTTTCACTGCAATTTCTTATATTAATATTCATGATTAATATTTTATTTTTATTTTTCCACATTAATATTTATTACATTTGTTAAATGTTTTTTATTGGAATTTCAATCTTGTTTTGTTTTATTTAAAAAAAAAAAAAGAACATTACATCCTCTACAATATATATTATTAATTTACATCTTAAATAAGCACATACACAAAAATAGCAACTAATATATGATTAAATTAATTCAATGGATCTATAATTTAATTAATTGAATGGATCTATTTGCACCTCATACAAGCATTATTATTTTTACTTTTAAACTATAATTATATAATTAGCATTACTTAACAAACATACAAAATTTCACATGGTTGCAAAGTTAATATAAATGTTGAATATATAATTTCAAATATATTAAAATTTTTTTAATAATATTTCCTCTGTATTTAAACAGATAAATTTGTTATTGAATGGTGAACAATAAACTATTTGGATGATGTTAAAAAAGCAAATGGTTTCATTTAAAATAAAACAAAATTTTGAAGCATTGAAGATCATATTAAAACCAGTTGAAAAAAAAAAATTGTTTTGTCTAGTTTCATAACTAATATTTTTTATATTGCTAAAAATACTCACTATAGTTGGTCCTGGAAGTGATTCAGCAGATGGTTCACTTTCAGGTAAGGGAATGCTCGTACCAATTTTTACCAACTTAAACATTTGTGTATCAGAAATTCCAATATCCAACAGAGGAAGCACACCAACAATTTTCATTCTGAAATATCATAATTAAGATATAAAAATTTCTATGCTACATACGAAAACATACAAATCATAAAACAAAAGTGACTTTACTAAAAATGCCAATACACATATTTTAAAAATTAATAAAAACGGAAATACATTCAAAATTACTAATAAAAATAGCAATACATTAATTTAAAAATGACTACTAAAAATAGAAATACATTAATTTAAAAAATGCCTTAATTTAAATTTAATAATAAATTTAGTCGCAGTAGAATTAAAATTCTGAAATAAATTCTGATTCTATTAATTTTTTAACCATATTAAACTAATTAACCAAAATAAAAGAAGTCGCCAACAAAATATTGAATTGAATGTTTTATTCAAAATTTTTAATCTAGACTTACAATCAAAAACTTACTTTGGCATCCTGGGATCAATAGTAACTATTGATTGGTGGAAATCAATGCTTATAGTTAAAGGATATAATAAATGATGTGGATCATCTAATTTGCCAATAAAATCCTTCCAATCATTCCCTAAAATTTAAAAAAAAATACATAAATATTCCTTTATAATTTTATTTATACTTGATTACCTATATTAACTTTAAAATGCAGTAGGTTCATAATTATAAGCCAGTGGATTAAAAATAGGTAAATTAAAAATAAGTTAATTTTTATAAATCCTACTGCTCAGTTTTACACTGCTGAAGTTTTCAGCCTAATAAACATTGTAAAATTTCTATCCTAAGGAATTTTACAGCAATAGCCTGTTTTTCCTTCAAATATTGAAATATGTTATCTACATCTCCTGTCCCCCCTTTTTTTTTTATTATAACCATAGTTTGTTCTTCCCTTTTCTTGAACAGCTGTCTTTCACCTTATTAAAGTAAACTAAACATGCATATTCAAGCAATAATCAGCTAGTTTTAAATTAATTGAAAAGATTGTAAAAATTTATATTTTTCTTGACTTTTAGTAATATGTCATTTTTTTATCCCTCACTCACTTTTATTAAAAGGCATATAAAAGTTTATTGTAAGATAATTAATAAAAAAAAAAAGTTATCCCCTACTTAAAAACTTATTTTGAAAACATTTTAAAATGTCCTAATGAAATTATTATTTAAAAAAGAATGTGAACATTTAATTAAATTCATTTAGTCAACTTTTATTTATCAAAAAATAATAATAATAACTTTTAAATATTTTAAAATATCATTTGCCTTAAACTCTTTCTTTAAATTTGTTTGCATTTCATAGAAATTTCTATAATTTTCAATTTGCTAACTACAACTGATTTCAGAAATTTTTGTCAAAAGAAAAAGGCATAACGATGTATTTCTCTAACACAAATTTCAAAAAGTATTCAGTTCCATTTCAAACAACAAGAAATTCCAATTTTTTTTAATTTACACTTTTTACACAATATATATATATATATATAATGCATTTACTCAAAAATATTTTTGCATTACGCTGATGTGGATGGAATAATAATGTATCCTAGAATAGTACTGTTTTTGGAGAACACTTTAAAAGGGACAATTATCTCACATTCATATACTATATTGGAGAAAAGGCAGAAAAACTCCAATCAAGCAATTTGGCTAAATCGCAAAGCATGTCAGCAGACTGAATCTAAATCATATCTCTCTGGTTAGCTAGGGCAAGTTAAGATGTCATGAGTGGTACTTAAAAGTCTTAACACACAAAATACAAAATTTAAAATACTTTTCATTAAAGATTATAAATGATAGTATGATACAGACTTATTTTTTTTAAGATAATATTAAATGCTCATCTAAATAAAGCATTAAGAATATTTTTAAATTGAATATAGCATTTATAAAACAGTACCTAAAATTATACACAATAAGAAAAAATATATTATGTTTGAAAAATTAAATTAACAATTTAGACAGCTTTTTTTTTTTTTTAAATTTCTGATATAGAATTGTATTGAGTTTTAATAAAATATATTAAACAATTTATTACATAATTACAAAACATGTTAAAAAAAAGGCTATGCATATTGAACATTTTTTTTTCTTTTAATTTTCTAGTTTATTAAAAGAAAAATTATTACACTTACCTGAATCTGTAAGAAGTATTTCAATATTTTGTATTGATATATCAAATTTATCATAAGCTTTGTCAATCATAGCTGATAAAACTTCCTCCTGCAAATAACATTACTAAAATATTTTCATAAAATAATGAAAATTATTTTATAAAATTATATTACAATCAGAATAATAGCATATTATAATCACATTAATTTTCTAAAAATATTATAAATAAAACGAATTAATAATAATGATAGATTATCCAGAAAATATAGTGTATATCTGAACCTTTCTTTCCCTTAAATAAATAATATGAACTTTTTTTATATTAAATACTTTTATTAAACAATATATAGACCATTTATATCCATTCCTTTTTACACTCTTTTAGGAAGCTTCATACATAATTAATAGATAAATTAATAGAATAAATCTTACTTTATCTATTTTTTTTTTCAATGGAAAAATATCTTATTGAAATCATCATATATACGCAAAATATAAACCCTTTGAAGCCGGAAAATTCCATATAATATATCATACATTTAATTTTAAACAAATATTTTTTCATATAAAAATATATTACTTTTATTTAGTTTGTTAGAGTGTAATAAAAACTACAAAATTCATCATTAAACAGCAATAAAAATAATATCAAAACTGCACAAATTATACAGAAATCATTTAGATTTATATATTTTTTTAGCATTTAATTAATTCTAAATTGGCACTTTTATGTTTTGTCATCTTAGTTTCCTTTTATACAGTTGTTACTTCTTCTTAGGAATGCATAACTCTGTCGCTCGGTACCACAGGTTTCAGATTCGAGTCCCGGCAGTGGACATGGATCATGGACAGTTATCATGGATGTTTGTAGTGGTTCGGAATCCACTTTAAGCCGTAGGTCGCAGTCTCCTATGACTGTAAGAGTGTTACAGAGTAAAAGTCAGACTTCTACCTACAGGTGCTCTATCACAACAGAAGCTGTTTCCTTCCCCTTCAACCATGAGTCCGCACGGGTTCATGGGCTTGGTCTAGATTAGATATCTACCAAGTGAGATAAGTAACAACAACAGGAATGCATAAGAAAATGCTATATTTCTAATGTATACCCATTATGCCATATTGAGTATAATAATTCTCTCGTGAGAAGGTTAATGCTAATAGTTCATCGATGAAAAAGATTTCTCCCTAAAGTATAACCTCACACACAAAAATACAAAAATGAACAAAAAGAAACGAGCAAATAGCAAATTATAAAAAAAATAATTCCAAAAAATAAAAACATTTAATATTTTAACTTTGAAACATATTTAATCATACTTCAGTGCTTCCAGCTTTCACAAGACTTCTTACACTTGGAGAAGTAGGATCTCTCTTATGACTATTCATTTTAAAATTACCAAGACTGACTACAATTAAAGATGAATTCCTGTAAAATCAAAGAAAAAAGTCAATATACAATTAGAAATTAAACAAAAGTTTTACATGTGAGCTTATCTGCTACAGAAAAAAGTTAATATACCAAAGCAGACAACATGTTCAAAATACATGTTACAATAAAACACAACATTATTTATCTATTATAAATAATCTATTATATATAGATGAAAAGTGAAAAAATTACAGGAAACATAACAAACTATGTAAAAATAAACTAGAAGAAATGGAAACAAAATGTTTTCATTAACTTACAATGTAGCTGCAAAAGTTTATTAATTTAATATACTCAAATCTATTGATTGCTTACAGAACATTCCAGATATTCAAATATGTCATCTAATGAAAAGCATTTGAAATTGTAAATTAATCTTTGCTATGATATAATATTTCAATTCCAATAAATTAATCACATCCAACAGACATAACATCTCATAAATCTACATGAAAATATCCAAAAGAACTAAATAGTAGAGAATATCCATTTAGAATTCCATAAATTAAGAAACCACAAGGGCTCGCTTCAAAATTTATAATTTTTTTTTTTTATAGTTGTATAAGTTGAAATATTTTTTGATATATGTATATATATTGATAAATAATTCTCACTACTCCTACATAGATTTAATGAACATTTCATAATTTTTCATCATTTAGTATAAATAAGATATGAATACAAATTTTAATATACTGTTATATTGTTGATCTTTATACATAAAGAAATATGCTTTTATTATCTTTCATAAATAATTAAAAAAATAAGCAATAAAATAAAATTTAATTTACTTTGATTAATAATGCATTCTAGTTTTAACTATTAATATAAGTATATTAAAATTTACTCTTCAAGGACTCCTTTTTCTGGTATCACAATAAAAAGAGGTTGTGCATCCACTTTCAAATCTAAATATTTATGCTGTTCAATGGCATACTGCAGACCAAATGCAGACATCTCTTTCAAATCCTCCAATTTCAACATTGCTGTAGCTTGAAGCCTGATAATGAGAAAATTTTATTGGTAATGTCATTAAAATGCTTAACTGCCAATTAAAATATCCAAAATATGGAATCTATATTAGCATACTTTATTAATCAAAATTTTATGCAGTTTTAAAAACTACAAAGTGGCTCATATTTAAATTATAATTTAAGTTTTGCTATTCTTAAATTACATACTGAAGGAATAATAATTTTATTAACAATAAATTACGGTAAATTAGCTCATTGGTCAAATAAAACACTACTATGTATAGATTCATAGAAAACTGCAATTAAATTTGCATTTAAGTAAGTACATTATTTTTTTTTAATCTATTTAGTAATATTGAAAGAAATAGTTTTAATTATTATTCGTCACTTTAAAATAGAAACCTCACAATTATAAATTGAAGTTTATTTTAAAAATATTTTTTAGTAATTAACATTAGATTTATTAAATGGCAATTGAAAATAAGATGTCATCTGATTTTTTTTTTTCCCCTTACACCCAACAACTCTCATAATATTTCACAAAGAGTAAATTTTTATACAAACACATACAAAAAAAAAATCAATTAATACAATGTATTCACTTAATATTTGAATTGAAATAAGAAAAATTATACAATATAATAAAAAAATTTATTTAAAAGATAATTTTCTTAAAAAAAAAAAAGTTTATTAACAAACGTTTTGAGATAGAAATCTACTATGGATATTTTTAAAATAACTCTACAAAGAAAGTCTCTAAATTGATGATAAATTAATGTATCAACCAATCTTATAACAAACTTAATAAATAAACAAAATTAATATTAATAGTATATAAATATAAACTAAAATATTATTATTATAAATTACATACTGCTGAATAGCAGCCTTTTCAGGAGGCTTGAATACTTCAACCAAATTATTTACAGTTACCTAAAAAGCATAAAAACTCGTATAAAATAGTTCGTATAAATCGGTATAATGGAGACATAACAAAAACAACTTTTTATCATATTGTAGTTAAAAATATCATTTATTAAACAGAAAATATTTCTTTAAATTCCATTTCTTAAATGTTAATGGCAAATTTAAATTTATTTTTACTGAGCATGTTATAGTTGTTTCTATGGTCTAAGTGCTGTAATGAATTAATAATTTTCATAAGAGAAGAAATACTAAACATAATCCTAAATTTAAATAAAAGGAACACAAGAATTATTTTTCTAGTCATTTGTTAGTTATAAAAACTTATTATCATTGTCATTTCATTTATATCAATGTTTGTAAAAATCAAACTTTATCCACAACTATAATTAAGATTAGCATTCCTTTATTAAAATTTTAAAATTTAATTTTAACATCTTATTTTCTATTATCTTTTCTTTTGATTTATCATATTAATTAGTTTTTATTACATATTTCTTCTTGATAAATTCAATTTTATGCATTGAAATTAATTCAACAATAATCACAATAATTAAAATATTTTCTCAGGATCTTCAATTAATCATAGAGTAGGAAAAATCAGATATAAATAAATATTTAAAAATCAATTTTTTCCTAAAATGAGATTATAGGTAATATAATAATTAAAATTAATATTCACATATTAAATATCTGCAGTTATCATATAAGATTAGAATTAGTACTGATACAGAAGAATAGTACTATAATTTCCTGCCTATGATCCAAGAATTATACATTTTTAAAAAAAACTTAGAATTATATGGAGCAGTTTATAGGAAGTAGCACACCATTTAGGTGCATTTTCAATCAATTCTAGAAAACCAACATTAAAAATACTTTTTGCCAAAAACAATTTATGAAATAAAAATATACACTCTTCTAAACATAAAGAAAGAAGAATTTCACAATTCAATTAATGATGATTGAGAGCCTGCCTCTTACAAAAGTATACAAAATATGGCATATATTATACATTAGTGTGTCCTAATAGATAAAAAAAAATGAAGTTACAGGTAAAATTAAAAATACTTTACAGAAGGGAAAATGAATAAGTATCTCTCAAATATGAAGATTATAAATATTCTCTTTTGTTCATATCCTAGTTTTTAAATGCATATCTTCATTCCAATTCTCACTAATATATATACTCACTATATTTGTGCACTCAGTAAATTTCTGAAAAATGCTTAGTTAATTTTATGCCATGAATATAAAAACAGAACTTTATTAATATATGTTAGGTCAATGAGCAGATACAAATTGCTCATGGTGTATAAATCTTATATTTTATTGAACAGAAAATGTTGCTTCCAGCATAAACACTGCCGAGTATTATAGGCAGAAAATTATGATACTTATACTTCATCAAAAGGAAAGAAAAAATTACATTTAGTTTAAGTATAGTAAATATAGGATTTACACTATTATAGGATATAGGATTATATAACATTAATTAAATATAGGATTTACACTATTGTATACTAATTATAAAAATAATAATAATTGAAACTACATTCTAAAGTTATGTCTAATATAACCAGAGAAAATTTTTAAATATTTTGTAATTAAAATTTAATATAAATTGATAAAAAAATTTAGACAATTTTACAAATTTTAAATAAATAAAATTTTAGATAATTTTTCAAATACTAAAACACATAAAAATTTACAGCATCATATGTTATTTCTAATGGTTGAGCATAAAGATGAAGTCGTTGATCACATGATTCATCAAGAGGACTTGTTTCAAAAAGTATGTTGAGCAAAGGTAAATTGGATTCAACAAATTGTTTTGATGAAACAATTGTAGGTATTGAATTTCCTGATGGCACACCTTTTACTATAAAACTTTCTATCTTAGCATCCACACTAAAATAAATAGAGAATAACAGCTTTTTTGGATTACAAGATATAAAAAAATGTAGCAAAAAATAATAAAATAATATACAAAAAAAAAACAGAAATTAAAATGCAATGTCGACATTTTTAAGAAAAAAAAAGTTTGTTTAAGCATAATATACCTAACAGCTTGAGCAGCTGGCCGTTGTTCTACAGAAGCAGAAACTTCTTTTAGGTTTACTTTTAATACTTGAGGTTCACTAAAAAAAAAAACATAGTTAAGTAAAATCAGCTATATTAGTTTTGATATTCTAAAATTTAAAAAAAAAAAATTTATTTTATTTACCTTTTGGTATCATCCGAAAGAGTGACTGTTAAATTGTGAAGAAGAAATAACAACTTGTTTTCAACAAACTAAAAAAAAGTATATTAATTTTCAAAAAATTTGGCCGATTTCTTTAAAAAAAAAAAAATTCATATTAGAGTACACAGATTTCAAACACATTTGTATATAATTTTTAACATTTTCTCTAATTTAAAATTTACATTAACAAATTTAGCATTAATTGAAAATTTTCTTTTTATTCCATACTTCTTTTGGGTATTCCGTTACAACTGGTTGTTCCTGATATCCTATTGCTTCATATAACTTTTGTTTCTCGTCAGCTGTCATAGCTTCTTCAATTTGTTTAGCTAGTGATTAAATAAAACAATAACTTTAATGTAGCAAAATTAAAATTAGAAAAAAAATTTATATTCCTTTAACAATTCAAAAAGATTACATTTATTTTTTCATTAATAAAATTAGAAAAAAAAATTATATTCCTTTAACAATTCAAAAAGATTAAATATCTTTTCCATTAAAAAAAATATTTATCATAATCATGTATCAATAATACATAATTAATGAAAATTAGTAACATATGAAATTTAATTTATTACTAATTAAACCAGCTGACATTGCAAAATTGAAACAATACAAAAACTTTTCTTTTTTCTATTTTCTGTGATAAATTTTTCAAATCTCTGTTACTACTTGGTATACAGGAAGTTTCCTGATTACAAAAAAATATACAGAGAGTTGGCTTTACATAATTCTTTTATACAAAATATATTAGTCATTCTGTTTAGAAAATTTTGAGGAATCTTTTTTTCCCCTATTAACTTTTAGTTACTTTCATAGATGCCAGTATCAGTTAAAAAATTTTAAAAAGTTATTTTTATTCTTCCAAACTATAACTACTTATAAAAAATGTAAAGCATCTTTACATAACATAATTTTAAAAGTTTTCATGTATGTTGGACATTTTTTTTTTGCATTTTTTAGCTTGCATAAAAATTAATATTTTTTTTCCCCATTTTTCACTTTTGTTGCCTTAATTACTTTCTTATATGAAAAAAATTAAATTTTAATCATTTCAAGTCGAAAAGGGTTTAAACTTTATTGGGTTAAACAGTGCTACTTTAAGAAATTGGAACAGAATGCTTTATTATGTGTTGAAAGCTCATTAAATTCTACTACAATAAATTTTAATGGCAGAAGTTACATCAACACTACATACCAAAACAACACAATATAAAATTAATTGTATTAAAAAAAATTAAGTAGTTAGATTGAAACTTAAATTACAGACTAAAAATTTAATTAAGGAAACTAAATTACAGACTTAATTTAATTAAGGTTGTTTACAAAACAATTTCGAATTTCTTCACATTGAAATATTGCTTTATTATAAAATTATGATGCTAGGATAAAAATGCTGAATTATTTGTAATTAAATTTAAAACATATATGAATATGATCCAAAAATTTCATATAAATATTTTTGTTAATAAGGTTTAGTGAATTTCAATAGTGTTCACTGAATTTGCCTTTTCTTTTTAAGGTACTTTTATTTTGACCCCTTAAATCCTTCAATTTGAATGAAGGTAATCTGCAGCATATTGAGTTAATATAGATAATTAAAGTATTTTGTTGCATCATAAAAGTGGTGCTCCAAGTCTGCAAAAATATTGTGTACATTATTTTTACAAAATTAATCCATTTTAAATTTTTTAATTCATTCATAAAATATAAATGAAAAAGCAATTATGTTCAGAATTGTAAAATGTATATTATTTATTTGAAATTATTAAATTAACATGGTTCTAAATAAAGAGTTAGTGAAAATATTAATAATTTTTTTTCTCATTATTTTAATGACATTCTTAAATAATGAAATTCTTTGAAATCATGAAAACTATGCATTAATATTAAAAAAGGTTTTAGAAAATTCAAATAAAATTCCTAAGAGTTAGTATGATTACTAAAACAAATTATATATACATATATATATATAAATAATTCTTGCTCTAATTAAAATAAATACTTAAACTTAGAGCAAGAAATTAGACCAAAATTAGATTGTGTTAATATTATTTACCAATTTTTTTTCCAGTGCTTTCATCTGCAGAATCTTGAAGTTGATCTTTAGAAAAGAAACTTCCAAACCAGCCACCCCATGATTGCTTTACTTCTTTTTTAGCGGATCTTAAAACCTTAAAAATTGATTTTCCATATATAGATTCTGATATAAATAAATAAATATTTTTATACTAAACTGCAATGTTTTTCCACATATTTACATATCATGCAAATTTAAAAAAATTAATATAAAAATTATTAATCTGATTTTCATTTATTTATGAAATGTACATGTGTACTACTACATGCCATAGCATATTACACAAATAAACTCACCTTTAGCCTTTTCTTTTTCTTTGATAAATTGCAAAAGAAAAGAGAAAAATTTTATTCAACACGATTTTTCATTTTTAACACCATACTCATAATTTTTAAACACAGAAAAAAATACTTTTATACCTGAAAATAACTTTGTAAAGTTTAACAAATTTAATATTTTTTAAATTTAGTTGTTTTTTAATTGTGATGCCCTAAAGCACCTTTTAAACAATTGAGATGAAAGCTAGGAAAAGTTCATAAAATGGAAGGGTGAATATCTATTATTAAGATACACCAAAATGACATAACCTTAAACAAAGCAATATAAAACTGAGAATAAAATTTGAACAAAAAACTGAAACACTGCTCAGCGACATTAAACCTAAATCATAAATGCTTTCATAAAGTCAGTAAAAAATGTAAATTGTTTTTCAATTCCAGTTTGGCTATTAAAAAATGGAAAATCAATTTGAATGATATAATACTAAGTTTAAATCAAATTTAATAATGATTAAATTCCTATTTTTATAGGGCAAATATTTAGATATAATTTTATAGAATCATTCAAATATAAAATTATAAAAAAAATCTTTTTCAAACAGTTTTATTTAACAAATTTAAAAGAAATTAATTTATTTAGAAATTTATATTTTCATTCTTTTGAAAAGAAAAATTCTTAGTAAAAAACTATAGGAACCAATCAATTCCGACATAGCTTCATTAAAGTTTTTTTTTTTTTAATCTACAAAATTGAAGTTTAAATGAACTTTATAGATAATTTATAATTGAACATTATACAAATTTTATTTAGTAAATTTTATAAGTAAAATAAAATTCTGCATTTTTTTAACAGCAAAAACAAAGAGAAGAAGAAAAAATATAGAATCCAGATATAATAATACTAGAATTAATTAAAAACAGATAAAAGGTGCTTTATTACATTTTATTTCTTGTATATTGATTAGTTTATAAAACTTATTGCTATTCCAAATTTTACTTTTTTAAATCAATTTTATATTCAAGTAATATAAAGGAATAAAGTGAATATTGATAACATTTCTATAATGAAAATTTTACAAATATTTTATCTATCAGAATTTGTTATATTTAAAAGAAACTATTTTCATATGATTAATTTACAACTGCATAACTAAGGTATTTGAAAAATCCTTAAAAATAGAATACCCGAAAATACACAAATGTGATTTCAAAAAAATCAGACAATATTTTTATTTAAAAAATGATAACAAATAATGACAAAAAATATTTAAAAATACATAATACATGTATAATAAACTTAATATTAAAAGCACAAAATTTTGCAGATTAAAAATTTTTTACAAATAAAAAATTAAATATGATCTGAATAATGAACAAAATTTCCATCAATAAAAACTCATATTAGTTGTTTCTATGAAAATATTTGAAACGAATGCATACAACAAAAAACAAATAATCAATTATAAATTAGCATTACAACAATTATTTTTAATAAGAAATATAATGCAATATTTTTTAAATGTTACAATTAGTTTTTAAAAGCATAGGCATTGCAGAAGCTTAAAAAGCAGAGGGCTGCAAACTCACCTTATGATGCTTTGTTTGTGCCTCAAGGTGCAAAAAATAAAAGTTTGGCATGACAAATTATATAAATAGAATATTGCATATTAAATGATTACAATTTATCTATTAAAAGAAAATCACACTGAATTGATATATTTAGACAGAAATGGTTATTGTAATTTTTAGGTTAATAATGCTTGAAAATGAATCTTCTTTACATATTTTGAAATATATAAACATTTTAATACAATTCATTTTATTTCTAATTATGAAAATAAAATATAGTGTGTAAAGAATGTTTTTATATTTTTGGATGACTAAATTATATGATTTTTTTTTAATTACAGATATTTATTAAAAGTATTTACTACAGATATAAAGCAGAATATTATACAGATGTAAGCGAAATACTGGCATTTGCATGTTATATATTTTGCGAAGCAAAATAATTCATGTGTATGAAGAGTTTCAATTGAATTATTTGCACTAATTTCTTATTTAAAACTGTTTTTTATAAAAATAAGAAATCTGGAAATTTTAAAAACAGTTCATATAATTTTTAAAATAAAACGTGAACAATAAAAATAAGATTAAAAGCACTAATATTTTTGAATTTTATTTTTTCACAAATAACTTGCATTCAGAAATTTAAAATACAGATACACAAAACTAACCATATTTTCAAACTTATAAATCTTTTCACAAAACATCAACACCATTTTTTTATCAACACTATTTAAAAAAAAATTTTATTGAAATTAAAATTTATCTTAACTGTTTGTAGAAATTTAAAATATTGAGCTCAGATATTTTAAAATTACTAGTAAATTGAAAATCTTACATATGTTTACAAATAAGTGCAGAAAAATTCTACATTCATTTACTATAGATGATATTAAGAAATAACTATTTTATAATCAACATTAAAAAAAAACAGAAATAAAACTTTTAATATTGAATGAATATTTTTTAACTGTCCTTTTTTTTTTTTTTTTCTTCTTTGAGAATACTTTTTGCAATATACCTTTAATTATTTGATAACAATCCTAAAATTTACCAATCTTTAACAGAAACTGAAATGCTTATAAGAAATTACTTCTTAAAAACTTTACGGAATATGTTCTTGTATACAACAAATAATTAAAAAATATAATTTTGTCAGCAACATAGTCACATATTAAAATTGTTAAATCCATCTTAATCTAAGAGTTTCAATCTAAAAATAATGGCAAACTATTTATTTTTATCTATTATTGAATATGTTAGAATACCCATTAATCTCTTAAAATAAACAAATATCAGTTTTTACACTAAAGTATACATAGAAATCAGATTATATCAATCTAATTAACCCATACATATTATAAACTTTAATGTATATAATAATTTTAATAAATAATAACTCGTGTAACTTCACAATATTTAATTTTACATCTAATTTGATATTAAAAATTATAATTTTTATTCAATTAAAAGACAATCCATTGGAATTTTATTATAATTTTCAACTATGTATTGAATAACCACTAAACAATCCTAAGAAAAATAATTTGATCTCTCAGTCTTGTAGCTTTTATATTATTTACATCACTATTTCCAATTCATTTTTCTTACAAATTATTTTTTATCCTAACTATTTTTGAGAATATTAATAACATATAATGGCATACTGCAAAGAGATTTTTAAAAAGTAATTTTACAATGAAAAAATATGGTTTTTATTTAATTAAAAAGAGAAGAATTTTTTCATGTTTTTTGCTGATACTCCAAATATAAAAATAATAAAATTAGAAAAATATTGATCTTAAAAGTGTTATAATTTTTAAATTTTAGGAAATATACATGCACATAAAAATCATGCATTATATATAGAGAGATTAACAATACATTTTTTGCTTCAGCTGACGAAATATTTTTTTTTTAAAGTTTTTTTAAGGAAATTTTAAATTAATAAATTTTATTATATAAATTATTCATTTTTAATTATGAATTAAATATATACATAACACTGATTTTATAGAAAAGTGTATAAAAATTATTTTATATCATCATCAAAAAATATATCAACATAATTTGTTACAAAAATTTCATTTATTTAAATTATTTTAATGTAAAAATTATTTATTTCTAAAATTTTTATTGATTTCTTTAATGAAAACTGTTAGAACTACATCCAAAAGAAAGTTCAATTTCAATATACTTACTTCAAGTTCAGCTTGTTTTCTGGCCATTGTGATATTAAACAAATCTAAATCTCTTTCATAAGCCTATAAAGTAAAAATACATATATTTCTGATTTTAAATATATACATATATATATAAAGAAAATATATATCAGATTTTTTTATCAGAAATACTATTTATACATTTGTTCACTTTAAATTTAAATATTTATAATTACAGAAAATAAAAGAATTTCAATTGTAAATTATGCCAATATGATAACAAATTGCATTATGCATTTATGAACAGATTTTAGAATGAAAAGGATTTAAACATGCTAAAGAATTTATCTTTTCATTTATCACATTTTTTCAAACTTACATTTATTTGACTTGTCATTTCTAAAGTAAATTTCTTTCCTTGTAATTTCAAAACATGCAACTCCTTATACTTTTTACAAGAATCTAAATGATGCTTCATATGGTCCCATGACCAGTTCCTTCGTTTTCTTCGTACATCTTCTTCAAGAATTGCATTCAATGCAAATTTCCACCTGGAATGCAAGACGTTGAATTAAATAAAAGTAAGAAATAAATATAAAACAAAAAAATTAAGATCTCATTTTATTTCAAATTCCTTAATTTTAATGTCATTCTAATAAAATTATATATGACTGTTATAATTAAAATCTGCCTAATTAGAAGACTCTAAAAGTGCAATTTATGTATTCAAATAAAACAAAATTTCACATAGTAATAAGAAATTTTGAAAAAAATGTAAGCATAAATATGTAATTTTTATTAATACGTCCCGCTGCACCATTAACTAAGGCGATTTTTCCATATTTTTCACTTGAAGATAAATAAACCAAGAAAAATAACCTTAATTAATTTCAAAAATTAAATTTATTGATTCAGAAAGCTCTAGAGTTGGATATATGGTTCCAAAAAATACACTAAAAAAGATCATTTCAACTGGTATAACTTGCAATCAACAAAAAAAATATAACAAACTAACAGAATTAAACTTGCTCAATCACCTCCTTGTTACTTTTAATAATACATTTCTTTAAACCATATTTTCCCTTCCACAATCTAAAATGTTTGGTAGAATTAATGTCAGGGATTGTCTGTACCTGTTTCTAGACACATATAGACTTCATAGCATAACAATCCATAGCCAAATATCTGATAGTTGAGACAGATGATTGTGGTGGCTAAATAATTTTAAAATAATGACTGATTTCATTTAAACTACTACATAGTCATTAATACTTTCTAATATTTCAACAAAAAAAAGTCAAGCTTAAATTATGAAAAGTATACTCACCATTAATTGATAAAACCAAAACTAAAATTGATAACTAACTAAAAATATTTTTTAAAAAAATATGATTTTTGTAACAATTATTTGAAATAAAAGCATTTAGAGTAAAAGGAAATACTTCATTTTTCAAATGATATAAAAATAAACATTACAGTAAATAAATGCAAGAATTAACACATTAAAATTTTATTTTGTTTACGTCGTCTTAAGAAAAATAACCTATGTTGCGCTTTTAAGAGTTTGAATGCATTTTGAATCTATAAATCTAATTTAATGTTCCTTTATAGTAGCAGCTCATAAAATATGCCTTAAAATTTGACAAACTTCTTTGATTTTCAGTACAACAAAAATTAAAAATGATTTAGAATAAATTTTATTTTTAATTCATATAGAAAATAAAATTTCCTATTACATACCATTCTTTAGCATGACCAGTTTTTGGAACATCTGGCCTGTATTTTCTGTATAATGAAGCTATTGTCATTCGATCAAGAGATTCTAATAACTTGATTAAATCTTGATACTAAAATAAAAAATATATGCATCTCATAAATTTATAAGCAGCTTTCATTGCAATTAATGAAAATTCACAACACATAAATGTCTCCAGAAAATATGTAAAAAATAAGCAAAAATTTTACCTGCAATCGAGAAAGGCCAACTGCTATTTCTTCCATCACAACATTCAACCAAACTTTAGGAATTTTAAACCCTGATCCATCTCCCTCAGGTTTTGAATTCAATCTTAATTGTGCTTTTGAATTAATAGGCCCCAACACTAAGAAAAAAAGATAGTATATAAGTGGTACAAGAATTCATTTAAAAATTATTAATAATACATAATTTAATTAGTTTTGAATATTATGTAACTGTAAAATGATTTTTAAAGGAATTAGAAGAATACAAGCAAAATTTCTTTAAAATATGAAGAATTAAAAATAATTACATGTTTCAATAATTTTTCATTCAATTAACCACAAATTTTCATTTTAATAACTGAATATACTATTTGTATTTTATGGTGCTAATTATGATACTATGAGAAACAGATTAATTTAAATATTACAAACTTTCATATAAAAAAGTTTTTTTTTTTTTTTTAGGATATCACTTAATTACATCAATGAATTAATTATTTTTTTTTTTTTCAATTTAGTTGTACCATTACATTAATTAATCCTGAATTAACTAATCAGTTAATTCAGTTATAAAAGAATACCTATATTGAATAAGACATCAAATTTACAGAAGCTTATGCCAATTGATATAAAATTCTTTCATAAAAATTAAAGCTTTTTTTCCCATTTGTTTCATATTAAGATCATCAACTTTGCTTAAAATTCCTTCTAAATATAAAAAAAGTACACTTTTTAGCATTAGTTACTTTTAGATATGAAACAAAGCCAATAAATTATTTACAGATTGGAAATAAGCATTAAGATAATAGTCCAATATTTTATAAAATAACATTTTTCTTGCAATTATAAAATAAATCTTAACTTTATCATTTGCATCTTTTGATACTTACTATACTTCACACCATCAGGAATAAAATTAGATGTTGCTATAATTTTTTCCATAGCTACCTAAGAAAATGAAAAACAAAATGTATAAATATGAATGATGGTATAATGAAGATTGATACACAGTTAAAGATACATAAACTACTATTTTAAAAATTCTAAATACAAGGAATGCAAGATACAAAGAAAACTTTGAAAAAAATAATGTGAATGAAATTACATATATTGTAATACTTAAAGAGCACTTGCCTCTCTATCACTAGGTTCAAGTTTATGAAATAATTCACATCTGCTATTCCAGTACACTGATAAACTATCTAAAATAACTAGCTGAAAATAAAACATATTTTATAAGAATGCATAATGTTATAAATGTCATTTTGCTATAATAATAAAAAAAAAATAAACATTTATCCTGCCCCATAAATATTAAATAAAGAGTATATTATAAATAAAAAATAAAATAAGTACTAATTAATAAAACAGCAGTAGAGACCAAAATTATGGTTAATTTCTTGAAGCAAGCATGGGTCAAAGATTTATTTGAGTAACATAATATTTATTCACTTATAAAGAAGATCTTATACAGCTGCCTATCATTAGGAAAATTATTTTTATACAAAATACAATGAAATCTTAGTGATTTATTTTTGCAACATAATAAATTATAGCTCTATAAAAGTAGGAAGAAATTAAAAATATCGGATGTAGAATAAAAAGATTGATTTTTTTATTTCAAAACTAATCAATAAACAAAATTAATTTAAGAAACCGATTAGATTTTGTGCAGGCACAATATATTAAATAGTGATTTATCATGAATAACTTGTATTATTTTGCTTTCAGAATTGAAAATAGAACTTCTGATTGAGACAATTTGATTATTATAGAGTTAGTAAACTCGCATGGGTTTTTTCAATGTAATCACTTTAAATAAGTTGTACATTTCATTTAGGATAATAAGTAAATAGAATAAACAGATTATCTAAAAACAGATACAAAGAATGTTATGTAAAGAATGCATGACTAATGAATTTAAATGAAAATTGATAATAAAATCAAAGGTAGGATGTTTTAATTGTAAAATAAATATCAATAAATCTCGACTCAAAATCAAATAGGAAATATCCGCATCATCATGCTGTGGAAACAGAATTAAAATAAATGTTTTATATAGAACAACGGAATCAACAAAAGCCATGTTACAAATTTAAAATGATTTATCAGAACATGTTAAAAGACATAACTAATTAAGGCAGTTTCAAAATTTAGGATTACGGATCAGAAACATTTTTTCAAATTTCATTTTTTCATTTTTTTACGGATCAGAAACATTCAACACAACAAACAGAAACAAAAAAGCATTTTTTTCTCAAACACTGAAAAATAAATCAGAATGGGTTAAATATATGGCTTAGATAGACCATTAAAAAATATTATTCTCACCACTATATATAAAATTAGATATGAAGCTATTTACCAAAACAGTCACAGAAACTGAATCTTGTTTTAAATTTGTATGTTAAAAAGTTTTACTCATTTATCAGAAACAAAGCTTAAAAGACTGTTTCTTGGTGCTGACATAAGAAAATTGATGCAAAACCATAACTTAACTGTAATTAAATTGAAAGGAAAGGATGTTTTAAGTTCCTTATCAAAAATACCCTAATTACTAAAATATAATTAAAATAATAATTAATTAATATAATTAAAATATTAATTAATTAATATAATTAAAATATTAATTAATTAATATAATTAAAATATTAATTTAAAATATAATTTTCCCTAATTTAAAATATAATTTTCTCAAGTTGAGAAAATTCAATGAACTCAAGTATATGAGTATGAAGCTTACTTTTCTATAATCACATTTTTTTCCCAGAAAATTTTGGATCAATGAGCAAAATACAAAGTTAATGTATGAATGCTAAAATGATACTAAGATCATTGGGATGCAAATATGATGGGAAATTACTGTCAGTCCCTCCTTCAAGAAATACTGCACAAAAGAGCTATACCTGAACTTTTACTGACAAAAGGTTAAGAAAATGCAAATCTTTGGATTACTGCAAGAAAGGACAATACCTTCCCGAACATTCATCAACCCAATGTTGAAAAAAAAAATGAATATAAAGTAAATTTTAAATAAATTTTTTTTTTCACGTCATATACACCTTTCACTTCACGGGATTTTAACATTATAAAAATGAAAAATAAATAAAGTTTAATAGTGGTGGATATGAGAAAAAAGGTTGAATAATAGCAGTGAACAGCCAGAAAAACAAAAGAATATAAGAAACATCTTTTACTTGTGAAAAAAATTTTTTTATATTTTTGTTAGCTTATATATTAAGAGTTTTATTGGAAAGTTATAATTCTTTATTGAAAACTGAATTTAATTTTAAAAATATGCAAAAAAAAGTATTAATTATACCTTATGAATAATGCTGACATTTTCATGGATAATAGCTGGAATCCATTTTTCATCTGTTGTTTCAAATGATAAATTATGTAATGTGAAACCCAAACAAAAAGGATTTTGGGGATCTGAAAAATTATCTTCATAACGCAAATGAATATCTTTAATTTTCACTTGCAGGTTTTTTATAATTTGAGTCACAAGTTTTTCAGTAAAGGTGTCTTTCTTGTCATCTTTTGAATCACCTAGATTAAGCATTTCATTAAAAATAAGCATTATAAAGAAATAAATTAAATTAAATTATATATTATATTCATAATAAAACTGAAATTCTAAAGATTTCCAAAAATGCAGTAGTCATTCGATATAACATGCCTCAAATATTTTGTGCAAGTTTTTTTAGAAAATAAGCCACACAATTTTTAAAAAATCATTCATGATATTACATATACCAGTATATAATGTGATTTTCCTTTGTTCCCAAAGTCCACAATATAATAACAGGCAACTGTTAATATGTTACTTTTAATCTGTTCTTATTAAAAAATGTAAAAACATTGACATTCTACTGAATTCTGGGTTATTGAATGTTGATATAACTTAAAAGGTATTGATGGATTAAAAAAAGCAGTTTGACATCCTTAGCAAAAATGTTAAAATAATTTTTTAGTATAAATAAAAAACACATATGATATGTAATGAAATTTTAACTTTGTTCGTGCAGATTATTTTATAACCAGAACTATTTAAGTATTTTAGAAATATATATATAATTCATATAAAAAGGTAATTATGATGTGTAAAATAATTTTTTGGAAGTTTTTAAAATGGTATATGAATTATTTATACAGACATTTATAACATTTGTAACAGACATTTATAACATTTGTAAGAGACATTTATAACATATGATGTGTAAAATAATTTTTTGGAAATTTTTAAAATGGTATCTGAATTATTAATAGACATTTATAACATTTTTAATAAAAAGTATTGTTACAAATATATATATTACATGATGTATACTATTTATATAATACCCACACACACACACTCCCTGTGGTTCAAATTTAATATAATTTTATTCAATTCCCTTAAATTTGAGGTTAATTTTAAATTAATCCAAAATTGGAAAATTCTACATTTTTTCCATTTAATTCACAAGAAGACAATTAAATATCATATTTCACAGGAAATAATTACTACATTAATTCCATGTTAACAGAATCACTATATATTTTTAAAAATTTTTATTCATTTTATATGAATGATTCTCGGTAGATATAAAATAAATTTCGGCAAATAATGAATTGATCTTTTAATAAAAATATCTTTTAAGTATTAAAAAGAATTCATAATTTATAAAAATGGATCTGATATAAATTTTATGAAACTGTTTGTATGAGATGGATATAATGACATTACACATTTTTTTTTATATTCATATACATTAAAAATATAAAAAAAAATAAAAAGAATAGGAAAGGAATAACATTAATTTTATATTATTACAGTAAAATTACATACACTAATATAGTGAATTAATCAACATTCAAAAAATAAATTTTATTTGAAATAATTTAATGCATTTATTTGAATTTTGAATAATTATCACATTGAAATAAAAAGCTAAAATTTTATTAAAATTAAATTACCCTTTTAATGCATTTATTTGAATTTTGAATAATTATCACATTGAAATAAAAAGCTAAAATTTTATTAAAATTAAATTACCCTTTTCAGATAATTTTGATTTTGCTTCCTCCAACTTTTGCAGTTCTGCTTTTTTTGCTGCTTCAGCTGCTTTAGATTCTTTCTCAGCATCATATTTTATACCTGAAATTTTTATGAAGTAGTATAATACAATACTTATTAAATGAAATTTTTACATTTTCCTATTAACAGAGATAATATTATTTTCCTTTATCTTATATTATTATTATTAAACAGATTAATATGCAATATAATTATATATCTTACTAAATATGAAATTAACAGGGTTTTTTTCACCGTCTTTCATGGTTAATGTGTAAATACTTAACATCCAATACTTCACGATTATGACGTATGAGATTTCAATAATATTTATAAAATTTAAACATAGAAAAAGATACAGAATACTGACATTTAATGAGTTTTTTTTTTTTTATCAGGTGAATATTTATTTATTTATTTACTGTGACATATTTATTTTTAAAATATATTTTTTAGCCAGAACATTTTCAAGATACATGAAATAATCATTTTCGTTACATTAAATATTTAACTTTATTATTCAAAAAAGCTTAAAATTTACTTGCCTGTATTAGGAACAACAACAACAAATAGTCCTTCAATTGTAGCAATTGTAGGAGCTGTGTATATGTTTTTATATGGAATTTTAAGGATCAATTTTCCTAAAACAAAGATAACATTTCATAACTGAACATTCTTAAATAAATAAAAAAATTTTAATATATTGAAGAAAACATCAGTAAAATTGTTTAATTTTCTTAATACTAAGAAATTTATTACACATATTAATTACACATAAAAAAGAATAAAATACATCAACTTCAACGATTCTTACAAATTATTTTTTATACGAATAAATATAGTTCCAAAAATATTCCTTTACTTTTATTACATGACACTGCAGCATTTTTCAAAATTATACATTTTAGTTACGAGTTATTTATTTATTTATTTTTTTTCTTTTCTAATTTTTCTCCACTAAATAAGGAAAAAAATTCTTTCAAGTAAATGATTTCATATAATATCTTGCTTACCTAAATGACCTGATACAACTTTTATTGGAAGATCTAGGTCATCTAATGCACTCTCTTTTACATCTAAATGTTTTAAAGTGACATCTCCTGGAAGAAAAATGCAATATTGGTTAAAAATTGACAATAATAATTGATGCAAAAATTTAATTGCATATATGTGTTATTGATTTCCCTAAATTGCAAGTTTCGTGGTCAAATGGAAAAATATTACTCTTAAATAATTTAAATTCTCCAATGAACTTATTAATTTAACTAACAAACACAAAATAATATTTAATACATTTTATCCCTTTATTTCTCATTTCAAAAACGTTTAGTGATAGGCAGCGGAGTCATGAAATTTGTCATTCTGTCAACGACGTTATTAAGATCTCTTTCTTGGCAAGTGGGATTAATATAGAATTTTGTAATCCATAGAAAAATTCATTGTCAGCAAAGAGTACATAAGACTGTTATTTTAATTAGCAATTCAACATAAAAACTTGGAATGCAAATAAATTGGATTCTATCCTCATCGTCATTTAATTTGCAGAATTTAATCTTTTGAAATAGTAATCAAACTAATAAAAAACCAAAAACAATAAAATGCAGGCTATAAATTTTATTAATTATGCACAGCATTAATACTGTGCAGTTATTTGTCAAAAAAATAATAAGTAATAATTGAAATAAATACCTAACAATACCACATCAAATAATACGGGTTTTTAATGAATTTCCTAAGACCAGCAAATGAAAAATTTTAAAAATAATTAGTTAATGAAAAATAACTACTACATTAGAAGCAATTAAAAGTGTATAAAGAATATCAAAATACTTTTTGAACAAAACTTTAATATGTTTGTAATAAAATAAAATGAAATAAATTGAAATTATTTGTTAGCTACTGTTTTAATCTAACTGAAATGTAGTTGGAATCTATTTTCATAAATAATACATTTTAAATTTATTAAATATAATACAACAATGGTTTACATATTCAATATGGATTGCAATAAAATATAGGTATTATAGATTCTAAAACGTCTGCACTAATTAATTTTAAAATGATTTTTCTAATATGATAAAGCTTAATATTTAAAATGTTATCAATTTATTGTTCACCCCAGTTGAATAACAAATTGATAAAATTTTAAATATTATTGTAGAAATTAAATTTCTAAACAAAATTATACGAAATCGATTCCAAGTTAAAAATTGAAATATATAAAATATGAGGGGGAAAAAAAAAAAAAACTTCATATAAGATTATATTTTGAAAGGCCAGTTTAGTTCAATCCGTATCACAAATTTCAAATTTTTAGTTGTATTATAACAACGGTATGGTTTAACTTTAATGGATAAATAATTTAATGGATAAAATAAAAGTTTATAAAATAAATGTTGGGGTGGATCCTAAGTATACCTGCACTCGGCAATTTGACAGCTGTTCTTGATTTAAACCATTTTTTAAAATTATTAATTTAATAAATTAAATTATATTTGTTACTTACCGCCCCATATACCCAATTTCAGCTGAGAACTGTCAAAATTTTGAACATAGTCACCTAAAAACTTATTTAAAAGACTTGCTACAAGCGATTCAAAAACCATATTTTAGTTCTAATTTTCGAATTCCAACAAATATATAAAATATTTTCTGGATATATTCAATGAAAATTCTTCTTTCTTGAAACACAAACAGGATTTCTTATTTTTCGCATAGCGAAAATTTTAATACCAGGTTCACCGTAATGCGGTATTTTTTTGGCAATATTCGGAACACAACCGCATACGATAAAAATATATGCTTTCCGGAAACCCCCTATCACGTGCCACAAAAAGATAAACAAACATCTAATAAATAAATTTTAAAAAAATGACAATAATAATAAAGTCAATCTTGAAAAAGTAGAATCAGTCAATGTAGTTTAAAATTTTAACATTAATTTTTAAATTTCAAATTCAACAAGTTTCGGTTCCCAATCTAGTTTTCTTTATTGCAAAAAATAATAATTAAAGAGATGATGAGACATGATCATTCATGGCATTCTGCACCAATATTACAATTTTATTGTAAAAATAAATTTTATGGATTATTGTAATTATTTTTCATTACTTCATTCTCTTTTTAAAATATTTATTAAATTTCTTCATAATATTTTTAGTTGCAGTTGAAATTTAAATTGATGTATCTTTAAAAGCGGAAATGAGGTTTCGGTTTCGAAAGGAAATCCGACATTTTTTTTTTTTTTAATCAGATTAAAATTTCCAACTGCAATTCTTCAGATTTATTCAATTTGTTTTTTTATTTATCATTTGACATTAATGTTTTGAAAAGTAAAATCTTAGTGCCATTTGGCTTTTTGAATTCAAGGAATGAGAACTATGAATAATATTCCTATAAATTAAGTGAATGTATTTGCATTCAAACATGCTCGATTTTTTATCTTTTCAATTTTTGACGTGAAATTATTTTTTATTTGGAACAAAAATAAAATTACAACAAATCCATAATTATATAATTATAGATTTGTTGTTATTATATCCATAGTTATATTTCATTCATATCCATAATTATATTTCACAATATATTACAGGAATTTATAATTTTGCAACTCAAATACCCTATTGTTAGAAAAAAAAAAAAAAAAAAAATAAAGGGGTTTTTTTTTTTTTTTTTTTTTTGTCGTACAGAAAATATTTTTGCAAATGACGTGTTCGTGAATTTATGCTTCAATAAAATGTTGTATAAGTTTTAAAATTGCAGTTTACTGTGAAAATAGCAGAAAACATCTTACTTTTTTCAAAGAAAATTTTCAATTACACTGTTTGCCTCAGTAAAGGTTTAATTTAACAATACACAAGTATTATGTAATTAAAGTTTAAAAAACACTTGTTATTCTTTATTTTCACCCTTTCAAATGTTTAATTTTATATTACGAAAAGCATTATATTACTTGCATTTGTAAAATAATTTATAAAAATAAATAACGATAAGAACTTAGAATTATTAAAGTATTAATATATTTTGCTATCCTTATTAACCTTTTCATAGTATTAGCCTCTTAAAAAGTGATTTATTCATACTAGACTAACCGTTATCTAAGAAATAATTTTTCTATACTGTAGATTGCTGAATTTTACAAAGTGAAAATTCAAATGTTTATTCATTGTTTATGTATTTTTAATGGAATATTTTTCTGATTTTTAAATTTCAGATTTAAAAGATTAAATTTTATATCAAAGTAGTATAATTAATGTGTTTTAAAATAATTGTTATACCATTTTTAATTAATGATTGCATATTTTATTTTTTTCTAATCCTAGCTAAATTATCCGTTATTTGCCGAACTCGTCAAAAGAGGTGATACAATAAGGATAAAAGAGACAACAAAAATAAAGTTGATTATCTTTTGCACCTAATCTGTATTTTTACAGAATTTGGTCTCGATAGATCTAGAGAGCATAGAATGTATAGAGAGCATAAAGGTCAATTTATACAACAGCGTCCATCACTGTTCTTATTCAACATCACTGTTCTTATTCAAAGAAAAAAGGTCCCCTTCGCACACAAGGAAAAAAATTGAAATTAAAAAAAAAATCATTTATGGGAATGCTAATTTACGAAAATCTGTGGCGGTATTGTAAAGGTTGCGTAGTGTTATTAAAATCCAGACGGCAAAATAAAAGACGATAATCAATTTTCACAATTACGACATGTTTATTCTACTTCGAACGCTTACTACGT
Source organism: Caerostris darwini (assembly GCA_021605075.1). Lineage (NCBI taxonomy): Eukaryota > Metazoa > Arthropoda > Arachnida > Araneae > Araneidae > Caerostris > Caerostris darwini. The sequence goes on from BPLQ01006558.1 coordinate 350,441, forward strand.
TCTTGTTTTCATTCTAGCGGGAAAATTCCCTTTCTAACAGTGAAAGTAGAAGTCGTTCAATTTGTATTCCATTTTACATCAATAGGTGTCGCTACAAATCTAAAGTTGAAGTGGCAAATCAAGTTATTTGTGGACTAGAAGCTTAGCCAGCTAGAAGCTAATTTTGAAAGGAACCAACAGAAAATTGGGCTTTGTGGGTGTAATAAAAAAAAAATGCATAGTTTGAATTCCAATGCTTGTTGTTTGGAAGTGATGTACAGTAGACAAAAAAATTTTTACTCATAAACATAGCGAAAAAAACAACTGAGAAGTAAGTTGGAAACGAGATTTCAGCGTCATTTTTTGGAAACTTAAATATTATCGAGAAACTTAGAGAATGTACAAATTTTCAATTAATAAGCATAATATAAAGATTAAAGAGAATTATGAAAATTTTATACAAAATAATATAAATATTATCTTTTGCGGAAATTTTGGAATACACTTGCGTTGACATGATGATAAAAAGACAATTTAAGAAAACTTAGGTGTATTTAGCATTTAATCATTTGCAATGCTTTTAATGGAGAACATTTTCTTTTATCCAGAAATCAAGGAGGGAAACAAGAAGAATGGTTCAAGCTTGAACAAGGCTATGAATATTAATTTTTGTTTTTGCTTAGTACTTTATCATCATTAATGAGTGCGCTACTCCTGAAAAATTTGAGCCACTGTTTTAATCTTATGCAAGAGCAAAAAGAAAAAATTTCAGATGAAAAAAAAATTCTCCAACTAACTCCATTTACCACACAATCCTTCGCATACGTCCCTTCTGGTTACTCGCGCTTTTCTTGTGACGTCACTTCCATATCGCGGAACTCATATCAATACTGGCGTAACAGTGAAAGTAATTGGAAGAATTTTTGGAATTTTATTTTTACACAGAAATGCAGTGTCATCCACATAGATAGGAACTTTGGGATTGGCTAGGATGTCATTACTGAACAAAAATATATGGCAAGCAAAAATTTTCTACCTTTGGAATAGTTAACATACTTTTAAGTGATGAGTAAGCCCTATTAATTCAAACGGAAAGTTTTCTTTTAGAGAAATAAGAAAAAACAAGTTTAATAAATTTCGAACCATGAGTTTGTGAAAAAGATCACTAATCCTAACTCGATCGAAGGCTTTTTGAAAAGCCAGTTGTCTCAACAAACAAAGTATATTTTGTGTGTTATCATACATAAATTTTCTCAATATATTTTTTTTAAATTAGATACTAGATATAACCTTTTTATGCGTAAAAGTGGTCATTTATTAATTTAATACATTTTTCTATATTGTATAATTAATGTTATTTTTGCGTTTTGCAGGCATTTTCAAATTTATCAACATGTGCTTTCATCCAATATTATAAAACTAATATTATTTATAATATGCCTGTATGTTAATATCAAAATACTCTTTAAAAATAAAACAAGTAAAGGTAAAATAAATAAAAACTTCATACAAGAATCATTTCAAAGGTATAAAAAGAAAAATAATAATTGGAAATTAAACAAATTTTAAACCATCTTATTCAAATCCGAACAAATTCTTAAAAAATGTTTGAAAATTTGGAAAAAAAAATTTATATTTGCTATAGAGAAAAAAATTCTTAATCAGAATTAGTCGTTTATAAATTAAATTTCTAGGAAATTGTTCTTAATTATTTGTAATTTCATTCTTATAGTAGTGTTACCATGCGAACAACTGGCTCGCTTTTAAGGTGTTCTCCGCATCAAGAACTAGTTTGTCTCGAAGATGCGTTAACGTCTATCAGAGAGGTTGACGGTAGAAGCAATTTCGAGCAGAGAAAAGGTAAAACTTTCTTCACTTGCTGGTGTGCCAATAACTGACTCACTTGCAAGACGTGGTGGTAAAATAGACTAGTAAGACGCATTCACTGTTATGATGAAAACAACAACTGGTTCAAATTTGTATGTTCAAATTTTAGGGAATTGAATGGTACGGTTGTCATAATCCAAATCTGGCATCCTCACCATTCAATTACTTTTGAATAAAGGTTCAAGTCTAATATTTAAAAGGAAAACTGGGTTTTATTTATTTATTTAATTTTGGAAGTCTATATAAGCATTGGTGCTGTCGTGTTTCAAACAAAATGGAAGAGATAAATTAGTACTACGGAGCTGAATTATCACGTCTCTGCGAAATAGCTGCGGCTACCGAACCATTATTTTATG